>OU342733.1:468623611-468949541 GCA_910589765.1 Avena atlantica
TAGACATTGGGTCCAGCGCACTTGGAACCACACCAAGCTCTGTAATGAACTCCTTCATCCATATCGCCTCTTGTGAAGCCTCCGAAGCAGCTATGTATTCCGATTCAGTTGAAGATCTCGCCACAACGCTTTGCTTTGCACTCCTCCAGCTAACTGTTGCACCATTCAAAGTAAATACGTATCCAGATTGAGATTTAGAATCATCCGGATCGGTGTTCCAACTAGCATCGGTGTAACCATTAACAACGAGTTGTTCATCACCTCCATAAGAAAGAACCATATCCTTAGTTCTTCTCAAGTACTTAAGGATGTTTTTGACCGCTGTCCAATGATCCACTCCTGGATCACTTTGATATCTGCTAGTCAAACTAATAGCATATGCAATGTCCGTTCTAATACATAGCATGACATACATAAGAGATCCTATGGCTGAGGCATAGGGAGTCTTACTCATCCTTTTTCTATCTTCTGCCGTTGCAGGACTTTGAGTTTTACTCAAGGTCGTATTGGGCAACATGGGCAAGAACCGTTTCTTGCTATCCTCCATTCCAAACCTCTTTAGAACTTTGTCCAAATATGTACTCTGTGACAATGGTATTAGGCGTCTCGATCTAACTCTATAAATCTTTATGCCTAATATGTTAGCTGCTTGCCAAGATATTTCATTGAAAAACTATTATTCAAATAATCCTTGACACTATTAAGAAGGTCTACATCATTCCCAATCAACAATATGTCATCTACATATAGTATTAAGAATGCTACAGAGCTCCCACTCACTTTCTTGTAAATACAAGATTCTCCATAAGTTTGTATAAAACCAAAGTTTTTGATTACCTTATCAAAACATTGATTCCAACTTCGTGATGCTTGCTTCAATCCATAAATGGACCATTGAAGTTTGCATACCTTGTTAGCATCTTTAGGATCGACAAAACCTTTGGGTTGCATCATATACAACTCTTCATCAATGTCTCCATTGAGGAATGCTGTTTTGACATCCATCTGCCATATCTCATAATCATAATATGCAGCGATTGCTAACAAAATCCTCACAGACTTTAGCTTCGCTACCAGTGAGAATGTCTCATCGTAGTCAACTCCTTGAATTTGTCGTAACCCTTTTGCGACAAGTCGAGCTTTATAGACAGTAACATTACCTTCAGCATATGTTTTCTTCTTGAAAATCCATTTGTTCTCGACATCCTTCCGGCCATCCGGTAAGTCCACCAAAGTCCATACTTGATTTTCGTACATGGATCCAATCTCGTATTTCATGGCTTCTTGCCATTTATTGGAATCTGGGCTCATCATAGCTTCCTCTATGTTGCAGGGTTATCGGTGTTGTCCACCAACACGACACTCATAACGGTATCATACCAATCAAGAGTGGTACGAGTTCTCGTTGACCTGCGAGGTTTCGTAGTTACTTCAACCGAAGTTTCATGATCAAATCATTAGCTTCCTCTCTTATTGTGTAGGCGCCACAGGAACTACTTACGGTGCTGCGCTACTCTCAAGTCCGAGAGAAGGTTCAACAACCTCGTCAAGTTCTACTTTCCTTCCAGTCACTTCTTTCGAGAGAAACTCCTTCTCTAGAAAGGATCCATTCTTGGCAACAAAGATTTTGCCTCGGCTCTATGATAGAAGGTATACCCAATAGTTTCCTTCAGGTATCCTATGAAGACGCATTTTTCCGCTTTGGGTTCAAGCTTGTCGGGCTGTAACTTCTTCACATAAGCTTCGCAACCCCAAACTTTAAGGAACGACAATTTAGGTTTCTTCCCAAACCATAATTCATACGGTGTCATTTCAACGGATTTAGATGGTGCCCTATTTAAAGTGAATGCGGCTGTTTCTAATGCATAACCCCAAAACGATAGCGGTAAATCTGTAAGTGACATCATAGAACAAACCATATCTAAGAAAGTTCGATTACGACATTCAGACACACCATTACGTTGTGGTGTTACCGGCGGTGTCAATTGTGAAAGTATTCCACATTTCTTCAAATGCTCGCCAAACTCGTAACTTCGATATTCACCTCCATAATCAGATCGTAGAAATTTAACCTTCTTGTTACGTTGATTCTCTACCTCACTTTGAAATTCCTTAAACTTCTCGAAAGTTTTGGAATTATGTTTCATGAAATAGATATACCCATATCTACTCAAGTCATCCGTGAAGGTAAGAACATAACAATAACCACCGCGTGATGCTACACTCATTAGGCCACACACATCGGTATGTATGATTTCCAATAAGTCCGTAGCTCGCTCCATCATACCATAAAATGGATTCTTAGTCATTTTACCCATCAGACAGGCTTCACATCTTTCAAGTGATTCAAAATCAAGTGATTCAAGAAGTCCATCGGAATGGAGTTTCTTCATACGCTTCACTCCAATATGACCAAGACGACAGTGCCACATATAGGTCGAGTTATCGCTCAATTTCAAACGTTTAGCTTCAATGTTATTAATGTGTGTATTTCTACAATCGAGATTCAATATAAATAGACCATCTATCAAAGGTGCATGTGCATAAAACATATTACTCATATAAGTCGAACAACCATTATTCTCGGACTTAAACAAGTAACCGTCTCGCAATAAACATGATCCGGATATAATGTTCATGCTCAACGCAGGCACCAAATAACAATTATTTAAGTATAAAACTAATCCCGATGGTAGATGAAGAGGTAGCGTGCCGACCGCGATCACATCAACCTTTGATCCATTTCCAACGCGCATCGTCACCTTGTTTTTCGCTAGTTTCCGTCTATTCTGCAGCACCTATTTCGAGTTACAAATATGAGCAACCGAACCAGTATCAAATACCCAGGCACTACTACGAGTACTAGTGAGATACACATGAATAACATGTATATCGGATATACCTTTCTTCTTGATGTTGCCGTTCTTCAAATCCTCCAAGTACTTAGGGCAATTTCGCTTCGAGTGACCTTCTCCCTTGCAGTAAAAGCACTCAGTATCAGCCTTAGGCCCAGCTTTGGTCTTCTTCGCCGACGCGGTAACTTTATTACCGCCCTTCTTGAAGTTTCCCTTTTTCTTAGACTTGCCTTGCTTCTTGAATTTGGTGGTCTTATTGACCAACAACACTTGGTTCTCTTTCTTGATCTCCACTTCTGCAGACTTTAACATGGAGAAGAGTTCGGTCAACGACTTGTCCATGTTTTACATATTGTAGTTCATCACAAAGTTCTTGTAACTTGGTGGTAGTGATTGGAGGACACGGTGAATCCCCAAAGCATTAGGAATCACTATACCCAAGCTTTTAAGTTTGCTTGCATGCCCAGACATCTTAAGCACGTGCTCACTGACGGAGCTGCCCTCTTCCATCTTGCAGTTAAAGAACTTTTCAGAAGCCTCATAACTCTCAACTGCCGCGTGAGCCTCAAATATCAATTTGAGTTCATGGACAATATATTGTGGGTCATGGTTCTCAAACCTTTTCTGAAGCTCCAATTCCAAACCATACAAGATAGCACACTGAACTGTGGAGTACTGATTCTTCTGAGCGAGGAAAACATTCTTTACCTCATCAGTAGCATCAGCTGCAGGTGGGTCACCTAGCGGTGCATCCAGCACATAGGTCAAATTACCAACATTGAGGACTGTAGAACAATAGAACGAGAGAGAGGTTGAGAATGGATGCACGCCGTGAGTGCTCCTCATCATATTGCTCATCAATATATAGTACAAGATCGAGATCGTGCCCCATGTGCAGATCGTTTCCAGTGGATGTGGACGGTCAGGCCTATCTCTAAGCTAACTGAATCCTGAAGACTAGGACTAGCATATTACAACATAGCGGTCAGAGAAGAACTGAACCGAGTCCCTTCAGTTTCCCTCCATTTATAAAGTCCCACGATGGTTGAGCTTCCATCAGAATTTTTCTTCTTAGCATCAAGCTAATGCTGAGTGGATGTAAGTATTATGGATGTTGATGCACTAAGTAAGTGTAGGACTGCTAAGTGACTAAATCAACC
Source organism: Avena atlantica (assembly GCA_910589765.1). Classification (NCBI taxonomy): domain Eukaryota; kingdom Viridiplantae; phylum Streptophyta; class Magnoliopsida; order Poales; family Poaceae; genus Avena; species Avena atlantica. Next base: position 468,627,627 of record OU342733.1, read on the forward strand.
AACTAAAACGGCTAAGTGCTAATCTGATGAAACTAAAACTCTGACAGACTAACACCTAAACTGAAGCCGAGCACGTCGAGCGTGGCGTCCAACTTCGTGTTCCAGGCTCTAGCATCTAGGTGCCTGACGGAGTCCGTAGAGGGCCTTGTGCAGGCGCATCACCTAGCGCTGCTGGCCAGCCACGACGAACCCTGTCTAGCAGACTTGATGTACATATGGTGCACATCCCACCCGCGGTGCGCGGCGAGCGCCAGCTGGATCCGCACGGACTCCAGCCGTGCAACAGGTGCAAAGTCCTCCGCGACGTCGATGGCCTGCCACTGCACATATCCCTTTTGGCGACGAGGCAAGGCGGGTATTCGTCTGCACGATGCCGTCCATGGTGCGCGTGGTCATCGGGTGCGCCTCGCGGCGAGGCAGATGTGATGGCGGCACGGCTTCAGCTTTGGGTGTCAGAGAGGCTAGCTCGATGCGCGAGGATGACGCTGCCGGCAACGTGTGCTCTGCGGGAGCTGGTCTTGATGGAGATGTCGGCGAGTCCTGGCCTGCCACCTCAGGTGTAGCGGTACGCAGTGGAGTCGAGTGCACGTAGCAGTCCACCATGAACGCCGTGCTCACATGGTTGTCCTCGTGCGTGCTCCAGTCCCAGCTCGCGTCCTCGTCAAAGACTACGTTCCGTGTGCATGCACACGCTTGGCCACGGGATCATAGACACGGTAGCCCTTGGTGCCGCGCTCGTAGCCGATGAAGACCATTTGCGTGCTCCGGTCGTCTAGCTTCTTCAGGTGAGGACGCGCGCTCGCGCACGTACATGCATGACGCGTAGCCGAAGGTCCGCAAATACCAAGCCTCATATGGCGTCATGCCGATGACGCTGCGCGTGAACGCCCGGTTCAGGTTGAGCACATAGACCGCTGTCAGCACGGTCTCGTCCTAGAAGTAATTTGGCATGCCTGTCGCCTTCAACATGCTTCTGGCCGCCACTATGACCATCTGGTTGTGCCACACGATCACCCTGTTCTGCTGGGGTGATTACGGCGTCGTGAGGTGGCGCTTGACGCCGGTGTCGATGCACTATGCACAACGAACATGGCCGACACGTGAACTCGCCGACGCGGTCCGTGCGTAGTACTCAGAGCTTGCGCCCGCTCTCCGTCTCCTCTGCAGCTTGGTCCTCGGTGGCCAACGTGAAGGTGCAGTGCGCACCCCGTCGATGGAGAGGCCCTGGTGATCGACATCAAGCGTAGGCTTCGCCACAGCACACACTCCTCGTTGCAGAGAAAGGCTTCACTGGCAAATTCAGAGCGAGTGTGATTGTGAGAGAACGAATAAATACACTTCTATTTTGTGCTTCTCAAACTTCCTAGTCTTGGGTGACATTATAGACCTATATATAAGTATATCTGAGTTAGTTAGAAACACCTTGATCTCCTTAAGGTTGAATGAGTCAATGATTGGTCAACGTGATCCCAACTAGTTGTTAGATGTAACTCTATATCATTGATACGCCTAGCCATGATGCTTGTGGCAAATATGGACCCACAACAACATTTCATTGGGATCTAAAACTAACTTTTGTTAATTAAAATCAAGGTTATGAATTCAAATAACCCAAATTAGGGTTAACAAAAACTTTTGTTAATTAAAATCATATGAATGCATGTGTGTATGTGATGATTGTATGAATGCATGAATGGACTTGTGTGATTGTTGTGAATGGCAAGGAATGGTTTAAAGGTGAATACAACATCATCTAAATCATTTCCAAGCAGAAACAAATCAAGAGAAATTCAAAAACAAACCAAACAAGCAAATGGTCATTTTTGCCAATCTTGCTCACTAGACCACTTTGAGTGTTTCTTGTCCAAGATTTCAAACAGAAATAATTCCATTTCTTTTCACCCCTTCCTAGACCAAGTGAAAGTGAACCCAAGCCCACCTTTCAAATCCATAGAAACATTTGGCAACTTGATTCAAATGACAATTCAAAATTGAATCTATATCATATGGGAAGATCACCAATTCTCAAAAACCAACCAAACGAGTGCACCTTGACAAAACCAACTAACCAGAGACTACCTAGTATGTGAATAGTACACCCACCAATTTTCATCCAAAAATTCAAATTCAAATCTCTTTCGGCCATTTCGTCAAACACCTTGCCAACACAAATCAAACAAAACATCAATCACTATAGTGAGCTGTGTTTGTGCCTAACTTGTCTCCCCTCTAGCTCACAGCACACTCTTAGTAGATGATCAAACTAAATTCACTAGCCCTAGCTCACTGTAAGATTGACATTGTCATCAATGGTGAGCATGCCGAGCTCCAAATGGCCACCCCATTGTCGACAGCAAGCTAGAAGCTTCCCTAGCTTCTCGAACCTTGTATGGGACACGAGCCACCGTCCACCGCCACCCCCTGTCCAACGCCAAAGTACTGCCAGCCCCTAGACCACTCAGCCCGAGCGTGCCCAGCTTCTCTGCAAGCATGCCGAGAGCATGCCAGAGCGCCGCACTCGACACGCGAGCACAGACCGCGCGCCGCCCTCGCCGCTTGCGTGCATGATCACCACCGTCCCAGGAACCGCCAAGACATGCCCGTTTGTCACCGTGCGACCAGGACAGTCCGTGCGCCCTTAAAACCTCCGTCGGACCCGTCTAGAGCGTCACAATGTTCCGACCGTATCTCACCGCCCCACGCATCGCCACCATGCCATTGAGCACCGCCAGGGAACACAGCACCACCCCCTACCGTCACCCATGCCATTAGCTCTCTATGCTGATGACCACGACGGGCTCCATCCGCTCCCTTGGTCCCCTCTTGGCACTATAAATAGAGGCCTTCCCCGTTCGATTTTAGCACACCATCACACTCCTCTCTCTCTCTCTCTCTCTCTCTCTCTCTCTCTCTCTCTCTCAGAACCACCCCACCTCATCCCCGGAGCCGCGGAGGAGGAAAAGAGGAGGCAGCGATTGGAGCCACCCCAGTAAAGAGCCACCAGTACCAGGAGGTTCGCCGTTGTCGACTTCGTTGTTCGCCCCCATTGCCGAACCTCGCCTGAGCCCCGGTGAGCCGCTACAGACCCCCACTGGCCGCGCTAGGGTTCAGTCTCGCCGACATTTCCCGATGGAGACGACAAGCTACAACTGTTGGATTAGATGTTGATCGTATGGTCAAGATTGCCCCGCACCCCTTCGCACCCCCTGTCTCACTGACTGGACCTAGTTTCACATCCTTACTAGGCACCTAGAGTTTTGTCCTAAATTTGACCGGGCCACCAAAAATTCAAAAAAAATCAAAGTTGTGTGAAACCTTGGACACATTTAAAAATTACTTCTAGGTAGAGGATGCCATGTTTTAGCATGGAGCAACTCTCACATCACAAAGGTCTAACCCCTAGGCATCCTTACTAGACACGTTGATTTTTGGCCTAAATTTGACCTAGCCATGATTCTTGTGGCAATTATTGACCCACAACCCACAACAACATTGCATGGGATCTAAAATTAACCAATCTGAGTTGTCTAGAAACAACTGACCAACTTGTAGTAGTCTGAGCAAAGTTCTTTGTGTTGTGTGTGTGGTGCACTCTGTCTTTGGTATGAGCAAAGTTTATGAATTAAGGGCGATGTCTTGTTTTCTGCTACCTCCACATACCTGCATGCATAATAGTAAGGCGCAGTTAGCTATTGACAATTTCAATGAAAGTTTTGATAATGCTTTTTAGTTGTACTCAAGGAATGACTTACTGTGGATGTAGTTTGCATAATTTAGCGTTTTGTCTGTTATGACCAACAATATTGCATGCGCTGCACAGGTGGTGCCCCTTCTTCTTCTTCTTGTTCTTTTTTTGTTCATCGTATGATAGTGGTCTGCCATTTATACTCGTGCGTGGATTAGCACCATCGGCTCCAACTTGATTGTTTTTCTTAGGCGCGCATTTGGATTTAACTTTAGTGGATCACCAACTTGAGGTGCTTTTCCCTTGCTGCTCTGTGCATCTGCATCGAAGTAGCTTGTTTGAATATTGTTGATCCCCTTTTTCCTTTGCATTATTCAAACCATGCATTCTTCGTATTCATGACGACACTGTTCATCATGGCATAACACTGCGATAACTTCTTGAGATCGTACATTCAAGTCGGAAAAAATTGTCCTCTCGGTTGAACTTGACCATCCATATCGGAACATATCGCTCTCGCGCTTCACAGACAATCCAAATCTTGCGTTCTGTGAGAAGCTCCGAAGGACACAACAAGTTGGTATTTTTTCTAGTCGCAGGTAATCCAATATGTAGAGGATGTGCTTGCAAGGTATCCCCTTCCTAGCCATTCTTCTGCAGGAGCACTTTATAGTTTCCTCACTGTCAGGCGTGTAGGTCACATCAAACTGCCTAGTAGCTTTATCTGCCCATATCAGAGTGTACTTATTATCACTGGTATCACCTTGCGCACATTTAGCAATCTTGAGTCCATCAATTCTTTTCAGCTCCGATTGCAAGATATAGAAGTTTGCTACAGTGAATACTTTCGCAGCAGCCAATTCAATATCTTTGTATTTAGTAATGGCCAAAGGTAATGTCTGTGAGTCCTCACAGTACTATCGCGCATCTTCCTAATGGATACGGTTAATGGCGTTCTCGTAGTGCACGATCAAATCCACTAGTGTCATTTTAGATTCAAGGTGAAGGTGTAGGCATGAGTTCAAACTCTCGCTCCTCTGATTGCTTTTCATTCCGAGAAAAAAGCCATTGGCTAGATACGCGGCGGCCCACCATCTCTTCTGCTTATACATTCTACTCAGACACTCTTTGGTTGCCTTCGTCTGCCATTTCTTAATATAGGCGCTCCATCTTTGCTCAAAGACCTCTTCTGAGGTGCTATAGTATATCAATGACATGACTTCATTCAGAGAATCGTGATTGAGGTGTTTTTTCATATTCTTTTCAACGTGCCATGTACATACACGGTGCCACACATCCTTGAAGACAATGCCAATGGCTTTCATCATTGAACCGTCTGCATCAGTGATAACCCCTTTTGTCTTCTTTTGACACATAGATTTCAAAAATGTTTGAAGCAGCCATACATATGTTTCTGTTTTCTTGTTGGATACGATTCACATGCAAAAATAGTAGTTCTGCGGTGATGATTCAACCCCACGAAAGGAATGAACGGCATTCCATATCGATTCATTTTGTACGTACTGTCGAACACCAGCACATCACCGAAATCCTCATAGTCCCGACGTGACTGAGAGTCACACCAAAACATGGTTTTAAAATTTTCTTCTTCATCTAGTTGGTAATCGAAAAAGAATTCAGGATCACGGTCCTACCTGTTCTGCATAATGCGGATGGCTGTGTTAGTGTCACCTGATGCAATGATCTTCCTCTTCTCCCGGGAACACGTGTTGTAAAGATCCTTCGAGATGAACCCAACCTTGATCCACCTTCCACTTTTGTTGATAAAGGTTTTCATAATATCGAACTTTCGCATCCCAGTTGCTGCTAGTGACATGATTTCAGCTCTCTGATAAGACTTGATCTTCCGATGGGACCGAAGAAAAGGGACTTCATCGGGTCTAGCTAGCACATGGTTATGCTCGTCCTTAAATTGCAGAACTTTCCAATTCCCCTTGGATTTGTTATATGACACGCTGAGATAGGCTTGACAGTCGCATCGAGACAGAGCTCGTGGCCTCTTATTGCGGTTCTCCATGTGCACATACTTATCCACGCGTGCCCCTGCCCTGGAACAGAGAAATCGCCTGTATATAATATCTCCATTAGGAGCTCGCTTCACCTTCTGTTTCCTTATGCTGAAACCACGTTCTCTGGCGTATGCGTTGTAGTAAGCGAATGCCGCCGCTTCAGTAGTTAAGGTCATCTCCTTTACAATCCGATGTCTGTCACGCTTATCATGAGCATGCTGAAAATCCTTCTCTGACATCACTGCATGCTGTCTGTGCTCATGCTGTGAACTGTCTATAACCTACACAATTAAAAGCAAAGAAATGTAAGTGTTGGCCATATGGATGATCCTATATATGCCTTGTCATACAACAATAACCAACTTACATCACTCTTGAATTCAGATTTTGATCCTTCAGGTTCTTATGATTCCTCCGTCGTCTCATCATCCCAGGTTTCTAAGTCCGAATCCCCAAAATAATCATGGTCATTCCGAGAGAATAGTACAACCTGCAGCATTGTAGCACAAAGTCATATAACATGGCTATTCAATTCTTATAAAAATAATGTAGCACTAGACATACATCACTAATGCTTTCCGAGATCGATTCTTTCTGATTCCGATCCTTGTTTCCACAACCGATGTCCATCTGCACAATTTAAAAAGTATGTGTATAAATTTGCATGCTCTAGATGTGCGTACAAAATAAAAAAGAAACTTCACTTGAACTTATCATCCTCGGATTCGTTTTCTTCAAAGAGGTCGTTCTCTGTAAGCTCATCTTCAGAGAAAGACATATCTTTATCATCCGAACTTGAATCACCATTGTATGTAGGGATGCTTTCACTGTCACTCCCAGTTGGCATAGAGTCCTCCATATGTTCAAGCAAAGAAAACCAAAAACGCTAATCTAATCAGTGATGTATATGTGGAGGACTCGTAGATGCAAAGATGAACCCTAAGCCTCTATGCTAAAGGTGATGGAAAGAATGTGGGTTAGAGAGGTAGCTACTCACATCTTCCAGGCGCCGGTGGCTAGGTGGGACACGGGACTGGTTGATGCGTCCTAAGGATGAGAAGATCTGGCTGGCCTTTGATCTAGAGATGTAGGATTGGAACGGTTATCGTCGGCGTGGACGGACACGTCGCCACCAGAGCCGGGCAGGTTCGCAGGTGGAGGATTAGATCTCGATCGACAGCGCGGACGCCCACGTCGCCCCCAGAGCCGGGGAGGCTCGTGTGGTTGGAGGATTAGAAGGCTGGCCTCCGGATTTACGTCGCCAATCCGGATCCTTTGCCGGCGCACGTCACCACCGGAGCTAGGCAGGATGATAGAAAATTTAGGGTTAGAGCGGTGTCTGGGGAAATGGCGGCCGCGATACTTTTGTGATCAAACCTAGAGACCTAATAATGTTGTGGCGACATGGCAATGGTTGACAATGTGGCAATGAATGGTCAAATCTAATGGTGTGGCGATGTGGCAATGGTTGACATTGTGGCAGTCAATAGTACATATGCGGATACGTGGGAATGCGGTCCTGGACTTGTGTTGGAGATATGCCCTAGAGGCAATACTAAATGTAGTTATTATTATATCTTTGTGTTTATGATAAAAGTTTACATTCATGCTATAATAGTATTAACAAGGAAACATTGATACTTGTGTGATTTGTAAACTAAAATAGAGTCCCTAGTAAAGCCTCTTTATAATACTAGCTTGTTGGTTAATAAATGATTGTGGTTTCCCTATCATGAACATTGAGATGTTATTAACAACAAGATCATATCGTTAGGAGAATGATATGGTGGACATACTCCTATAGATAAGCGTAGCATAAAGATCAAGTCATTTTAATAGTTCAATTGCTATATGTTTTCTGATACATAGTAACCTAATTCCTTCGACCATGAGATCATGCATATCACCTTCACCAGAAGGATGATTTGATGACATCAAACACCACACCGTAACTGGATGGCTATAATGGTGGCATTGAGTGTTCGGAAAGTGTTGGTTGAGACACATGGATCAAGAGTGGGATTTGTCCATCCATATGACGGATAGATATACTCTGGGCCCTCTCGGTGGAATGTCATCCAATTAGCTTGCAAGCATGTGACTGGCTCACAAGGGATCACATATCACGGGAACGAGAAAAGGGTACTTATCAGTAACAAGGTTGAACTAGGTATGCAGAGATACCGACGATCATAACCTCAGATAAGTAAACTATCGTGAGACAAAGGGAAATTGGTATCGTATGTAAGTGGTTCATTCGATCGCAAAGTAATCGTAGAAATATGTGGGAGCCATATGAATTTCCAGATACCTCTATTGGTTATTGTTCGGAGAAGTGTCTCGATCATGTCCGCATAATTCACGAACCATAGGGAGACACACTTAAGGATTCGACGTTGTTTGAGTAGTTATGGAATGATGAGTAAGAGACCGAATGTTGTTCGGAGTCTTGGATGGGATCCAGGATGTCACGAGGAGATCCGAAATGGTCCGGAGAATAATATTCATATAAGGAAAGTCCTGTTTCGGGGTTGGAGAATGGTTCCGGTGTTTTCATCGGGAATGTTCTAGAAGGTTCCGGAATGTCCGACACTCCGGAGAGGAAGGGTACATGAATGTGTCATACCAAGTTGGAATGATTGCATCATGTACTAGGTGTCATCACTGAAAAAAATAAAGGGTTTAATCAAATCCTAGTTTGAAAAGTCAAACGCCAATTTGAAAAGTCAAACGACTATTTTGGGAAGTGGAGGGGAAGGTGGAAACCGAGTTGGGGAGGAGTTCCTCCCCTCCACCGCCGGCCCCCTTGGGAAACCGAGTTGGGGAGGGACTCCCCTCCCCTGGCGCGGCCCCTCAACCTATATAAGGAGGGGCAGGGCTGCCCCTCCTAGCACCCAACACCTCCACCGGCAAACCCTAGCCCTAAGCCGTCGGCCCTCCTACAGCCGCCGCCGCCCTAGGGCAAGCCGCCGCCGCCTAGCTAACCCTAGCCGCCGGCCAAGCCTCCTCCTTTGTGTGTATAAACCCTAGATCACCGAGGGCTCTCTCATAGTCCACCATACTCGCTCCGGCTTAAGGCGAAGCCCTACGAGATCTCCCCTCTACTTCCGGTACCACGCCGTTGTGCTGCCGGAATCGCGAGGAGAGTGCTACAACCTCCGCTGCCTGATGTAACAAGGGAGAGGAAGGTCTTCATCGAGTACCGAACATGTGACCGACTGCGGGAGCGCTGCCGGAACGCAGCGCCGGAAGGCTCGTCTACGCGGTCTTGAGATCGGGAAGAGTACGACTACATCACCCACGAGAATCCGCTCTCGTTAAACACTTTGGAATCTTTGAGGGTGAGTTATTCCATCGACTCGTTGCTACAATCTAGTAGATAGATCTTGGCTTGTTTGTTTGTATGCGATAGAAATTTTTTGTTTTCCATGCTACGAAACCCCTACAGTGGTATCAGAGTCGTGTCTATATGTAGATCTGTTGCACGAGTAGAACACAATGGTCATTGTGGGCGTTGATGCTTTTATTGTCGATTGCTTCTTGTGTACTTTGCATCTTGCGGGATGTTGGGATGAAGCGGCCCGGGCTAACCTTACATGACATCGTTCATGAGACTTGCTCCACGCTTGACATGCAACTTGTATTGCATAAGTGGCTTTGCGGGTGCCTGTTTCTCCCAGCATAGTTAAGATTCAATTTACAACGGGTGATTAACAATGCTAGTATCAATGTTGTGGTTCTTGTTCGTAAGTTAGAACGACACTTATTGAAAGCCCCAAACCACGTAAAACATGCAAAGAAAGTAGAGGCGTCTAACTTTTTTTTGCAGGGGTGTGCAGTGATGTGATATGGCCATGATTGTGATTATATTTGATGTATGCAATGCTCCTTATTGTAAGTTGGCAACCGGCAGGAGCCATATGGTGGTCTTTAATTTATGTTAAGACCCGCGTGTCTATTCAAAGTAGCTGTAATAGTTGAAGCCGGTGGACGACAACCATGGAGAAGCGTCATTGACCTAGATGCAATGCCGGTGATGATGGAGATCATGTTCGTGCTTGAAGATGGAGATCGGAAGCACAAAGAAGAAAGGCCATATCATATCACATATTATGAATTGCATGTGATGTTAATCCTTTATGCATCTTGTATTGCTTAGTTAACGACGGTAGCATTATAAGATGATCCCTCATGCACATGAATTTCAAGTTCTAAAGTGTTCACCCTTAGTAAGCACTGTTGCTAAAGCTTGTTGTTTCGAAGCACCACGTGATGATCGGGTGTATTAGATTTCGCAAGTGTATACAACGTGAGCAAGCCAGATTTGCTCATGCGGAAGCTAAGGTTTGATCTTGACGAGCCTAGCATGAACAAACATGGTCTCGAAACACGGATCACCGAAAGGTAAAGCATGAATCATATAGTAGATATGATGAACATGTCGATTGTTCGCCATTAAAACTATATCAACTCTCGTGATGATCTGTGTTGATGTGGTGGATTTGGTTCGTGTGATCACTAAAACAATGTGAGGGATATTGTTTTGAGTGGGAGTTCACCTAGATTAATTTAACTATTAATTAGAACTCAATTTGTCATAAACTTAGTCTAAACTATTGCAAATATGTTGTAGATCAATGGCGGCCCCTACCATCAACTTTAATGCGTTCCTAGAGAAAGAAAAGTTGAAAAACAATGGAAGCAACTTCGCGGATTGGTTCCGCAATTTGAGGATTGTCCTCACAGCTGGTAATTTGACCTATGTGATGGATGCACCGCTGGGTGACCCACCTGCAGCTACTGCTACCGATGAAGTAAAGAATGTTTACCTCGCTCGGAAGACTCGGTACTCCACAGTTCAGTGTGCTATCTTGTATGGTTTAGAATCGGAGCTTCAGAAAAGGTTTGAGAATTCAGACCCACATGATATTGTCCGTGACCTCAAATTGATCTTTGAGACTCACGCGACAATTGAGAGCTATGAGGCTTCTGAAAAGTTCTTTAACTGCAAGATGGAAGAGGGCAGCTCCGTCAGTGAGCATGTGCTTAAGATGTCTGGGCACGCAAACAAACTTCAAAGCTTGGGTATAGTGATTCTAATGCTTTGGGGATTTATCGTGTCCTCCAATCACTACCACCAAGTTACAAGAACTTTGTGATGAACTAGAATATGCAAAACATGAACAAGCAGTTGCCAGAACTCTTTGCCATGTTGAAATCTGCAGAAGTGGAGAGCAAGAAAGAGCACCAAGTGTTGATGGTCAATAAGACCACCAAATTCAAGAAAGGCAAGTCTAAGCAAAAGGGACACTTCAAGAAGGGTGGTAAGAAAGTTACCACGCCGACGAAGAAGACCAAGGCTGGACCTAAGCCTGATACTGAGTGCTTTTACTGCAAGGGAGAAGGTCACTGGAAGCGGAATTGCCCAAAGTACTTGGCGGATTTGAAGAACGGCAACATCAAGAAGAAAGGTATATCCGATATACATGTTATTGATGTGTATCTCACTAGTACTCGTAGTAGTGCCTGGGTATTTGATACTGGTTCGGTTGCTCATATTTGTAACTCGAAACAGGTGCTGCAGAATAAACGGAAGCTAGCGAAGAACGAGGTGACGATGCGCGTGGGAAACGGATCAAAGGTTGATGTGATCGCGGTCGGCACGCTACCCCTTCATCTACCATCGGGATTAGTTTTATACTTAAATAATTGTTATTTGGTGCCTACGTTAAGCATGAACATTATATCGGGATCTTGTTTATTGCGAGACGGTTACTTGTTTAAGTCCGAGAATAATGGTTGTTCGATTTATATGAGTAATATGTTTTATGCACATGCACCTTTGATAGATGGTCTATTCTTATTGAATCTCGATAGTGGAAATACACATATTAATAACATTGAGGCTAAACGTTTGAAATCGAGCGATAACTCGACCTATATGTGGCACTGTCGTCTTGGTCATACTGGAGTGAAGCGCATGAAGAAACTCCATTTCTATGGACTTCTTGAATCACTTGATTTCGAATCACTTGAAAGATGCGAAGCATGTCTGATGGGTAAAATGACTAAGACTCCATTTTCTGGTATGATGGAGCGAGCTACGGACTTATTGGAAATCATAGATACCGATGTGTGTGGTCCAATGAGTGTAGCATCGCGCGGTGGTTATCGTTATGTTCTTACCTTCACGGATGACTTAAGTAGATATGGGTATATCTATTTCATGAAACATAAGTCCGAAACTTTCGAGAAGTTAAAGGAATTTCAAACTGAGGTAGAGAATCAACGTAACAAGAAGATTAAATTTCTATGTTCTGATCGTGGAGGTGAATATCTAAGTTACGAGTTTGGCGAGCATTTGAAGAAATGCGGAATACTTTCACAATTGACACCGCCGGGAACACCACAGCGTAATGGTGTGTCCGAATGTCGTAAACCAACACTCTTAGATATGGTTCGTTCTATGATGTCACTTACAGATTTACCGCTATCATTTTGGGGTTATGCATTAGAAACAGCCGCATTCACTTTAAATAGGGCACCATGTAAATCCGTTGAAACGACACTGTATGAATTATGGTTTGGGAAGAAACCTAAATTGTCGTTCCTTAAAGTTTGGGGTTGCGAAGCCTATGTAAAGAAGTTACAGCCGGACAAGCTTGAACCCAAAGCGGAAAAATGCGTCTTCATAGGATACCCGAAGGAAACTATTGGGTATACCTTCTATCATAGATCCGAAGGCAAAATCTTTGTTTCCAAGAATGGATCCTTTCTAGAGAAGGAATTTCTCTCGAAAGAAGTGACTGGAATGAAAGTAGAACTCGACGAGGTTGTCGAACCTTCTCTCGAACTTGCGAGTAGCGCAACACCGGAAGTAGTTCCTGTGACGCCTGCACCAATAAGAGAGGAAGCTAATGATGATGATCATGAAACTTCGGTTGTAGTTGCTACAGAGCCTCGCATGTCAACGAGAACTCGTACCACTCCTGATTGGTATGATCCCGTTATGAATGTCATGTTGGTGGACAACACCGATGACCCTGCGACATATGAGGAAGCGATGATGAGCCCAGATTCCAATAAATGGCAAGAAGCCATGAAATCCGAGATTGGATCCATGTACGAAAACCAATTATGGACTTTGGTGGACTTACCGGATGGACGGAAGGCTGTCGAGAACAAATGGATTTTCAGGAAGAAAATAGATGCTGATGGTAATGTTACTGTCTATAAAGCTCGACTTGTCGCAAAAGGGTTTCGACAAATTCAAGGAGTTGACTACGATGAGACTTTCTCACCAGTAGCAAAGCTAAAGTCTGTGAGGATTATGTTAGCAATCGCTGCATATTATGATTATGAGATATGGCAGATGGATGTCAAAACAACATTCCTCAATGGAGACATTGATGAAGAGTTGTATATGATGCAACCCAAAGGTTTTTTCGATCCTAAAGATGCTAACAAGGTATGCAAACTTCAACGGTCCATCTATGGGTTGAAGCAAGCATCTCGAAGTTGGAATCAACGTTTTGATAAGGTAATCAAAAGTTTTGGTTTTATACAAACTTATGGAGAAGCTTGTATCTACAAGAAAGTGAGTGGGAGCTCTGTAGCATTCTTAATACTATATGTAGATGACATATTGTTGATTGGGAATGATCTAGACCTTCTTAATAGTGTCAAGGAATATTTGAATAATAGTTTTTCAATGAAAGATCTTGGCGAAGCAGCTTACATATTAGGCATAAAGATTTATAGAGATAGATCGAGACGCCTAATATCATTGTCACAAAGTACATATTTGGACAAAGTTCTAAAGAGGTTTGGAATGGAAGATAGCAAGAAAGGGTTCTTGCCCATGTTTCCCAATACGACCTTGAGTAAAACTCAAAATCCGACAACGGCAGAAGATAGAGAAAGGATGAGTATGACTCCCTATGCCTCAGCCATAGGATCTCTGATGTATGCCATGCTATGTACTAGACCCGACATTGCATATGATGTTAGTTTGATTAGCAGATATCAAAGTGATCCAGGAGTGGATCATTGGACAGCGGTCAAAAACATCCTTAAGTACTTGAGAAGAACTAAGGATATGGTTCTTTCTTATGGAGGTGATGTACAGCTCGTTGTTAATGGTTACACCGATGCTAGTTGGAACACTGATCCGAATGACTCTAAATCACAATCTGGATACGTATTTACTTTGAATGGTGCAGCAGTTAGCTGGAGGAGTGCAAAGCAAAGCGTTGTGGCGAGATCTTCGACTGAATCGGAATACATGGCTACTTCGGAGGCTTCACAAGAAGCGATATGGATGAAAGAGTTCATTACAGAGCTGGGTGTGGTTCCAAGTGCGCTGGACCCAATGTCTATCTACTGTGATAACATGGGCGCCATAGCCAATGCGCAAGAACCAAGGTCACACAAGAAGCTAAAGCATATCAAGCTACGTTTTCACGCTATTCAAGAACATGTCCAAGATGGGGACATAAAGATTTGCAAAGTACACAAAGATCTGAATGTGGCGGATCCGTTGACTAAACCTCTCCCGAGGGAAAAACATGACCAACACCAAACTGCCATGGGTGTTCGGTATATTACCATGTAATCTAGATTAGATCACTCTAGTGCAAGTGGGAGACTGTTGGAGATATGCCCTAGAGGCAATAATAAATTTAGTTATTATTATATCTTTGTGTTTATGATAAAAGTTTACATTCATGCTATAATAGTATTAACAAGGAAACATTGATACTTGTGTGATTTGTAAACTAAAATACAGTCCCTAGTAAAGCCTCTTTATAATACTAGCTTATTGGTTAATAAATGATTGTGGTTTCCCTATCATGAACATTGAGATGTTATTAACAACAAGATCATATCGTTAGGAGAATGATATGGTGGACATACTCCTATAGATAATCGTAGCATAAAGATCAAGTCATTTTAATAGTTCAATTGCTATATGTTTTCTGATACATAGTAACCTAATTCCTTCGACCATGAGATCATGCATATCACCTTCACCAGAAGGATGCTTTGATGACATCAAACACCACACCATAACTGGATGGCTATAATGGTGGCATTGAGTGTTCGGAAAGTGTTGGTTGAGACACATGGATCAAGAGTGGGATTTGTCCATCCATATGACAGATAGATATACTCTGGGCCCTCTCGGTGGAATGTCATCCAATTATCTTGCAAGCATGTGACTGGCTCACAAGGGATCACATATCACGGGAACGATAAAATAGTACTTATCAGTAACGAGGTTGAACTAGGTATGCAGAGATACCGACGATCATAACCTCGGATAAGTAAACTATCGTGAGACAAAGGGAAATTGGTATCGTATGTAAGTGGTTCATTCGATTGCAAAGTAATCGTAGAAATATGTGGGAGCCATATGAATTTCCAGATTCCTCTATTGGTTATTGTTCGGAGAAGTGTCTCGATCATGTCCACATATTTCATGAACCGTAGGGAGACACACTTAAGGATTCGACGTTGTTTGAGTAGTTATGGAATGATGAGTAAGAGACCGAATGTTTTTCGGAGTCTCGGATGGGATCCGGGATGTCACGAGGAGATCCGGAATGGTCCGGAGAATAAGATTTATATAAGGAAAGTCCTGTTTCGGGGTTGGAGAATGGTTCCGGTGTTTTCATCGGGAATGTTCTAGAAGGTTCCGGAATGTCCGGCACTCCGGAGGGGAAGGGTACATGAATGTGTCATACCAAGTTGGAATGATTGCATCATGTACTAGGTGTCATTGCTGAATAAAATAAAGGGTTTAATCAAATCCTAGTTTGAAAAGTCAAACGGCTATTTTGGGAAGTGGAGGGGAAGGTGGAAACCGAGTTGGGGAGGAGTTCCTCCCCTCCACCGCCGGCCCCCTTGGGAAACTGATTTGGGGAGGGAATCCCCTCCCCTGGCGCGGCCCCTCCACCTATATAAGGAGGGGCAGGGCTGCCCCTCCTAGCACCCAACACCTCCACCCGCAAACCCTAGCCCTAAGCCGCCGGCCCTCCTGCAGCCGCCGCCGCCCTAGGGCAAGCCGCCGCCACCGCCTAGCTAACCCTAGCCGCCGGCCAAGCCTCCTCCTTGGTGTGTATAAACCCTAGATCACCGAGGGCTCTCTCATAGTCCACCATACTCGCTCCGGCTTAAGGCGAAGCCCTATGAGATCTCCCCTCTACTTCCGGTACCACGCCGTTGTGCTGCCGGAATCGCGAGGAGAGTGCTACAACCTCTGCTGCCTGCTGGAACAAGGGAGAGGAAGGTCTTCGTCGAGTACCGAACGTGTGACCGACTGCGGGAGCGCTGCCGGAACGCAGCGCCGGAAGGATCGTCTACGCGGTCTTGAGATCGGGAAGAGTACGACTACATCACCCACGAGAATCCGCTCTCGTTAAACACTTTGGAATCTTCGAGGGTGAGTTATTCCATCGACTCGTTGCTACAATCTAGTAGATAGATCTTGGCTTGTTTGTTTGTATGCGATAGAAATTTTTTGTTTTCCATGCTACGAAACCCCTACAACTTGGGCTTCGCGGGCTACCCTCGCGCGCCCTCCTCTAAAAACGCACGGGGACAATTCTACCCTTACGAACTTTACAACTTTCCAGAGCGGGGGTCCTATGGAATGAAGCCTCAAATATAATTTGTGTTCATTTTCCCGAGTCCATTTGGACCAAATGTTGACGAGGTTTGATCTCGTCAATGCCCATTTTTATGGACTTGGGTTTTGGAGAAGATGGGGATGCTGGAGATCGCGGAAAGGTTAGCAAACAAGCAATACAGAATACGAGGTTTACCTAGGTTCAGGCCCCCGGAGGGAAAACCCTACTCCTGCTTGTATGCTCTTGATTACGGCAGAACCGGTGATTACAGGGGTGCGCAGATGCAATCAGGCGTGGAGGTGCGTATGCGAAAGTATGAGAGAGAGATCTAGGTAGTGCCCTCCTGGCCTTTATATAGACTTAGGCAGGCCCCAGGCACAGATTTAGTCGGTTACAGGTTCTAGGGTTTACCCCTTTGAATTTCCTATCTACTCTAGTCTTGCTCTCCAAGGATCCGAAGGCGTCATGGGCCTTGGCCACCTGAAAGTATTCATGGGCCGGCGTATATTTGCCATGGGCCTTCTTTGGGATGGACTAGGTATGCTGAGGTCGTGTATCCGCGGGGTATAACCATGTCAGTAGCCCCCGAGTGTTGAGTCGAATCGTAGATTCGGCTGAGGACTCTTCAATCCTTCGGGTGCAACTCTGTCTTTCAAGAGAATGTGTAGGGATTGTTGATGCGTGTGACTGACTCTCCCGACGGATCAGGGTCAGTTAGCTGTCTTAGGACAAAACAACACGATCTTCTTTAGGTTCGAGTCCCTCGACTCGAACCCGGAACATATGCTGGCGTAATTCGACTCAGGCCACGGAGGACTTACAGGAGTGGAATTCCAGTGAATTTAATTTATGTACCCAACGCGTCCGTCGGGATTTTTCATCGCGCCTGTTGGCACGGGTTTATACTAGCAGAGCGCAGTCATGTGCGTTACCAAGCCATCAGATGATATCTGTAGGTCTTATCTTTGCGTCGCAGACACAGCATCTGAATTTTATCACCGAGGAGGTGTTTCGGGTAGCCAAGGAGAATGCTACTCACATAGCGTTTAATTGGGGCAGAGTTGCCGAAAAGTTTTTGCATACTGATCCGAAGGATCGCAGTCGAAATTTTATAGGATGCGCGACCAGCGCTCCCTATGGGAGTAGCCCCCGAGTGTCTATTCGAGTCGTAGACTCGAGCGGAGACTTTAGTTCAGCTGTTGTTCAGTGTAAGGTCCGTAGGACAAAAATATTTTCGGATGCTTAAATCCATCCTTCCTATGGGTGTAGCCCCCGAGTCGGTAGTGGAGTCGTAGACTCAACGTAGGACTCGAAGAAATAGTTCAGTGATGTAACGTGTTGTTCATTCTTTAGGTGCGCGGCCAGCGCTCCTGATAGGAGTAGCCCCCCGAGTAATTAGTCGAATCATAGATTCGAGTGAGTACTTTAGCTTTGAAGCCGAAGAAATTGTGACTATTGATAGTATAGCTTTTGATGACGTCAGTGCTGACGATCGATGACCTCAAGCGTCTGCTGCGCCAGAGATGACTTGACTAGACGAACATGGGTCCACTTTCTCACCTTGAATTGACCGGTCACGCGCGGCGTGGAGATAATTACGGCGTCGCCTCGATTTCCGCGTGTAGTGGACGGCGTGTTAGCGACGGTTCATTGTGATGCTGACACGTGTATGGCCAGATCCTGCCGTTGGCGTTAGGTCTTCTCGATGGACGGTTGTCGTGCATCGTCTTCGTCTTTATAATCATTGGGGGAAAACATTAGGTTGTTTTCACCGCAGCTATTCTCGTTTCACTGCTCCCTTGTTCTCTGAGAGCTCTTGCTGCACGCTGGAATATCGTCAGACATTTCCTTCTTCCATCCTACGTTCTTGCCGCTGGCGCCGCCGTACCTCAATGGGGAAGTCGAAGAAGTATTCTTCTGCGGTTGGTACCAGCGCTGCTGGAGGGAAGAAGAGTTCCGCTGTTACCCGTGTCACCGACGGTGGCTGGCGGCGATCGGAGACGCGAGAGAGTGATCTCCGCAAGCTTCGTGAGCGGGGCTTGATCCCGCAGGATAGGGAGGCCGTAAAACTCCCAGGCAACAAGGTAATCCTCCATCCCCCTGCTGGGTTTCGTGTTATGTTCCTCGCCTTCGTTATTCGTGGCTTTTCTTTCCCAGTCCACGACTTCCTTCGTGGACTGCTTTTTCTTTACGGTGTCCAATTGCATCATCTTTCCCCCAATTCTCTTCTTCACATTGCTTGTTTTATCACTTTCTGCGAGTGCTGGCTCGATATCAAGCCGCACTTTGGCCTCTTCCGGAAACTCTATTACGTGAAGAGGCAATCTGGTTCGGATGGTGTTTATCCCATTGGGGGGTTGCATCATCTCCCTCAAACCCAATCTGCTTTTATTTTCTTTTTCCATGTCCGAATCTGTCTAGTACTGGCGAAGGCGATGGTTTTATATCCGCGACTCCACAGTGGCTGGGCAGGATTTTGGTCTTGCTCCTTTCGACCCCTCCCAAAAGATCGAGCCGAAGAGGTCCTGGAAAAACCAGATCTTGGGTGGCGAGGTAGCGGAGATAGAGGCTCTCTATCATCAAGTGGAGGATCTCTAGTTGATTCCGGAGAAGGAAGTGAACGGTGTGGATATCATCCACACTTTTCTTGAGCGTCGGGTGCAGCCACTCCAGGCTAGGGCGCACCCGATGTTCCTTTATGCTGGCCGCCGTGATCCGACTAGGGTTTCGGCTGAGAAATTCTCCCAGTGAGATCTCGACAGGGCCCTTCGTTCGCTGCTGAAATTCAAGGCTGGAGAGGATATCCCGGGGAAGTCGCTGACTTCTTCGTTTTCTGCTTCGCTTCCTGTTCCACAGGTGTAGATCCGTGCGCGTTGCACTATTTTCGACTGCATTGTATTTGCACTTGTTTGCTAACAAATTTTCTTTTCTTGTGCAGGACTTCAAAGTGCCGGGCATGTCGCCTCCATTACCCGAAGTATTTCCGGATGCTCCAGATAATGAGGTGGTGGATTCCATGTCTGAGCTGCCGTCAGCGCGATCTCCGGCTGAAGAGGCCAACGAGTCGAGCGAGGACCACACTCGCAAGCGGACACGGAGCTCCAGCGAGTCTTCGGATGCCTCGACTCCTCCGAGTCCTAGGAATCCGCTGTGTCTTGAACGTCACAGTGATGGGCATGGAGGCTCTTCCTCTCCGATTCATGTCGTTCCCGTGCGGGCTGTGGCACCGCACTTACCGGCGAAGCGGAAGAAGGAAGAATAGAAGGAAGAGAAGAAAGAGGAGAAGAAAATCCGGAGGACCCCTCCTGTCTTCGACCTGAGCGAGCTTGACTCGTAAATTTCTTTAGACCTGCACTGCTTTTCCTTGCCTGTTTACTTTGTACTTGTGCTAATTTTTCCTCGTGCATTCACTCCTCCAACGACTCCTCCAATGATGGTTCTCAGGAGATGATGGGGGAGTCGAAAATCGCGTTTCCTCCTCCTCAGACGGTGGCTACCTCTGAAGGAGCTGCTCCAGACCCTTCTCCGCAGGAGGTTCAGGTAGTTGCGCCTCAGAAGACTGCAAGCGGACCTTCGGAGTCGCCATCGGATCATGTGAGTAGTTCTGCTTCCTGCCACGGGGGAAGCCCCCGAGCATCTGTAAAGGAGTTTTATTGTTTCTTCTTCCTTCGGGTCTCGGGGAGCCCCCGAGCGCTTTCGTGTGTGTAGTTTGCTTCTGCTCTTTCTTTTTGGGCGTAGCCCCCGAGTCCTTCTTTGGACTAGTAGGTCTTTTTCCTGCAGACTTTTGTGAAGGATGCCAAACGACTGGTGCAGCAGCACCTGGCGCTGGAGGCCAGCCTCAAACAGCTTCAAGGTGCTTGTATGCCTTGTTTTTTGCTTCTTCTTGTATTATTGTCCTGTTATCCAACGTTTGTATTATTTGAATGCAGATTGATGCTCTCAAAAAGAGCCTCGGTCAAGCGGAGAATAAGGCCGAGGTCGCCGTTGGTGCGAAAGAGCGCCTCGAGCTGGAGCTGGCCACTGCGGCCGAGGCTAAGGAGCGCCTGCAGTGGGAGGCCACGGACCGCGAGGAGCAGCTTGCCACCGCCACGGCTTCGCGCGAGAGAGAGGTGGCCAGCAAGCTTATGGCGGCTGCCATGGCTGTTTCGGGTGAGTATCTTCGCCGTCCTCTTTTGATTTCCTTGTCTTTCTTTTGTGGTGCTGTCGTTCATTCTTCTTCCTTGTTGTTTTAGATGCCGCAGGCATCGAGTTTGATCGCGGTGCTCTGGAGCACGGGAGTGCTCTGGATGATGCTGCTGCGGCGGTTGAAGATCGCTGCGGCATCGTCGTCAACTCGCTTGCCAAGGCCAAGGAGGTCCTTGGGCGCTTCTACAAGGAGCTTGTCCCCAAGGGCGCGGCCCTTGATGGTGTTGATGCTCTGGCGGAGGCACTGTCAGCCGAAGCACCTGTGGCGTACAAGCGCAAGCAGAAGGACATCGGTGCATCCGTCGGGCTGGAAATGGCTTTGGCGGCTGGAGCTGGACCTTCCCCAGGTCACTTCCGGGATGCCGACGACTGCTGATGGATCCGAGGTAGCCTTCGCTACCTATGCTGCTCGCTGTAAGCGTTATGGGCCGAAGCTGATTGATCTGCTGACCGAGTACGCGCCACGGCAGCAGGGGGAATCCAAGGCGAGGCAATCTGGCTCCGAGGCTACTCAGGGTGCCGCGTCTTAGGCGCTGTAGTTGTAGGATAGTTTAGTCTCTTCTGTTGTAATTATTTTGATGAACAAATCCTTGTGCCACGTAGTGGCTTTTGATGCACTTAATGAATTTGTTGAGTTATGTGCTCCTTCGTCTGCGTGTTCATGTCTTTGCCTTTCTGTTGATCTAGGGTCCTTCGGGTGCTGATCCCGTTGACACCTCACCTGCAGCGCGGATGCGGCCATCCTTGGATGATTCATCACAGCTTGCGTTTCTTTGAGACCGTGTTCGTAGTCTCGAGAAAAATTTGATGGGGGTGCGTGGCCATGCCGATGTTTGGAAGTCTAAGGCAGATCGAGGTGCTGCCAGAGAGGGGTACTTGATGGCAGAATTGCTTCGATTATCTGAGCAGCTTCAGTGTAAGTTTTTCGGGCTCTTGCCCATTTCTTCGGATGCGCCTGCTGGCCTTGCCTCTTACTTTTTTTCCAAGTATTGCAGGTGCTAACCTTGCTCCAAGGGAGGAGAAGGAGCGTGTTGCTGTTCGGGTCAATTGCTTGACTCAACAGGACATGGAACCGGCGGGTTCTTCTGGATGGATAGCGACCGTGCCATGGTCCTTGCGACGGTGCAAGATCACGTTCACCAAGTATCGCGGGTGCTTCGTCAGGTGCAGACTTCACTCATGTCGGTTCTGCATGTGATGTTTCCGCTGGATGCTGCACCCTCAACCCTCTCTGGTCTTCTGTCGAAGTTTCGGAACGTGCATCATGTCAAGGAATTGGTGCAGCAACAGCTCGTCGAAGGGGTGAAGGCTGCGCTGTCCCTTGTTAGGCTGCATCATCGTGATGTAGATTTGTCCGCTGTGGCGGCTGGGCCGCCCCTTCGACCGGATGGTGGTGTGTGGGATATGCATCCGCATTATGCTACTGTAAGGCAGTATGCCGAAGAGACCGTAGATATGTTTGAGCAGCGTGCTTAGGTTATTCTTCAGAGTAGGTAGTGCCTGTAAAAGAGATAAATGTAAAATTTGTATATATTTGACTGGGCGTGTTTTGCCCTTTGTTATAAAGGTTTAGTTGATATTTGAGCACGTAGTGCTTTGTTCGCATACGTGTCCTTTTCGTTAGACTGACGTGGTCAGCTACTCAGGTGTACACGTGTTATCCTCAGTCGATGAAATCGTGAGGTGGGGGGAGCCCCCGAGTGCGTTTGTAGCATGGAGTAAAAGTGCGAATAGAAAACAAAATTTTGGGGCAAGACACTTAGCTTTATTTATATCGTAATGGAGGAGGTACAGTGTTCGGCTGGGTAGCCTTGGCTGAATAGCCTTATTGAAAGTAAAGGGGTAGGTAGCTAGGGGTAGAATCGTCGCAGCTGTGCGACGTTCCATGGGTTCGAGTATAAGACTCCAGACTCCACGTGCTTGAGGCGATAGGCGCCACCTGGGATGACTTCGGTGACGATGTAGGTTCCTTCCATGGTGACTCGAATTACTTCGGTCGCTCTTGCTTGAGTCGCAAGACGAGGTCTCCTTCGACGAAGGACCTTGGGCGCAGCCGTCGGCTGTGGTAGTTGCGGAGACTCTGCTGGTACACCACTGATCGAGCTGCTGCTATGTCTCGTGCTTCGTCGAGTGTGTCGACGGTCTCTTCGAGTGCAGCCATGGATTCGGATTCGCTATAGGCGATGACCCGGCGGGCCTGATGGCGTACTTCGGCTGGTAGCACGGCTTCGGCTCCGTGCACCATGAAAAACGGCGTGTAGTCGGTGGTGCTGTTTGGCGTGGTACGCAGGCTCCATAGGACAGAGGGTAGCTCTTTCGTCCAGGCTCCGGCGAGTCGCTCGAGTGGGCTCATGAGGCGCTTCTTGATGCCAGCGCCGATTAGGCCGTTGTCCTTTTCCACCTGCCTGTTCGTTTGCGGGTGCGCCATAGAGGCGTATGTGATGTTGATTCCGAGGCCTTCGCAGAAGTCTTGGGATTCTTTGGAGATGAAGTTCAATCCATTGTCGGTGATGATGCTATACGGTACGCCGAACCTGTAGACGATGGATTCAAAGAACTTGACGACAATCTTTCCCTTTTGTTTAGTGACCGGCATTGCTTCGATCCACTTGGTGAATTTGTCGACTGCGACCAGGAGGTAGACGTGCCCTCCTTTCGAGGACCTTAGCAGTTTGCCGATTATGTTGAGGCCCCATTGGGCGAAGGGCCAGGCCAAAGGTATGGGCTTGAGCTCTGACCCGGGTGCATGTGGTTTATCGGCGAACCTTTGGCACCCTTTGCATCTTCGGACGATGTCTTTTGCGTCGTTCATGGCCGTTGGCCTGTAGAATCCAGCTCGTAGAACTTTGGCGACAAGGGAGCGACTGCCTGCGTGATGGCCGCAGATGCCCTCGTGGATGTCTTGAAGTATGGTTTTCCCGTCACCAATGGTGACGCACCTTTGTAGTACACCCGAAATGCTGCGCTTGTACAGCTCACCATTGATGATGGTGAAGGCTTTTGACTGGCGAGATATGCGCCGGGCATCTGTCGGGCTATCAGGTAGTTCTCCGTCTATCGAGTACTGGAGGTACGGTCGTGTCCAAGTTTCTTCGACTGCCATGACCTGCATCAGGTTGACCGTGGCGACCTCTGTGTCCAGTTTTTCGGGTCCTTCATGACCTTCGGGTAGCGTAGCCCCCGAGCGTTCTGCTTCGGGTGAACCCTTGGGAAATTTCCGCTTGATGGATGGCACGCAGATATGTTCGAGGAACACACCTGGTGGCACCCTTGCACAGGTGGAGCCGATGTTGGCGAGTCTGTCGGCCTCCTCGTTGCTTTCTCTTCCAACGTGCCAAAGCTCGCAGTCGTCGAATTCTCCCTCGAGTGAGTTGTAGAGTGCGTGGTACGCGATCATGTTTTCAGCATGTGCGTCGCACTCATTCATCGTCTGTTGGACGACGAGGTTGGAGTCACCGTAGATGACCAGGCGCGTTACGCCGCAGATCTTTGCCATCCTCATGCCATGGATGAGGGCTTCGTATTCGGCCTCGTTGTTGGAAGCTCGGAATTTCATCCGAAGGACGTACTTCATCTTGTCGCCCTACGGGGAGGTCAGTATGACCCCGGCTCCTGCTCCAGCTTCGCGCTTGGAGCCGTCGAAATGCATCATCCATGACTGCGACATGTCTGGGGTGTCTGGCAGCTGCAGATCCATCCAGTGTACAAGGAAGTCCGGGAGGACCTGAGACTTGATTGCGATTCGCTTCTCGTAGACGATGTCTAGGGGTGACATCTCGATGCCCCACAGGGCCACGCGTCCTGTGGCCTCCGGGTTGTTTAGGATGCTGTTTAGGGGTGCTTCGTTGACGACCATCACCTGGTGCTCCTGGAAGTAATGGCTCAACCGACGAGCCGTCATGAACACGTCGTAGGCGAGTTTCTGGTAGTGAGGGTACCTCTGCTTTGTTGGCGTTAATACCTCGCTGAGGTAGTAGATTGGGCGTTGGACCCCATGGGTCTTGCCTTCTTCGGGTCGCTCGACCACCAGCACGGTGCTTACCACCTGGTGTGTGGCTGCTATGTACAGCAGTAGGGGCTCGCGCTCCTTTGGCGTAACCAAGACGGGCGAGGTGGAGAGCAGCCGCTTCAGATCTTCGAATGCATCGTCCGCTTCGGGTGTCCACTCGAATTTGTCTGCCTTGCGTAGTAGCTGGTAGAATGGCAGGGCTTTCTCGCCCATACGGCTGATGAACCTGATCAATGCCGCTATTCTCCCTGCGAGCTACTGGACACCCTTGAGATTCTTCGGTTTCTCCATGGTCATTATGGCCCGTATTTTCTTCGGGTTCGCCTCGATCCCCCGCTGGGAGATGAAGTAGCCAAGCAGCTGACCCGATGGGACGCCTAAGGCGCACTTTTCGGGGTTGATCTTGATCCTGTAGCGGTCGAGATTATCGAACGTCTCGCGGAGATCGTCGATGAGTGTTCTCGCCTCCCTAGTTTTGATGACTATGTCGTCGACATAGAATTGGACATTGCGACCGATCTGGTCCTTCAATCATGCCTGCATGCACCGCTGGTACGTGGCACCTGCGTTCTTTATCCCGAAAGGCATTGTGTTGTAGCAGAACACTCCGAACGACGTGATGAACGCCGTTTTATCTTGGTCTTCGACCTTGAGTTGAATCTGGTTGTAGCCTGAGTAGGCATCGAGGAAATAGAGTTTCTCGTATACTGCGGTCGAATCGATGATCTGGTCGATCTGAGGAAGAGGGAAGTGATCCTTTGGACAGTGCTTGTTCAACGACGTGAAGTCCACGCACATCTGCAGGATGTTCGTGTCCTTTTTGGGGACCATCACTGTATTGGCGAGCCACTCGCTTTCTTTAATCTCTCTGATGAAGTCTGCAGCGAGTAGTCTGTTGATTTCCATCCCGATGGCTTCGGCCGCAGTTCGGACAGTCTCCGGATGGACTGCTTGACGGGCTTGGTGTCACGAAAGACGTTTAGTGCGTGCTCGGCAAATTCCCTGGGAACTCCTGGCATGTCCGCAGGACACCAGGCGAATATTTCCCAACGATCATGGAGGAATTCGACGAGTGCGCTTTCCTATGCGGGGCTGAGATCGTTAGCGATCAACGCCGTCTTGGAGGCATCCGTCGGGTGGACCTGCACCTTCTTTGTGTTGACGATGGAGTCAAAAGACATATCAGGTGCGTTTTGTCGTGCGACTGGGGGTGCCCCTTTGTCTGTCACCTCGCGGAGCCTTACGAGCTCCTCCTGCATGCCGAATGACTAGGAGATTCTATTGAAGTCCCTGTCGCAGTTGTCCGATCGGGTGAAGCTCCCGTGGACCGTGATGATGCCCCTGGGTCCTGGCATCTTGAGTAGCAGGTACGCGTAGTGTGGTACAGCCAAGAACCTTGCGAATGCTACACGCCCGAGGAGGCGTGATATTGTGATGGCCAGTCCACCACTTCGAATTCGAGCCGCTCGCATCAGAAGTTGTCCGGCTTGCCGAAGATGACGTCGAGCCATATTTTTCCCAGGGGAATATGCCCTTTCCTGGGACGATGCCGTGGAACGTTGTGTCTGACTGTTCCAGGCTGCACAGCGGGATCCGCATTGCTGCTAGAGTACTTGCGAACATCAGGTTGATGCCGCTGCCGCCTTCCATGAAGACGTGGCTCATCTCGAAACCTCCGATCTGCGCCTCCAGCACCAGGGCAGCATGACCTGGGCGAGGGATCTGTCAAGGGTGATCCGAACGGCTGAACGTGATGCAGGACTCCGATCCGCTGAGGTACTCAGGGATGGCGGGTGGAGTTGTCACGGCCAGGTTGATTTGACGGGTGATTTTCTTCTGCACCATATTCGTGGGGCGCCCCTTCTGGATCATCAGTGCTCCTTTCAGCGGGGGATACCCATGCCCAGCATTGTTCTGTGCTGGTGCGACTGGTTGGTTCGGGCCTCCTACAGGTGGCGGTGGAGGAGCTCCATGCGCTATCTCTCCTGGTACGGGTGCGTTCCCAAATCCAGAGGGTGGAGCCTACTGCCTCATCTGAACCATGCTTTCGCTGAGCTTCTGGAACTCGCGGCAGTCCTTGAGCATGTGGCTTTTCTTCTTCTTACCATCCTGCTTGTCGATGTAGAAGTGGATGGTGCATGGACCCGACAGTTTTTCATATGCCGAGGGTCCGTCATCGCGACCGCGGCGCTGCCACGACTGTGCTGGGCGTCCTCCATCGCGGAAGTTGCCTCCGCGGTATCCGCCGCTATTGGGGTTGGCATTGTTGCGATGATCGGCGTAGCCGGCTGCGACCATGTCGGGTCCATCGCGATCATTGTAGACGCGCGGTCTCCTCTTGTTACGGCGTTCCCGTTGTCGGCCGTAATTGTCTTCTTCCTCCGATTGTGCCCGGTGGACGGAATCTTCGCCGTCGGCCCACCTATTGGCGATGTCCATGAGGTGGTCAAGTGTCTTGGGCTTAACGTGCCCAAGTTCCTCCTTGAAGTCCTAGCGCTTGACGCCGTCCTTGAAGGCGTCGATGGCCCTTTCTTCGGAGATGTGCGTCGCGGAGTTCTTGGTGTTGGACCAGCGCAGTATGTATGAGAGAATGGATTCGCCCGTTCATTGAGTACAGGCTCGCAACTCCTCGATCGAGGCGGGCCTCTTGCTGGTGCCTTTGAAGTTTCGGATGAAACTGTAAGCCAGCTCCTCCCAGCTTCGGATGGATCCTGAAGATAGGCTGCTAAGCCAGATCCGGGCTGCGCCTGTCAGCTGCAGCTGAAGGCATTGCATGGCGGTTTCCTTGTTTCCACCGTGCAGCTTGACGGATGACAGGTGGTCGCTGAGCCACGCCTTGGGGTCCTGTGTGCCGTCGAACTTCGGAGTATCCGAAGGAAGCTTGAAATTTTGCGGCATCCGTGTCCGTCGGACA
This sequence comes from Avena atlantica, assembly GCA_910589765.1. Taxonomy (NCBI): domain Eukaryota; kingdom Viridiplantae; phylum Streptophyta; class Magnoliopsida; order Poales; family Poaceae; genus Avena; species Avena atlantica. Next base: position 468,655,081 of record OU342733.1, read on the forward strand.
GATCTACTGAAGCACCGGGCTCCGCAGAGTTCTCCTTCGTCTTCGTCAATCTCGGATTCAGACGAGCATGCGCGCTTGGCTCGTGCTTTGTCGATTTTGCGCTGTGTTAGCGCGTTTCTGGCGTTGTAATCGCGGCTGCGATGACGCAAGCTCTTGTGCCTTCGAGGAAGGTCATGGTCTTCTTCTTCGGATGAAGGAGTGGGGCTGCGGTCGAACTTGACCGTAGCTTTCTTTTTCGGCTCCATAGGAGCTTCTTGATGGAGCGCAGCTCCGACGAGTACGAGTCTGGTGAGTGCGGACTTGTGCATGGCTCTTTTCGGGCCCCCCTCCGGAAGTGGGTGGGACGCGAGGTACGCGGTGGCTGCCATGATCGCAGCTTGCGGCGTCTTCGGGATGATGTTGCCGTCGGCATCCATCTCCATGAAGGATGCGTGGAGGGTTCGGGTCACCTCACGGCGCTCCTTGGGGTCCATGTTCTCCGTCCGGGAGCGGTGCTTGTTGCCGTGGTTGCCGTTCGAGATGGAGTTGATGCCCATGGCGGAGAGCGCAGCTCGTCGTGCGCTGGACTCCGAGGCTGCTTGTTTGCGTTTGTCAAGCACCTCTTGCATCTTGACCTGCTTCTTGTGCTCCTCGATCAGGAGCAAGTGGTATGCCATCAGCAGGTCCCGTGAGGCATCTACAGGCAGGATCGTGTTTCCCGCTACGGTGGCGCGTAACTGGGCACATCCTTCTATGCTAAGGCGGATGACCTAGCCGGCGTTGTCCCCTTCGGGTAGGGGGACTGGCTTCTTCTGTTCCCGCCGCTTCTGTCCTGCGGGTTAGGTGGCGGGTTGGGCGGCGGGTTGGGCGCTTGCTGATCCACGTCGCTCTGTATGACTACGGCACATTGGTAGCGCTCGTAGATTGGCCCGCTGCTACCACAGCTTTCGGATACGGAACCGTAGGTCCCTTCATCTGATGGCGGATCGCATAGATCGGAGTTGCAGCTGCTGCTGTCATAGGACTCATATGTTGATGATGATGTGCGTAGCACAGGGTGTGGGGTCCATGAAGCGGGCCTGTGGGGTCCATAAAGCGGTCCTGTGGGGGCACCCGCTCTGGGAGGCGGAGGGTGCCGGTTTGCCCCACTTGGAAGCAGAAGCTCCCGAACAGGATCTCGAGTCTGTCGCCTACGGGCTCGAAGTCCTTCATGGTGGCCGGTGAGTGGGCGGTGAAGTCGAAAGCACCGAAGAGGAGGTGACTCTCCTGTTGGAATTATGCCCTAGAGGCAATAATACAGATGTTATTATTATAATTCTTGTTCATGATAAAGTTTATATTCCATGCTAGAATTGTATTAAGCGGAAACTTTAATACTTGTGTGGTTTGTGAACAACACCGTGTCCCTAGTATGCCTCTATGGAATAGCTCATTGATTAATGATGGTTAAGGTTTCCAAACCATAGACATGAGTTGTCGATTAATAATGAGATCATATCATTGGGAGAATGATATGATGGACAGACCCAAACTAAGAGGAGCAATTAGATCGTGTCATCGTGTTCATCTTTGCGAAGCTTTTCTTATGTCAAATATTGTATTCCTTAGACCATGAGATAATACAACTCCCTGGTATCGGAAGAAAGCTTTGAGGTCATCAAATGTCATCCTATGAGAGGGTGATCATAAAGGTGTCTCTTAGGTGATCGGAAAGTACCTATTGGGTTGTATGTATCGAGATGGGATTTGTCCCTCCCAAGTCGGAGAGATATACTTCGGGCCCACTCGGTGATCGATATCAACACCGCTTGCAAGCATGCGGTTAAGGAGTTAATCACAAAGTGATATCGGATTACAGAACGAGTAAAGTACTTGCTGTGAACGAGATTGAACTAGATATGGCGGTACTGACGATCAAATCTCGGGCAAGTAAAATATCGCGAGACGAAGGGAATATATATATGGGATTGATTGAATCCTGGCATCATGGTTCATCCGATATGATCATCGATGAATGTGTGGGAGTCTATATGGGTTTCCAGACCCCGCTGTTGATTATTGATATAAGATCATGTCTGCATATTCTCGAACCCGAAGGGTCACACACTTAACATGTCTCAACGCTAGGATAGATTGGATAATTGGTTTGTGAGTTTTTGTTCGGAGTCTCGGATGAGATCCAGGACGTCACGAGAGGTTCCGGAATGGTCCGGAGAATAAGATTCATATAAGGCAATGCAGTTTTTGGAGTTCGGAATTGTTTCGGGTTAATCGGTATTGTACCGGAAGCTTCTAGAACCTTCCGGAGGGGGACCAACGTGGCCCCACCTGCCGGGAGGGGGCATGGGCCTATGAGGGAGTGCCCTGGACGCATTGGGCCAGGGGCACAAGCCCCATAGGTCCCAGCCGTCCAAGCCTAGGGCAAAACCCTAGGGGAGCTTCTAGAAGGGGGGGGAACTTGCCCCCCCCCCACTCCTCCCTCCTTGGCCGCCGGCCCTAGGGCTTGGGGGAGGGGCAAGGGCCAGCCGCCCACCCCTCTATATAAAGAGGGCTGGGGGAGCACCCTCCCCACACCTCCTCCTCAACTCTAGCCGCCCTGCTGCCCCTCCTCTCTCTCTTCCTCCCGACTGCGTGTAGGCGAAGCCCTGCTGCAGAAACTCTCCACCGCTTGCACCGTGCCGTCGCGTTGTAGATCCAATCCATCTCTCCACCCACTTGCTGGACCGAGGAAGGAGGAGACGTCGAGGTGCCGCACGTGTGCATCTCTCGGAGGCATCGCCACTTGCGGTGTTAGATCAGATCGGATCGCGAGGAGGAGAAGCGAGTACGACTACATCAACCACGTTCCGTCGAACGTTTCGCTGTGTGAATATTCAAGGGTATGAAGATCTCGTCTATTCCCCTCGTTGTTTGCATCTCCTAGATTAGATCTTGGCTTTCCCGTTCGCATCCGTAGAAATTTTTTGATTTACTATGCTGTGAAACCCTTCAGTGGTATCAGAGCTAGATGAATGCGTAGATGTGTTTCACGAGTAGAACGCAACATGGTTTTTGCGGGCGTTGATGTTTTCTGTTGCAAGCCTCTTGTTTGTGTACTTCTTATGACGCCGGATAGTGAGATCGAAGCGGTCCAGGCCAACCTTACGCGACCTCGTTCGCGAGACCGGCTCCGCACTTGACGTGTGGCTTGTTCCACACATGCGGCTGGTGGATGCCAGTTTCTCTGAATATAGTTGTCATGGGATTTACACCGGAGTTTGGCAACCATAATATCACCGTTGTGGCTTTCCGTAGGTAAGAATCGTTCTTAGCTTGCTACTCCCATAAGCCACGTAAAACATGCAACAACAAAGTAGATGCGTCTAACTTGTTTTTGCAGGGAGTGTTTTCTGTGATATGGTATGGCCCAAGATGTGATGTGTATGTTGTATGCGATGATCATGTTTTGTAATGTTTCACGACTTGCATGTCGATGAGTACACAACCGGCAGGAGCCATATGGTTGTCTTTATAATTGTGTATGACCTGTGTGTCAACTTCTTATACGCCATGTAATAGCTTTACTTTATCGCTAAGTAGTTAGCAATAGTTGTAGTTGCTATTCGTGGTGGAGGCAATCATGGTAGAGTGATGGAGATCATGCCGGCACGCACAAGATGGAGATCATTGCGCGAAGATTGGCTATACCATGTCACATAGAGTTATATGCATATGATGTTTATCCTTTTATGTATCTTATTTTGCTTAGATCGCGACGGTAGCATTATAAGATGATTCCTCACTTAAAGATCAAGATAAAACTGTGTTCTCCCCATGTATGCACCGTTGCGAAAGTTCGTCGTGTTCAAGCATCACGTGATGATCGGGTGCTATAAACTCTACATTCACATACAACGGGTGCAAGCCAGTTTTGCACACGCGGAAATACTTGGGTTTGACTTGACGAGCCTAGCATGTACAGACATGGCCTCGGAACACATGAACCGAAAGGTTAAGCATGAGTCATATGAATGATATGATCGACACTTCGTTGTCCACCATTGAAACCACATCTCTTCTCGTGAAGATCAGATTAGGTGTGGTGAATTTGGATCATGTTCACTAAACAACTTGAGGGATGTTGAATTTAGTGGGAGTTCATCTAGTAATTTGATTAAGTTGAACTAGTTATCATGAACATAGTCTAATTTGTACTTGCAAATATTGTAGATAAAATGGCTAAGTCCAACTTCAACTTCAACGTTTTTCTGAGAAAGAAAAGCTTAGAAAAAATGGGTCTAACTTCACCAACTGGTTCCGCAATCTGAGAATCATTCTCGCTGGCGGACAAAAGGACTATGTCCTTGAGGATGCGCTAGGTGACGCCCCTGCTGTAGATGCGCCGGCTAATGAGAAAGCTGTTTATCAGTCGCGCAAAGATGATTATGGTGTGATTAAGAGCACCATGTTGTTTGCTATGGAATCGGACCTTCAAAATCGTTTTAAAGATTATCCCGGGCCCTTTGAGATTCTTGAGGAGCTGAAAACTATGTTTCAGACTCAGGCCCGTTCTGAGAGATATGAGATCTCTGAGAAATTCTTTAACTGCAAGATGGAGGAAGGTAGTTCCGTTAGTGAGCACGCCATAAAGATGTCGGGCTACACTCAACGCCTTGAGCAACTGGACTGCAAGATTCCAGAGGAGCTCAAGATTGACAGGGTTCTGCAATCACTCCCTCCTAGCTACAAAAGTTTTATAGTGACTCATAATCAGATTGGTTCCACTGATACGATCACCGAGCTCTTCGCTAAGCTGAAAGCTGCGGAGGTGGACATCAAAAAGGATAATCATGTGTTGATGGTCAACAAGCCCCCCAGCTTTAAGAAAGGTAAGGGTGCAAAGAAGCCCTTCAAGAAAGGCAGCGGCAAGCGCGTTGCCCCTGCTGAGAAGAAGCTCAAGTCTGGACCTAAGCCGGTCACTGAGTGATTCTATTGCAAGGACAAGGGTCACTGGAAGCGCAACTGTCCTAAGTACTTAGCGGACAAGAAGGCTAGCACCATCAAAGGTATATTTGATATACATGTTATTGATGTTTTCCTTACTAGCCCTCGTTGTAGTGCCTGGGTATTTGATACTGGTTCAGTTGCTAATATTTGTAACTCGAAACAGGAGCTACGGAATAGACGGCGGCTTGCGAGGGATGAGGTGACGATGCGCGTTGGCAACGGATCAAGAGTTGATGTGATGGCCGTCGGCACACTCTCCTTAGTTTTACCTTCGGGATTAGTTTTAAACCTCAATAAGTGTTATTATGTGCCTGCGTTGAGCATGAACATCATATCTGGATCGTGTTTATTGCAAGACGGTTATTCATTTAAATCTGAGAATAATGGTTGTTCTATTTATATGAGTAACATCTTTTATGGTTATGCACCTGCTGTGAATGGTTTATTTCTTCTGAATCTCGAAAGGGATGAAACACACATCCATAACATTGAGGCTAAGAGATGCAAAGTAGATAGTGATAATACTACTTATTTGTGGCACTGTCGTCTAGGTCATATTGGTGTAAAACGCATGAAGAAACTCCATTCTGATGGACTTTTGGAGTCTCTTGATTTTGAATCATTTGACACATGCGAACCATGCCTCATGGGCAAGATGATCAAAACCCCGTTCTCCGGAATGATGGAGCAAGCAACGGACTTGTTGGAAATCATACATACCGATGTATGCGGACCGATGAGTGTTTCGACGTGCGGTGGATATCGCTACTTTCTCACTTTTACCGATGACTTAAGTAGATATGGGTATATCTATTTAATGAAACATAAATCTGAAACATTTGAAAATTTCAAAGAATTTCAGAATGAATTCGAGAACCATCGTAACAGAAAAATTAAGTTTCTACGATCCGATCGTGGAGGTGAATATTTGAGTTATGATTTTCTCACGCATCTTAAAGCAAGCGGAATCGTTTCGCAACTCACGTGTGTCTGAATGCCGAAATCGGACTCTATTAGATATGGTCCGATCAATGATGTCTCTTACTGATTTGCCATTATCATTTTGGGGTTATGCATTAGAAACCGCTGCATTCACTTTAAATAGGCACCATCTAAATCCGTTGAGACGACACCGTATGAACTGTAGTTTGGTGCTAAACCTAAGTTGTCGTTTCTTAAAGTTTGGGGATGCAAAGCTTACGTCAAGAAGTTGATGTCGGACAAGCTCGAACCCAAAGCGGAGAAATGCGTCTTCATGGGATACCCTAAGGAAACTATTGGGTATACCTTCTATCACAGAACCGAAGGCAAAGTGTTTGTCGCAAAGAACGGATCCTTTCTTGAGAAGGAGTTTCTCTCGAAAAAAGTGAGTGGGAGGAAAGTAGAGCTAGACGGGGTTGTTGAACCTTCTCTTGAATTTGAGAGTAGCGCGGCACCTGAAATTGTTCCAGTGCGGCCTGCACCAACAATAGAGGAAGCTAATGATAAGGATCATGAAGCTTCAGACGATGCTAATACTGAACGTCGCAGGTCGACAAGGTCGCGTGCCCCTCCTGAGTGGTACGGCAACCCTGTCTTAACTGTCTTGTTAGTAGACGACAGTGAACCTGCGAACTATGAGGAAGCGATGATGAGCCCAGACTCTGAGAAATGGCTAGAGGCCATGAAATCCGAATTAGGGTCCATGAGCGAAAACCAAGTATGGACTTTGGTGGACCCTCCTAGCGACCGAAAGGCCGTTGAGTGCAAATGGATCTTCAAGAAGAAAACGGACGCAGATGGTAATGTTACCGTCTATAAAGCACGACTTGTCGCGAAAGGTTTTCGACAAGTTCAAGGTGTTGACTACGATGATACTTTCTCTCCCGTAGCGATGTTTAAGTCCATTCGGATTTTATTAGCAATTGCTGCGTTTCATGATTATGAAATATGACAGATGGATGTCAAGACTGCGATCCTCAATGGCAACATTGATGAAGAGTTGTATATGATATAACCCGAAGGTTTTGTCGATCCTAAGGATGCTGATAAAGTGTGCAAACTTCAGCGTTCCATTTATGGACTGAAGCAAGCATCTCGGAGTTGGAACCTTCGTTTTGATCAAGTGATCAAGAGCTTTGGATTTGTTCCAAATTGCTATGAAGCTATTATCTACAAGAAAGTGAGTGGGAGCTCAGTGACATTTCTGGTACTATATGTGGATGACATATTGATTATTGGAAATGACATTAACATGCTTAACGATGTGCAGAGTTATTTGAACATGTGTTTTTCAATGAAAGACCTAGGTGAAGCTGCTTATATATTGGGCATCAAAATCTATAGAGATAGACAAACACGCCTGATAGCTTTAAGCCAGAGTACATACCTAGACAAAGTTCTGAAAAGGTTTAGAATGGATAAGGCAAAGAAAGGTTCTGTGCCTATGTTGTCAGGTAATATATTGAGCAAGGCTTAGTGTCCAGCTACGGTAAATGATAGAGAAGCTATGAGCAAAGTGCCTTATGCGTCGGCCATAGGTTCTATCATGTATGCCATGTTGTGTACTAGACCGGATGTGTCCAATGCTCTTAGTTTGACGAGCAGATACCAAAGTGATCCAGGAGTGGAACACTGGACAGCCGTGAATAACATCCTAAAGTACCTAAATAGGACTAAAGAAATGTTCTTAGTCTATGGAGGTGATGAACATCTCGTCGTAAAAGGTTACGTCGACGCTAGTTTCGACACCGACAAGGATGATTCTAAATCTCAGACAGGATACGTTTATATTTTGAATGGAGGAGCTGTGGGCTGGAGAAGCTGCAAGCAAAGCGTGATCGCGGGATCTATAGTAGAAGAGGAATACATGGCTGCTACAGAAGCATCAAGTGAAGGAGTTTGGATCAGGAACTTCATCACTGAGCTTGGCGTGGTTCCAAGTTCCTTGGACCCACTGGAGATATTGTGTGACAACACTGGCGCCATAGCACTAGCTAAGAGACTAAGCATATCAACCGCAAGTTTCATATAATCCGAGATTATATAGCAGATGGATATCTGACGATTAGCAAAGTACATACAGATCTGAATGTCGCATATCCATTGACTAAACCTCTTCCACGTGCAAAACATGATCAGCACCTTAGTGCCATGGGTGTTAGATTGTTGCCAAATGTAAACTAGGTTATTGATTCTAGTGCAAGTGGGATACTGTTGGAATTATGCCCTAGAGGCAATAATACAGATGTTATTATTATAATTCTTGTTCATGATAAAGTTTATATTCCATGCTAGAATTTTATTAAGCAGAAACTTTAATACTTGTGTGGTTTGTGAATAACACCGTGTCCCTAGTATGCCTCTACGGACTAGCTCATTGATTAATGATGGTTAAGGTTTCCTAACCATAGACATGAGTTCTCGATTAATAATGAGATCATATCATTGGGAGAATGATATGATGGACAGACCCAAACTAAGCGGAGCAATTAGATCGCGTCATCGTGTTCATCTTTGCGAAGCTTTTCTTATGTCAAATATTGTATTCCTTAGACCATGAGATAATACAACTCCCTGGTATCGGAAGAAAGGTTTGAGGTCATCAAACGTCATCCTATGAGAGGGTGATCATAAAGGTGTCTCTCAGGTGATCGGAAAGTACCTGTTGGGTTGTATGTATCGAGATGGGATTTGTCCCTCCCAAGTCGGAGAGATATACTTCGGGCCCACTCGGTGATCGATATCAACACCGCTTGCAAGCATGTGGTTAAGGAGTTAATGACAAAGTGATATCGGATTATGGAACGAGTAAAGTACTTGCTGTGAACGAGATTGAACTAGGTATGACAGTACCGACGATCAAATCTCGGGCAAGTAAAATATCGCGAGACGAAGGGAATATATATATGGGATTGATTGAATCCTGGCATCGTGGTTCATCCGATATGATCATCGATGAACGTGTGGGAGTCAATATGGGTTTCCAGACCCCGCTGTTGATTATTGATATAAGATCATGTCTGCATATTCTCGAACCCGAAGGGTCACACACTTAACGTGTCGCGACGCTAGGATAGATTGGATAATTGGTTTATGAGTTTTTGTTCGGAGTCTCGGATGAGATCCAGGACGTCACGAGAGGTTCCGGAATGGTCCGGAGAATAAGATTCATATAAGGCAATGCAGTTTTTGGAGTTCGGAATTGTTTCGGGTTAATCGGTATTGTACCGGAAGCTTCTAGACCCTTCCGGAGGGGGACCAACGTGGCCCCACCTGCCGGGAGGGGGCATGGGCCTATGATGGAGTGCCCTGGCCGCATTGGGCCAGGGGCACAAGCCGCATAGGGCCCAGCCGGCCAAGCCTAGGGCAAAACCCTAGGGGAGCTTCTAGAATGAGGGGGGACTTGCCCCCCGTTCCTCCCTCCTTGGCCGCCGGCCCTTGGGCTTGGGGGAGGGGGAGGGCCAGCCGCCCACCCCTCTATATAAAGAGGGCTCGGGGCGCACCCTCCCCACACCTCCTCCTCAACCCTAGCTGCCCTGCTGCCCCTCCTCTCTCTCCCTCCCGACTGCGTGTAGGCGAAGCCCTGCTGCAGAAACTCTCCACCGCTTGCACCGCGCCGTCGCGTTGTAGATCCAATCCATCTCTCCACCCCACTTGCTGGACCGAGGAAGGAGGAGACGTCGAGGTGCCGCACGTGTGCATCTCTCGGAGGCATCGCCACTTGCGGTGTTAGATCGGATCGGATCGCGAGGAGGAGAAGCGAGTACGACTACATCACCCACGTTCCGTCGAACGTTCCGCTGTGAGAATCTTCAAGGGTATGAAGATCTCATCTATTCCCCTCGTTGTTTGCATCTCCTAGATTAGATCTTGGCTTTCCCGTTCGCATCCGTAGAATTTTTTTGATTTACTATGCTGCAAAACCCTTCATCTCCGTCGCCGCAGAGTTGTAGATCGCTCGGGTTGGGACCGTCACGATCGCACAATCAGCGTCCCCAGTTCCCACAGACGGCGCCAATCAACGAGGTTTTATCTCGTCAATGCCCACTGTTATGGACTTGGGTTTTGGAGAAGACGAGGATGCTGGAGATCGCGGAACGGTTAGCAAACAAGCAATACGGGACACGAGGTTTACCCAGGTTCAGGCCCCCGGAGGGAAAACCCTACTCCTGCTTGTCTGTTCTTGATTACGGCGGAACCGGTGATTACAGGGGTGCGCAGATGCAATCTGGTGTGGAGGTGCGTATGCGAAAGTATGAGAGAGATCTAGGTCATGCCCTCCTGGCCTTTATATAGACTTAGGCAGGTCCCAGGCACAGATCTAGTCGGTTACAGGTTCTAGGGTTTACCCCATTGAATTTCCTATCTACTCTAGTCTTGCTCTCCAAGGATCCGAAGGGGTCATGGGCCTTGGCCACCCGAAAGTCTTCATGGACCGGCGTATATTTTTCATGGGCCTTCTTTGAGCTGGACTAGGTATGCTGAGGTCGTGTATCCGCGGGGTATAACCATGTCACATGTACTTGTCGAGATCTCATTAGCGACTAGGGAAATTACATAATCAGGCTTTTATAAATCTAGATCATCAAAAAACAATCTTCAAATGCAAAAAAAAATATCTAGACTAGTTATACCATTAAGTGGTCACACCACAAATCAACATGTTCCAGCTTTCAACTATGATAACAAACAAATATTTAGAGACTTAAAAATATTACAGTTTTTAAGACAAAATTTTACTAAAAGTTTTTTCACTTTAGGCTAAAGTAATTGCGGACAAACTAAGAATTTTTGGACACATTTCATAATTTCTTATAACATAAAAATCATTGAAATTTCCAAAACTCTCAATTGAAAACTATAGTTTGACTAAAAGATTTTTCAAGGATGAAATTTATATAATCCATTCAAAAGAATGTTTATAATTGTGTAGACTTTTTCATGTTTTTGTACAATGTTTGAATCTTTGACCAAAGTTAATACATACTTATATGTATCGATAATCGACATCCATTTACTTAGTAACTTGGAGCACCCAAGAGGCAAGGATCGGCACAGTAGGGTGTAGGGAGATGAGCATCACACTCTAGTCGTAGTTGTGCGGTGGTGTGGCAGTGGCTAGTTGGTGCGACAGTCAGTGGCTAGTTGGTGCGGCAGAGTCGCGGTAGCTTGTTGGTGCGCCGCCACGCCAAATTTGCCGCGGTGGACAATTTAAAACTTTTTGGATAAATTTCATAATTCTTATAACATTCAAAATTTAAATAAAATTTGGAGAACTCTTGAAAAGATCGAGTTTGATAAAAAAATTGTTAGTTTGGGCTGAAATTTGAAAATTGGAATTTGGTCAAAAAAGGTTAATCAATTAATACACATGCTCATCAGAATCGATAATCAACACTTGAACCTCCCCTTTACAGTATGTGATAAAACCTTCCCAAATGGTGGCATTTATAGTAAAATGTTAGCGAAGTGGTGCGTTATTAAAAATCCAAACCCTAGTAATGGTGATTTTGTGCATTTACTCTTTTCCACATGTGATAAGTATGTGCCCTTTGTTCACATCGATTTATGACATGTCGGATGCTTTTATGTTGATCCGAGAGATCCAAGGTTTTACACATTATTATCTTAATATGAAATTTGAGTTACAATTTTTTTCATACTAGTATATCTTTGTGCCCGGGTGTTATGAGATGATAGATTATTTTAGATTGATCCTAGACATCCAAGGTTTTACATATATGCTTAATTTGAACTTTGAGTTACATGTTTGTTGTACTATCTCTTTAATTAGGCCCACAAATCAGTGACGCATTAACCATGATTTTGTATGATAGTTCTACAATATAAACTGCACTAGCACACTTTTGCAACATCTGGCGGCAAAAGTATGACCAAAGTTTCTTATATAAATGGCCTGCATTTTTGATAATGGGTTGTCTATTAGCCTGTACGCTTTGGCATATTCTGCGCACGGCCGATTGGGTCATCCATGTAAAAAAGAGTTATTGACCCAAACAACAAGCTTATTATAGGTCGTCCCTATGCACTTTGTCCTGAACAGTTCTCTCCCTTTCGCAAATCTAACATGGCCGGCCGTGATGATAACCTAGAAATCTAGTCTTCAGGTTTACAGAACACATCCTGACCACAAAAAAACAGTATTCAGAAGCGACGAATATGCCGTCCCTTTTGCAGGAGGAAGCTATAGCTAGCTATCTAGCCAACCTCGTTGCAACAGTCATGTCCGGCAATGCGTTCTCGAGTCAGAATTGGCTTCCCTTTCGCTCTTCACCGTTCGTCCAAAAAGGCCACGGCCGTCTAGCTCGGACTGACGACCGGTCGTTTTCCCCTTGCGCTGCATCTGCATTGTCCACATTCCGATGCGAAGTAGCTGGGTTATTTCTACTTCCCATAGGTCAAGAACACTAATCTAGCTAGCTACCTGCGAGTCCATTCATATATTCAGAAGTACTTAGTACGGTATACTAAAGCCTATATCTCAGGAAAAAGTTGCAAGCAGTAGCTAGCGTACAATTGACTAATTAATTGATGAGTTCTGAAGTTCCGTGTAAGATATGATTAATTATGCAGCCAAGATGCTAGCTTTATGCAACCAAATTTAATTTCATCGAAAACTATACTTGTAAAAAGCTCGTTGCCGCCGGCTACAGAAACCCTTTGCATAGGGCTATGCTGACGCCGGTTGTCGGCATAGCGGCATTCTCGCCGTCAGCGTACACTAGAGACGGCCATTGGCATAGCCTCGGTCGTCGGCTTACACATAAACGCCGACTGTTTAGGGTGGCTGTTGGGACACTCAGACCATCGGTAGAAAAAAACGACCCGTCGTCTGTGTCACCAGGGACATGGGCGACAAAACCGGCGATCTTAATCTTAAGATGATTACATATTTTTTTCTTTTTTTTCTTCTGGACGTGAACGGCGGTGGGCATTTCAGTTATGAAGATTCAGCGTGTAATGCTTGAACCTTTTAAATAAGGAAGCATCGTTTATATCAAAAAAGCAGTCAAGATGTTGTATGCTGCCAAATGTTGTTTCTTCCAAATCCATGGATACTAAATTACTAATCATCAACTTAGCATGCAGTAGAGTATCTTCCAGGTTAATCTCAGCATATAAAACACATCGGTCAGCTCGTTGAAATTAAACTTCTTGATCACAAGGTCAGAACTCCAAACTAATTAAGTATCCACCGAAGCATGTCATCGCCGGCATATATATAGTAGTACTAATTAACTCCAAACTAATTAAGTATACACACGCTTTCGTTTGGTAAGTGAAGCGCTAACAAAACCCCAAATCCCGCTAGAGTTTTCTCCGCATGACATGGAGCAGAATTCTAGTAGTACTGTGTATTTGTAAACTCATTGACTATCGCTTTCACAAAACATAGAATAAAACTAGACCACCTACAGCGTTATAGTAGAAAAGAAGTACTTTCTCAGTCCGCGCCGGCCGGCAGCTGGCCGCCAAGAATTCCGTCTCCACCGGCAACGAGGAATCATCGCCCACGCCTGGCTGCCACGCCGAGGCGCGCGCTATATATATCGAGCGAGAGCACGGCTCCGTTCCCCATCAGCTCCAGAGTAAGTATCTACTCCAAACTAGCGAGGAAGCAACTCCATTTCTTTCTTAAGCTCATCTCGGAGCCGTACGGGAGTTTCGACATGGGCTCTACTCGTCGCAGCAGTACTAGCAACGGCAGCAAGGGCGGCGCGGCGCCGGTGTGGGCGTTTCTCGCCGTGCTGCTGCTGATCCTGCTCAGCTGCTCGCCGTGCCAAGGGCGGAAGCTGCTGGCCGCGGCGGACCACGACGAGCAGGGAAAGGTGATGCACTTCGAAGGTGGCCTCGTCCTCCGAGTGTCGTCAACCTCCGGTAGTGAGGAGGCAGCGACAGCGGCAGCAGCAGCGGCGCTGAGGGGGTTCTCGAGGGCCGAGCGGTCGATGCGGTCCGTGCCGAGCCCCGGCGTCGGGCATTAGCTAGGCTCGGCTACTCCGCGGGTTGCCACCGGCCGGAAGAGTTCGCAATTCTCGATCGAAGAGGATTTCTGCGTGGTCAATCACTTCGTTGATCAACTTGAATTTTTTGCTTTCAGACATACTAGAAGTGTGTGTTTATTTCGTTTTCGCGCGGGAAGGGATGATAATCGATCGGGTGTGTTTGCCTAATGTTAGCAAGTGCGTGATCGATGCAATTAACCTTGTTATTTGAGAATTGGTTTTGGCCAAACATGATGCAGCCTTATCTTGTGGAACGGAACGAAATTTTAGTGTCAGCTTCGCCACTTTAATTTCCTTTCATGCGAGTTGTTGGTTGTTGCACGTGGAGTAGTAGATCTTATCATTTTCGCCAAACACGATGCAGTTCTTGGACAAATGAGATGAAATTTCCAGGTAGTGTCAGCGTGTCGCCGTTCCCCGTCAAATCAGTTGCATCTCAGCCACGTGTTCTGGGTTACTTAAGCTAATAAGGTCGCTTTGGCATATTCTGCTCGCACGGCTGATTGGGTCATCCATGTAAAAAATATACTCAATCAACAAGTTTAAAAATGCACCCATATACACTAGCTTTGTCCAGAATAGTTCTGTCCCTTTCGCAAATGTAATTAACATGGCCTAGAAATCTAGTCTACGGCTATACAAAAGACATCTCCCCGGCCACTAAATAATTAAACAGCATTCAGAATCGACGAAATAAGCCGTCCCTTTCGCACGAGGAAGCCTAGCTAGCTAGGTACCAACGTCGTTCTTCGATTGATCGATCGATGATCGGCTGGCTGCATGAAGACGCTAGCACATGGGAACAAAAAAGACACGGTTTTGTTCTCAAATGCTAGCTATGTACTGTTCTCGAGTCAGATTTGGCTTCCCTTTCGCTCTTCACCGTTCGTCCAAATTAAAGAACTAGCGGCCGTCTAGCTCGGACTCAGGCATGCTCCGGTGCTCCTCCCTCCGGATGCTTGAAAGGGTAACATAGTCATTATTTTGTATCAATTGATATCCAAATGTAGTATTAGTACATTAACCAAGAATTATGCAAGTACTCCGTGCAAATAAGGCAGCTCCTCTCAACTAGGATATAGAGCTAAGATACACCCATTATAAAAGACATATATCTCAGGAAAAAGCTGCAGACAGTAGCTAGTACTAGATTATAACTAATCGATGATTGGTGCAGTTTAGTGTAGGATATTGTTGATTATGCAGCCAAAGCCCAATATGCTTTATGCTGCCAAATGTTGTCTCTGCCGAAAATCCCGGTGTAAAGGACAAACCATCAGTTACGTACAAGTGTTACTAGTAAAAATTGCCATTGTTAGTACATCCACATAGAAAATATATGGGTCAGCTGGTTGACAAGTTCATGATCACAAGGTCAGAACCCAGAACTAATTAAGTACTACTCAACAACCATACATGTCGTCATCGCCGGCAAATGACACTTACACATTCTCGACTGCATGCGCGTTAATTTGTACGTAGTCTAAAGATGCATGAAGCGCTAAGAAAGCGCCAAATTCCGACAGCAGGACAGTTTCTTCGCATGACGTGAAGCAAAATTCTACTATTCATGATTTTTAACAGATTTGCTAGCTCTCACGCGCACGAGAATTTTATAGTTCTCAGTTACATCTCTCTTCATTAGATTTACCTCGAATTTATGCAACATGATGCACTTTGAAGGTGGCCTCGTCCTCCGAGTGTCGTCAGGCTCCGGTGAGGCGGGAGCAATAGCCGCATCACCGGCACCAAGGGGATTCTCGAGGGCCGAGTTGTCGATGCGGTCCGTGCCGAGCCCCGGAGTCGGGCATTAGCAAGGCTCGGCTACTCCGTGGGTTGCCATTGACGCCGAAGGGATTCTTGGACAGGATTTCTGCGTTGTTAATCACTTCGTTGATCAACTTGAATTTTTCGTTTTCAGACATAGAAGAGTGTGAATTGTCGTGGGAAAGGATCGGGTCGCTTTCAGACATAGAAGAGTGTGAATTGTCGTGGGAAGGGATCGGGTGTGTTTGCGCATGCATGAGCCGCCAGAAAATAATGTTAGCAGCTGCGTGATGCAATTAACCTTATTATTATTATTGTTATTGGAGTATTATTTTTGTCAAACAGCATGCAATTCTTGAAAGCATTTGATCAAAAATTTCAGTGTCAGCGTCGCCTTTCCTCTGTCAAATCAGTTGCATGAGCCATGTTTTCCGTGACATTCTGTAACTTGTGTTGGATACACTTCTTTGTCGTCGTCTCCATGATGTTTTTCAATGGATACACGTTTCGAACCATGGTCTTGTGGCACAATTGTCCTGAGCAAAATGTATTTTGTTTCTGGTAAATAAACATCACCCAGTGGAATGTGACAAGCTTAGGGTAACTAAGTCACTTTTTAATCTGGACGCAAATAGGTCGTTGATTAAGCTATAGACGCTTTGGCATATTCTGCGCACGGCTGATTGGGTGATCTATTCAAAAGTAATAGACCCAATCAACAAGTTTAAAATGCATCACCCCCACCTACACAAGCTTTGTTCTGAATACTTATGTCTCTTTCGCAAATCTAACATGGCCGGCCGTGATGATGATAACCTAAAAATCTAGTCTTCAGTACAAAACACAACCCCGTCGGCCAAGAAAAAACAGTATTCAGAAACGACGAATATGCTGTCCGTTTCGCACAAGGAAGCTAGCTAGCTAGTTATAGCTACCCAACCCCGTTCAATGGTTCAATGGACGATTGGCTGGCTTCATGAAGACGCGAGCACGTGGCAACAAAGAAGTCATAAATGTTCTTTGTTAAGCGGCTGGGAAAAAGTGAATACAACTAACGAATCAGGGTTATGAAAATGAAAATCCCTGTTCTTTTCAATGTATGATAAGTATGTGCCCATTGTTTGTCTCGATTTATGACATCCGAAACACTTTTAGGTTGACCTGGGAGATCCAAGGTTTTATAAATAATCTTAATTTGAACTTTGAGTTACACCTTTTTTTTCATACTATATATTTGGGCCTGGGTGTTATGAGACGATAGATGATTTTAGGTTTATCCTAGACATCTAAGGTTTTATATACTATACTTAACATCTGACCCATATTAGTTGACTTAGATTCATCTAGATATCAATATATCAAGTCAAGTTTTAGTGCTAGATACATCCGTATCTAGACAAATTTGAGTCAACTAATATGGCTTGAAGGGAGTACTATCTCTTTAGGCCCACGTGGATTAGTGAAGCATTAACCATGATTTTCTATGACAGAGTTCTGCAATATAAAATGCAATAGCACACTTTTGTAACATCTGGCGGCAAAAGTATGACGAACTTTTTTTTAAATATAAATGGCATGCATTTGGATAATAGACTGTCTATTAGCCTATACGCTTTGGCATATTCTGTGCACGGCCGATTGGGTCACCCATGTAAAATCATTGACCCAATAAAGCAAGCTTATTATAAGTCCCTATGCACTTTGTCCTGAATAGTTCTCTCCCTTTCGCAAATCTAACATGGACGGCCGTGATGATAACTTAGAAATCTAGTCTTCAGGATTACAGAATAGAACCCCGGCCACAAAAAGACAGTATTCAGAAGCGACGAATATGCCGTCCCTTTAGCTGGAGGAAGCTAGCTATCTATATCAAACCTCGTTCCAACGGTCCATCGGCTGCACACATGCATGTCCGGCAATGCGTTCCCGAGTCAGATTTGGCTTCACCTTTCGCTCTTCACCGTTCGTCCAAAAAGGCCACGGCCGTCTAGCTCGGACTGACGACCGGTCGTTTTGGCCTCCGTCCAAATTCCGATGCGAAATAGCAGGGTTATTTCTATTTCTCATAGATCAAGAACATGAGTACTAGCTAGCTACCTTGGACTTCATTCATATATTCAGTACTACTCCCTCTGTTCCGTGAAGAAGGCGTAAAAAACATGGCGCTGGGATTAAGGCGAGCATGCAGAGAAATATTTTTCCAACAAGGATGTCAGGCGCCAAGATGTCAAGTCATGTTCCTCAGACAAGGAAACCGGGAGGGCCTCCGGCAGGCGCTGATGTTCTTCGGCCTCGGCCTCACAAAAGGTTCGCCGGGGAAAAGCCTCAGCAACAAGGATCGTCGGGGAAACGGAGATGACGAAGAGGGTTGGGAACTGCTCACACAGCAAGGACGACCGGAGCCATGGGTCAAGCCACAATCGCACGTTCTGCCCGTCCCCAATGGCGAAAAAGACGCCTAGACCGACAAACTGCTTAATATCCTGGATAACCTGCCAAAACTAGGACCCCTCCCTCCGCTCGCACGCTAAAAGAGGCCGGCCATAGAGGTACTTGGCCTTGATGAGTTGAAGCCAAAGTCCTCCATCCTCTGGATGCACCGGACCCATTTCAGTATCAGCGCCACATTGAAACGGCGCGAATCAAGGATACCTATAAGTCCCTAAGATATTTGGGTGCGCAAATGTCTGCTCATTTAACCATATGGTACCTCTGGTGGCCGTCCCTAGCCGCCTAGAAGAACCTAGATAGCTCCTTGGCGAAGTCTGCATGGGTTTCTTTCGGGAGTAAGTACATCCTCATCTGGTACATGGCAGACTCGAGAGACAAGAGTTGATGAGGACTGTCTTGCTTCCCATTGACCATATGATATATGGGAAGACTCGAAAGACAAGAGTAGATAATTAAGTATATACCGATGCATATATGTCACCACCGGCATAGACCACGCTTTCGTTTGGTAAGCAAAGCGCTAACAATATGCTCCCTACAGCGTGACAGTTTCTCCGCATGGCATGGAGCAGAATTCTACGGAGTACTATACTACTCCCTCCGATCCATATTAATTGACTTTGATTTGTGAAAATTTGTATGAACCTATATATTAAATAGTGTCTAGATTTATTAAATCTAGACAAATTTGAGTCAATTAATATAGGCAGAAGGGAGTATGTACTATGCATTCGTAAACCCATTGACCATCGCTTTAACAAAACATGGAAGAAAACTAGACTATCTACAGCGTTCTGGAAAATAAGTACTTTCTCAGGCCGTGCCGCCAGCTGGCCGCCAAGAATTCCTTCTCCACCGGCAACGAGGAATCATCGCCCACGCTTCCACTCCGAGGCGCTATATATACCGAGCGAGAGCACGGCTACGTTCCCCATCAGCTCGAGAGCAAGTTCTATTTGACAAATTGCCAACACAAGTATCTAGTCTACTCCTAACTAGCCAATTAAGAACCAACACCATTTCTTTCTTGAGCTCATAGTTTCGACATGGGTTCTACTCGTCGCAGCACTAGCAACGGCAGCAAGGGCGGCGCGTCGCCGTCGGTGTGGGCGTTTCCCGCCGTGCTGCTGCTGATCCTGCTCAGCTGCTCGCCGTGCCAAGGGCGGAAGCTGCTGGCGGCGGACCACGAACAGGGAAAGGTGATGCACTTTGAAGGTGGTCTCGTCCTCCGAGTGTCGCCCAGATCCAGCGGGGAGGCACCCACCGCGACAGCGGCAGCGCCGAGGGGGTTCTCGAGGGCCGAGCGGTCGATGCGGTCTGTGCCGAGCCCCGGCGTCGGGCATTAGCTAGGCTCGGATACTCCGCGGGTTGCCATGGACGCCGAGGGGATTCTCGGATAGAATTTCTGCGTCGTTAATCACTTCGTCGATCAACTAGAATTTTTCGCTTTCACATAGAAGAGTGTGAATTGTCGTAGGAAGGGATCGGGTGTTTGCGCATGCATGAGCCGGCAAAACATAATGTTAGGCTGGTCCTAGTGGGAGCATAATACTATTATCATGCATATGATACTAGTGTATGATACTATGTCTCTAGTGCATTGTATCATGTAGTAGTATCATAGTAGTGATATATTTATTGATTTGTAGAATCTCTATGTAAAATGTGTGTACAAGATTTACTTGTCATTATGATTTCCAGCTTTATGTGTTATGATACGGTATCTACCTATGATACACTAACCATCCCTCTCTTCATTAATTATGACGTCACATCAGATTTTTGCCAAGTTGGCATGCATGATACATCTTATGATACTAGCACTAGGATCAGCCTTAGCAGTTGCGTGATGCAATTAACCTTATTATTATTATATTGTTATTGGAGTATTACTTTTGTCAAACACCGTGCAGTTCTTGAAAGAATAGAATTTGATCAAAAATTTCAATGTCAGCGTCGCCTTTCCTCTGTCAAATCAGTTGGATGAGCCATGTGTTCCGTGACATTCCGTAACTTCTGTTGGATACACTTCTTTGTCGTCTTTTCCATAATGTCTTCGATGGATACACGTTCCGAACTGTGGTCTTGTGGCAAATAGGTCGTTGATTAAGCTATAGACGCTTTGGCATATTCTGCGCACGGCTGATTGGGTGATCTAGTCAACAGCTATAGACCCAATCAGATCTTGTCTATTTCTAGGGTATTTGAGAGGATAAGAGGGGATTATTTCATATCCCGTAATTTTCCCGGTAGGCCGTTTACTAGGCCTGGTTTAGAGGAGATAATCTCCGAATATCCTCATAAATCTCTTTCACACTAGTGTATTTTTGGCTAGATTAATTTTTTTTCATCATGATAGAATATTTTTAGGAAAAGAGTATTTGAAAGGATTGGAGAGTATTGGATGAACATCGAATCTTCGCGTATCCCAACATCTTTTGGGATAAAATATCGAAGAATTAAACAAGCCCTTAACGAGTTTAAAATGCATCCCTACACAAGCTTTGTCATGAATACTTATGTCCCGTTCACAAATCTAACATGGCCTGCCGTGATGATAACCTAGAAATATAGACTTCAGGCTTTTAGAACACATCCCCGTCGGTCACGGAAAAATACTACTACCTCCGTTTCAGGGCTTAAGGCGCATACGCTTTCTAAAGCAAAGTTTGACCGAAAGAATTGAGCAACAAAATTCTGATTATATTGTACATAATTAGTACCATTGGATTTGTATTAAAAAATACTTTCCAATGACACTAGTTTTATACCAAAACTCTTTACGTATTTAGAGTAATTTCTCTGTCAAAAGAAAAAACACGCAAAACGATAACACCTTAAGGCCTGAAACGGAGAAAGTAGTAGTATTTAGAAGGGACGAATATGCCGTCCCTTTTGCACGAGGAAGCTAGCTAGCTACCCAACCTAGTTCGATCGATCAATCGACGATCGGGCTGGCTTCATGAAGACGCGAGCACATGGCAACAAAGAAGGCACGAATGTCCTCCAATCTATGCGTACTCGAGTCAGATTTGGCCTCCTTTCCCTCTTCACCGATCGTCCAAATTAAAAGGCCACGAGCTAGCGGCCGTCTCGCTGGGACTCACCACCGATCGTTTTCGCGCTCTGTCGATTCCTTCTGGCCGTTCTGCGACGGCGACTCACATTCGGATGCGAAATAGCCTGGTTATTTCTATTTCTCATATAGGTCAAGAACAGCATCGATCCGCATGACGAGTTCATATATATATTTATTTAGTAGTTTTGCTAAAGCCTATATCTCAGGAAAAAGCTGCAGGCAGTAGATAGATTAAAACTAATAGATTGTTCGTGCAGTTTCATGTAAGATATTGTTGATTATGCAACCAAAGCCCAAGATGCTTTATGCTGCCAAATGTAGAAGTCTCTGCCGGCCGAAAATCCGGATGTAACGGACAAATCATCAGGTACATACGTACTAGCTAGTGTAAGTAAAATTTTCCATTGTTAGTATCGACATAGAAAATACATGGGTCAGCTGGTTGACAAGTTCTTGATCACAAGGTCAGAACCCCAGAACTAATTAAGTACTCAACCATCCATATGTCCTCGCCGGCAGATGACACTTCACACATTTTGGACTGCCCGTTAATCTGTACGTACGTATAGTAGAGTCTGAAGAACGAACATGAAGCGCTAGCAAAGCGCCAAATTTCGGCAGCAGGACAGTTTGTCTAAAGCCATTGACCATCGCTTTAACAAAACACATGGAATAAAACTAGACTAAGTACGTGCGACGTTTCATCAGAAAAGAAAAGTATACTCTCTCTCTCTCTCTCTCTCTCTCGCGCGCGCGCGCAGGGCCGGCAGTTGGCGGCAAAGAATTCTCTGTCGCCTCGTGTGCACGGGCAACCAGGAATTAATCATCCGCGGCGCTATATATATAGGAGTAGCGAGAGCACGTTTCTTTTCACCATCAGCTAGTCCAGAGCAAGTTCCATTCGCCAAATTGCCAAGACAGCTAGCTAGCCTACCAAATAGCAAGAACAAACTCCACTTCTTCGTTCATTAAGCTCAGCCCCAACTAGCAGTTTCGGCATGGCTTCTCCTCAGAGCACTAGCAGCAGCAGCAAGAGGGGCGCTTCGCCGTCGGCGTGGGCGTTTCTCGCCGTGCTGCTGCTGATCCTCCTCAGCTGCTCGCCGTGCCAAGGGCGGAAGCTGATGGTGGCGGGTCAGGAGCAAGGAAGCAAGGTGATGCACTTCGAAGGTGGCCTCCTGCTCCGAGTGTCGCAGAGCTCCAGCGGGCAGACACCGGCAGTGGCGGCAGCGGCGGCTCCGAGGGGGTTCTCCAGGGCGGCGCGGTCGATGAGGTCCGTGCCGAGCCCCGGCGTCGGGCATTAATTAGCTAGCTAGGGTCGGGTCCATGGTTTGCCACCGGAGAAGTTTGCATTTTCGGAGAGGATTTCTGCGTCGTCACATAATTTGGTTTTTCCGATAAAGAGCACCTTAATTTGTTGCTTGAATTTTTCTTCGCTTTCATATACGTAGAGTGTGAATGGTCCTTCGGATGGAGAAGGATCTGGTGGTTTGCTTGTGCATGAGCCGGCGGAAAACAATGTATGGGTGCGTACGTGATGCAATCATAGTATTTAGCAGTATTTTGTTGTTGTCAAAAGCCTTAATTAACTTGGTGGAGTGGAACGCAAATTTTGGTGTCGTCAGCATCGCCATTTCCTCCGTCATATCAGTTGGATGAGCCACATGTTCCGTGGCATTCTCGTGGATACTATACTCTGTCGTCTTCTCCGTGATATTTTGAATATGATGTACATGTGTCGAATCTTGGCACAACTGTAGTGGCATAAATGAGGTCTTCTGTTTTCGCCAAATTGACGTCAACCGGTTGATTGGAACATCATGAAAGCAAGTGGAGTACTAACGAGTAAGAAAAAAAAAAGCTGGGTGCAGACACATGTGGTCCAAGCTTCTGGGCGCCCATTATATATTTTCTAAAAATCAAAAATCATATTTACAACTTTTTCAAAAAATAGTGTCAGTGTCGTTGTTCCCCTGTGTCCAATAGGGTGTCAAGTGGGATTAATTCCACCTGTAGTTCATTTTAAGAATACTGTCAACTCAGTTGCATGAGCCATGTGTTCCGTGCCATTATGTAACTTGTGTTGGATACACTACTTTGTCGTCTTTCTCTATGATGTTCTTGATGAATACAGGTTTCGAAACAGTGGCTTGTGGCAAATTGTCCTGAGCAAAATGTATTACTCCCTCCATCCAACAATAAGTGTTTTGGATTTGTCTAGATTGTATTTAGACATGTTTTAGTGTATAAATATATTCAAATCTAGACAAACCAAAGCCAGTTATTTCTGACCGCAGAGAGTATTTTATTTTGGGTAAATAGACATCACCCGGTGGAATGTGACAAGCATGCTATGTGATTGGGCACACGCTTAGGTTAACTAACTCTTTTTTTTAATCTGGACGCGAATTGGTTGTTGATTAATCTGGACGCGAATTGGTTGCTGATTGGGGTCATCCATGCAAAAATTATACTAGACCCAATCCACAAGTTTGAAATTCATCCCTATAGCCTGCTTTGTCCTGAACAGTTCTCTCCCTTTCGCAAATCTAACATGGCCGGCCGTGATGATGATAACCTAGAAATCTACTAGTCTTGAGTTTTACAGAACACATCCCTGCCGCCGCCGGCCACGAAAAAATAGTATTCAGAAACGACGAATATGCCGTCCCTTTCGCACGAGGAAGCTAGCTATCTACCCAACCTCGGTCAATCGATCAATCGATTGTTGGCTGGCTGCACGCGATCGAAGACGCGAGCACATGGGAACAAAAAAGGTACGTACAGTTGTTCTCAAATGCTAGGCTATGTACTGTTCTCGATCGAGTCAGATTGGGCTTCCCTTTCGCTCTTCGCCGTCGTTCGTCCAAATTAAAAGGCCACGAGCTAGCGGCCGGCTCGATCGCTGGTACTCAGGACCGATCGTTTTCGCGCTCCATCGATTCCGCCTTCTGGCCCTTCTGCGACGGCGACTCATATTCCGATGCGAAATAGCCTGGTTAGGTTATTTCTTTCTCATAGGCCAAGAACACCATGTATATTCCGTAGTAGAACGTGCTAAAGGCGCCTATATCCTCTCGTGAAAAAGTTGCAGGCAGTCAGTAGCTGGATCATAACTAATACTAGATGATTCGTGCAGTTTCATGTAGGATATTGTTGATTATGCAGCCAAAGCCCAAGATTCTTTATGCTGCCAAATGTAGTCTCTGCCGAAAATCCTGGTGTAAAGGACAAACTACGTACTAGTGTCAGAAAAAAATCACATGGTTATTAGGGCACGTACAATGCGGTGACGTCAGCCTTCTCTTATGCTCGCCACGTTGGATTTTTGCTTAGTTGGAGAAGAGAGAAATAAGAGAGAGAGAGGGTTGTCTTCCCTTAGCTAAGGGATGATCTCTTAGCAATAAGAGGAGACTATTTTTCTCCATTGTACCATATGCCTTCTCTTAGTCAACCAATTTTTTACTAAAAATAGTTAATTCTATTAATTGCTAGAGATAGCAATAAGAGATAGCATGCCTTCTCTAGCATTGTACATGCCCTTAACTTGTACATAAACAACACATTGGTCAGCTGGTTGACAAGTTCATGATCACAAGGTCAGAACTGAGCCATTGGATGTCATCGCCGGCAGATGACACATTTTCTACAGCGCGTTAATCTGAACGTAGGCGAAGTGAAACGCTAAGAAACCGCCAAATTCCGGCAGCAGGACAGTTTCTCGTCATGACATGGAGCAAAAATTCTTGATTGCAAAAAAAAAAAAAAAAAACTGTTTACAACTTTTTAAAAGCCATTGACTACCGCTTTAACATATAGTAGCATGGAATAAAACTAGACTAAGTACGTCGTGCGCCGTTTCAGAAAAGTATAATTTTCTCTCTCGAGCCGGCCGGCTGTTGGTGGCGAAGAATTTCTCTGTCGACCCGTACGTGTGCACGGGCAACCATGAATCATCCACGAAGCTATATATACAGAGCGAGAGCACGGTTCTTTTCACCATCAGCTCCACGGCAAGCTCAATTCGCCAAATTTCCAAGGCAGCATACCCTAGCCGATTAGCTAGAACAAGCTCCATTTCTTCCTTAAGCTCAGCACGAGCTACGTGTAGAAGCAAGCAGCATTGTCGTATAGTTTCGGCATGGGTCGTAGCACTAGCGGCAGCAAGAGGGGCGCTTCGCCGTCGGTGTGGGCGTTTCTCGCCGTGCTGCTGCTCATCCTCCTCGGCTGCTCGCCGTGCCAAGGCAGAAAGCTGCTGGTGGCGGGTCAGGAGCAAGGCACCAAGGTGATGCACTTCGAAGGTGGCCTCGTGCTCCGAGTGTCGCCGAGCTCCAGCGAGGAGGCACCGGCAGCGGCAGCGGCGGCGCCGAGGGGGTTCTCCAGGGAGGCGCGGTCGATGCGGTCCGTGCCGAGCCCTGGCGTCGGGCATTAGCTAGGCTCGTGTTTCCATGGTTTGCCGCCAGAGAAGTTTGCATTTTCGGAGAGGATTTCAGTGTTGTGTTACTTAATTTGTTGCTTGAATTTTTCTTCGTTTTCAGATACGTAGTGTGAATGGTCCTTCGGATGGAGAAGGATCAGGTGTGCTTGTGCATGAGCCGGCTGAAAACAATGTATGCATGCGTGATGTAACCATATATAGTATTTAATTGAGTACTATTTTTTCTTATCGAAAATCTTAATTAATTTGGTGGAATTAATGGAATGAAGTTTTAGTGTTAGCGTCGCCATTCCTGCGTCATATCAGTTGCATGAGCCACATGTTCCGTGGCATTGCCGTGGATACTATACTCTGCCGTCTTCTTCCGTGATGTTTTGAATCGGTACATGTGTCGAAATCTTGGCACAATTATAGTGACATAAACGACCGAGTCCTTTTGCCTCCTGAGGCTCGCTCCATTGCTTATTAAAAAAATTTAAAACTATACTTGTTTCAAAAAAGTTATAAACAAAATCTTAAAAGTTGCTATTGGTGTATCCCACAAATGTGAAAAATCTCAATTCAAAGCGCTTTGTATTCCGAGATACACAAAAATGACAAAGTGCGACCTTTTTGTGATTGGAAATCATTATACTATAGGTCTACAATTTTGTCATTTTTGTGTAACTCAAAATATATAGTGTTTCAAATTAAGATTTTGCATGTTTGTGGTATAAATCACGGGTTACATCCTGATTTTATTTTTAGATTTTTTTCAAACTCAAAAATATGATATTTTTTTAATGCGGGCACTGGTAGAAAACGCCCCATGCGTCCCGGTTGGTAAGGGCCATTAGTCCCGGTTGCCCAACCGGGACGGGGGCATCGGGACTAAAGCTCCAACCATTAGTCCCGGTTGCTCCACCAACCGGGACAAATGGGGGCACACGTGGCGGCATCAGAGCGCGAGGGGGGTGGAGCATTAGTCCCGGTTCGTAACACGAACCGGGACTAATAACCTGCTGCCGCGGCAGAGATTTGGCCCATTTCTCTGCCGCGGCAGAGAATTCATTTTGGCACATTTTGTTGCCGCGGCAGCATTTTCGCCACTTTTTGTGCCGCGGCAGAGAATTCATTTAGGTTGTTTTATTGTTTATTTAGTGTTTTGCACTTATCAATGAAGGAACCTTATATTACACAAGATCATCATGACAACATTTTACAATCCCTTGAAAGTTGCTATTTTTACAATCCCTATTGTCTATACACAGCCGAATAGTATTCTCCTTTTGGGTCTAAGACTTCTGCATCCAAGAATCCCGCCAATTCCTCCTGTATTGCTCGTATGCGATCCTTTGGCAGAAGACCGTCCCGTAGACGTTCGATCTGATTTAAAAAAGGAGTCAGCCTATATGAATATGAAACTAAACACAATTTGATTGTAATTAAAAACTATAGAAATTGTTTACATACGTGGAGTTGCTCTAAATTTCTGCCCTTCTCATCGCACGTCTGCCGGATGAACTCGCATACATAGTATCCACATAGATTGTTACCTGGTCCCTGCGTCAGGCACTTTACGACAACAGAGTTCAATCAAAATAATAATCAAGCATGATAATAACCGTATCAAAACTAGAATCAAAGAGATGCGCGGATATAGCTAGTGGTGCTTACATCTAGTGGTTGACATGTAAGCTCCTCTTTCCAAACACCCCTAGCCTTCTTGGTGAACCGTTTCCAAGCGCTGCCCGGCGTAGAAAACGAATAAAATAAGTTATTAAGTACTTGATATCATAAAATTCACGAACGTTGCCGATATAGTGTCGTAATGATTAGAATTACCGCTGGAGAAGTATCTGCATGTCCTTCCACGTCTCAAGGGGTTTATGTTTCGAGTCCATGACTAGTACACGCCCTTTGTCAAGTTGAATGATTAACAGAATATAGTGGTACCTGCGAATGCAGAACTTATCAATTATATACTTAACATCGAGTAAGCGAAATAGAAAGTGTATACAAGACAATAACACTCACTGGAAGTTGTAAGGAAATAGTATTTCCCTTTTGGTTTCTTAAAACCTTAACGCGTGTACTATATTATCCTCCGTATCCTGGGGGCTTATTTTGAGATTAGCTTCATGAACCCAATATGGGTCAATGAAGCCAATGTCATAGATTTGTCCTCTGCTGCATTCGAGAATCTTCATTCTGCATATTAAAGTATGATTATATACATGCAATAAACAAAATAATATAGATGGAGACTAAATTAATTACAGAATTAGTACTTACAGACAATAGGCACTCATGATCGATTTGTCCAAGGCGTCTTGATTGAATAATTGAAATAGTTCATCAAATTCAATGGATATCATGTCATCCTTATCTTTCCCATGATGCTTTTTTGTAACCCTCAGCACTATCCAGTTAGCCCCGGCACTTATGGCATGCATGTACCAGTTATGCAATCTTCGCATTTTTGTTGAAAGATTGTTTACCTCCTCAAGTTTGACGAGAGGTTTTCCGTACTGGTATTGGTATGCTACTTCACTCACGGGGAAGAACTCTAACTGGGATAAGTACTGGGCAATACTCATACCTTGAGCAGCGGCAGCTTCTCCGTATTGTGCAACTACCTCTGGATCATACTGCTCTTCGGCCCCATATTTGCTCGACCCCACATTGGTTTGAGAAATCACCTTGAGAGGGGCGCAAGTCTGTTTTGCTTGTTCTCCGAGCTGGGCAACAGATTTCCCGCTTGCATCAGTACTGCTCTTCGAGGCTTTTTGTGCCGCATGTGACTTGAGAATAGAACGCTCATAGTCTGATGACAGCTTTGGCTCGGGTTGATGAAGAGTCTTTAGCATTTTCAACACTTTGGCTTTTTCTTCTTTGGTGCTGGGGAACTCTGGCTCTTTCGGCCGCCTCAGCTTAGCGAAAAACGCTGTCGTTTCCGCATCAACGATCGCCGCAGTCTCCTCTTCAGTACAGTCATAAGCTCTCTTGGGAGGAACAGTTGGTACTTTTGGAAGAGGCTCTTGTTTACGTTTCGGCGATCGCTTACGACGCACAGTAGCGGTACGCTTACGCTTTTTATCCTGAGGCGCCGGCGATGGCTCCCGCGGCGATGGCTGCACCGGAGACGGGTGAGGCGACGGAGCCGGGTGAGGCGACGAAGACGGCTGCCGCGGCGGCGACGACCTCGCTGGAGACGGGTGAGGCGGCGGCGAAGATGGCCTTGGCGTGTGATTTCGAAGCACGATACAATCCTTCGGCCATAGAATGGTGACGTTTTTTGCGTCACCCAGCACAGTCACATCCCCTTCACCAGCAGGGTAGTGAAGATCCAAAACCTCAAAGGTGGGAATGATTTCATCCACGCCGACAACAGCGTAGCCCTCTGGAACCGGACGACTGTGGTAAGTTGGTGTGGGTCCAATTGGTAAGGCATAGCCGACCGCCACCTTCATTGATATGTTCACAACTTTGACATGTAGCTCGCAGTGTGTCATCTCTGTGATATCATCCACTGGGTAGCCAACAGGAGCCATCGTCGGTGCATCATCGGCATCGCCATTGTCATCACCCGGGACCTCGGTGGAAGCCACACTGCTTTTTCGATTATTCGATAGGCCGGTAGCATCGAATGCAGTGTGCTGCTGAGATGGGCCGGTAGTACTTTGCTCTTTAAGTGAGTTAATTTCATCTTGTTGTTGCTTTAATCGTTCTTCAATTAAACGCATTCGCTCTTTCTGACTTTCTGCTTCAACTGTCGCCCTGTCCTTACTCCTCTGACGGCTTCTATCAGGATATTTCTTCCTCTCTTCGGGAAACCCAGTCCTCCATGATTGGGAGCCTATTGTGCCTCGTGTTCGTCCATCATGTTCCTTATTTCCAAGGGCGAGTGTGAGCTCATCATTCTCTCTATCGGGAATGAAGTCCCCATCTTTAACAGCCTTTACTGCTTTTCTCATCCTCTCGATTGGCAAGGGTCTTCTTTATGTCGTATGTTATATATACACCTCCCTTCCGAGTTCAACGTGCCCCCATGCCCGTAAAACCAATTCCTTGCACGTTCTACCCAATCGTCTGTCTCTGGGGTGATATTTTTATCACGCAGTTCCTGCTCAAGTTTCTCCCACTTAGGAATGCCAACCTTGTAGCCACCTTGCCCCATAGTATGGTGATACTTCTTCTTAGCAGCATTCACCTTATTCGTTTCAGACATTTTCTTAGCTTTTTCTGATTTCTTGTATTCCACAAACTCATCCCAGAATGGTTTTATCTTCTCAAACTGAATATTCTTGAAATCGGGAGTCTTCTTTTTCACGACATAGTCAAGGTGCAATCTTTTCTTCCAGTTGGTGAAACACTGGGCCATCTTCTTCAAAGCCCACTCCCTGACCTTAGCCTCCATGGCTCTCCCATGTTGTAAGGCGTCCTCAACTGGATCCTCCGCATTTGGATCCAGCTCTATCTTCGGTAGTTTGAAATTAACCATGAGCCTCTTCCACAGTAAATCTTTGGCGTGGTTAGGGACAAATAAACATGTTCCCTCTTCATCCGCTTTAGCAGGCCTATTCCAATTTCTAATGGTGATCGGGATTAAGTCCCTAACGATTACTCCGCATTGTGCCACAAATTTGGTTGCGACAACTTCGGGAGCTGTCGGTCTGCCGTCTTCAGCGACATCTTCGATCCTAAACCTCTCATGGTCTTGCAACTTTTTGGTTGGGCCTCGTCTGCTCTTTTCAGTAGATTCCTTCGATCCGGAGGGCTAAAAGAAGAAAGATCGTCGTTACTATTTCTATATAGATAGCAGATGATTAATTAATGAATTGATTTATATTACATGCACCTCGCCGGAGCGGTCGTCTTCTCGGTTACACAAGGCATCGCCTTCTCCCTCGCGGAAGGCAACACCTTCAACCTCAAACAAGTTGTCTACTCCGGTAAAAAGAGGATCACCCTCACCGGAGTTGTTCAGAAACGTTGATACGTCTAAATTATCTTCCCCACGGATCACACCTTGGATCAACTCTTCCTTTTCTTCGTCTCTGACGTGTGGGTCCATATTTTCTGCATAGGTGGAAAAACGAATAAGTCAAAGCGGCTAAAGGAGAAAGTTACGAATAAGTCAAAGCGGCTAACGAATATTTTCTGGATCAAAGGTGAAACCCTAATATATACATACACAATAATAAAAATGAAGAGAAACCCTAAACCCTAAGGCTATGAGAGGGGAACATGAGTATAAGGCTACAAAAGGTCTTCGATCTATCTATGGTCTTGATCTCGGTCTTCGATCTCGATCTCGATATCGTATTCTACCGAGAAGAACCAAATCACCGGAAAGAAAGGGAAACAATCAACACATGGCATCGATGCAATGCTCAAGCAATGATGATGATACGACAAGTTAATGTGCATTGGAATGTAACCCTAAAGCATGCTCGACAAGTTAATCGGGGTTCCGAGGGGCGCAAACCCTAAATCAAGGAACTCCGGAATCACCTGTTAGGGTTACTAGGGTGTTCTAATTAAACTTGTCATTTAATTAGATCTATCTATGGTCTTGATCTCGGTCTTCGATCTCGATCTCGACATCGTATTCTACCGAGAAGAACCAAATCACCGGAAAGAAAGGGAAACAATCAAAGGGAGCCACCTCGCCACCTCGCCGCCGCTGTCAAGGGGAAACAGAGGTGGGGCCCGGAGCCACCTCGCCGCCGCTGTCAAGGAGGACGCGGCCGCCGTGGCTGTGGACAAGGAGGACGCGGCGGTGGAGGAAACGGCGCCGGCGACGGTGCACCACCCGTTCGAAGCCGCCGCGCCCACCAGCAGCAGCAGAGGGAGCCAGACCGAGCTTTCCTACGTCGAACACAATGGTTTTGACCGCGCGACCCCTTCGCCCATGTCTCGCCCACGCGTGAGCAAACAGGGGAACTCCCATCGGCGCCGCCTCCACCCCATCTCCTCACCTTCCCCGAGCAAACAGAGCTTCTGCCTCTCTCTTGCCACAATACACCCGCCCCACGCGTCCATGCACGCCTCCCATGTCCTGCGGAACCGGCCACCGACATCTCCTTTTCCCGAGCCTTACAAACCCGACATGAGGGAGTATAAATCTATCATTGAGTAAATGTGATACTCCTATAGCAAACGAGGATAGTCCGATGATAAGGATGCGATTAGGGATGGCAATGGGCCCCCGACGGAAACCGCTAACGCGCTAAATATGATTTTTTTCCGCATCCGTAGTGTTTGTCGTCTGGGCGAGCGTCAGCGTCTCTGTCGTTTTATTCCTCGACCATGCAGCCGCCCCACATTTCAGTGTGAAATACGCAAAACTACCGGTATTGCGTGAAATTTTAAAAATCCACCTTTGAGTAGATTCGTTCCAATATGCACAGATTGTGAAATTAAGGCCTGTTAGCACAATTTCAGATTGATGGGGCCCACTGTAAGTGCTGATGTGTCAAGGCGGAGCTCAGATACATCTCATTTAGATCTATTTGTGAACTTTTTGTGGGCCCGCGAGAAAACCGCCGCCGCCTGCCTCTATTTTTTCCCGCGCCTCCTTGCTTCCCCGCCGCCGCTGCCGCGACCCCGCCTGTGCGCGCCTCCACCTCGCGGCCTCGCCCTCCCCGCTTCCCTTGGCCCCGCCGCCCTGTGTGCCCACCACCGCAGCGCCGCACCGCCTCCAGAGCTCCCCCACCGCAGCGCCGCCCCACCACATGCAGCAGCCGCGCCGCCGCCCACCAGCAGCCCACCATGCAGCAGCCGCCGCCGCCCACCATGCAGCAGCCGCCGCCACACACAAGCAGCAGTAGAGGGAGGGGGAGGACAGAGGCAGAGGGGTGTACCTGACGCGTGGCGGTGGGGGAAGGCGCGGGCGGCGCGGTCGTCGGCGGGAAGAGACGCGGGCGGCGGTCGTCGGGGAGCGCGCGGGCGGCGGTCGTCAGGGAGCGCGCGGGCGGCGGTCGTCGGGCAGTGCGCGGGCAGCCTGGCGGCGACGTCGATGAAGCAGAGAAGCAGAGAAGAGAAGCAGAGAAGAAGAAGAGAAGTTATATAAAGGGGAGGGAGTATACGTCCCGGTTGGTGGCTCCAACCGGGACTAAAAGGGCATACGTCCCGGTTGGAGCCACCAACCGGGACCTATAGTCCAATTTTCAGCAGGTGAAGGGGCGCTCGCGCAGGGGACTCTTCCGTCCCGGTTGGTGGCTCCAACCGGGACGTATTCCCCTGTTTTCAAAAATTTTCAGTTATTTTCTCTCTGTTCCCGCCTTTTTTTTTATTTTGGGGTTTAAATTTGTAATGTTTTTTAAATGATAATTAATTTGGAATTTAGAAAAACTTTAAACATAAAAAGTGTTTGGATTTGAATAAATAATTCGAAACCATTTTCTGTTTTGAAAAATAATTAATATAACCATTCAAAATATGAACCATTTACAATTAAAAATGAATTAACTTATATTTTTTTAATATCAATTTGGAATTTAGAAAAACTTTAAATATAAGAAGTGTATGGATTTGAATAAATAATTCAAAAACATATTCTATTTTTAAAAAATAATTAATGTAACCTTTTAAAATGAATTAACTTATATTTTTGAATATTAATTTGGAATTTAGAAAAAGTTTAAATATAAGAAGTGTATGGATTTGAATAAATAATTCAAAAACATATTCTATTTTTAAAAAATAATTAATGTAACCTTTTAAAATGAATTAACTTATATTTTTGAATATTAATTTGGAATTTAGAAAAAATTTAAACATAAAAAGTGTTTGGATTTAAATAAATAATTCAAAAACATTTTATGTTTTAAAAAATAATTAATGTAACCATTTAAAATATGAACCATTTACAATTAAAAATGAATTAACTTATATTTTTTAATATCAATTTGGAATTTAGAAAAACTTTAAACATAAGAAGTGTTTGGATTTTGAACTTATATGCTGTTTTTTTTTGAATTTATTATGCCCGTTTTGAATTATCTGAATTTCTAACTATGGTCGAACCGGTGTGCATGAAGATAGGGGACGGGCATCGTTAGAACTTGCATTGGATCTCTGAAGAAACCACATATTGCGAGTCTAAAAATGATTTTTTCAAAAAATCACGGGCGATAGATCATGTACCTGTAGTACAAACCGGACCCACTTCCTGCCGATTCGGCACACATTTGTCCTTTTTACCCGGGATGGACGAAAAGGTTTGAGATGTACCGGTTGGGATATAGTCCATGTAAGGTGGTCTAGTATTTTAGGAAAATAGGACGGTAGCATTCTGAAACGGCATTTTGGTGGTTACTTCACAAAACGACCCGTTTTTTGCGCTCGGAAAATGGAAAAGGGATTTTCCGTGCGACAAAAAGGAAAACTTCCTCCTGCAACATTGTTCTACATACCAATGTCCACACACATGCATAATATGGGCACAACATCACAAACTATGCCGTGATTCAGCACATAACATCGGTCATTTGGACCGAAAGCCATGAAACCTCGAACATGATAGGTCATTTTGTGAAGGTTTTTTCGAAACATGATCAATATACCAAGTCTGGTATTTTTCCTTTCAACTATGTAACATAATATGACACCACGCGAAGGATTTTCATTGTTCGGATTTTTTTTGAATTTATTATGCCCGTTTTGAATTATCTGAATTTCTAACTATGGTCGAACCGGTGTGCATGAAGATAGGGGACGGGCATCGTTAGAACTTGCATTGGATCTCTGAAGAAACCACATATTGCGAGTCTAAAAATGATTTTTTCAAAAAATCATGGGCGATAGATCATGTACCTGTAGTACAAACCGGACCCACTTCCTGCCGATTCGGCAGACATTTGTCCTTTTTACCCGGGATGGACGAAAAGGTTTGAGATGTACCGGTTGGGATATAGTCCATGTAAGGTGGTCTAGTATTTTAGGAAAATAGGACGGTAGCATTCTGAAACGGCATTTTGGTGGTTACTTCACAAAACGACCCGTTTTTTGCGCTCGGAAAATGGAAAAGGGATTTTCCGTGCGACAAAAAGGAAAACTTCCTCCTGCAACATTGTTCTACATACCAATGTCCACACACATGCATAATATGGGCACAACATCACAAACTATGCCGTGATTCAGCACATAACATCGGTCATTTGGACCGAAAGCCATGAAACCTTGAACATGATAGGTCATTTTGTGAAGGTTTTTTCGAAACATGATCAATATACCAAGTCTGGTATTTTTCCTTTCAACTATGTAACATAATATGACACCACGCGAAGGATTTTCATTGTTCGGGTTTTTTTTTGATTTTATTATGCCCGTTTTGAATTATCTGAATTTCTAACTATGGTCGAACCGGTGTGCATGAAGATAGGGGACGGGCATCGTTAGAACTTGCATTGGATCTCTGAAGAAACCACATATTGCGAGTCTAAAAATGATTTTTTCAAAAATCACGGGCGATAGATCATGTACCTGTAGTACAAACCGGACCCACTTCCTGCCGATTCGGCAGACATTTGTCCTTTTTACCCGGGATGGACGAAAAGGTTTGAGATGTACCGGTTGGGATATAGTCCATGTAAGGTGGTCTAGTATTTTAGGAAAATAGGACGGTAGCATTCTGAAACGGCATTTTGGTGGTTACTTCACAAAACGACCCGTTTTTTGCGCTCGGAAAATGGAAAAGGGATTTTCCGTGCGACAAAAAGGAAAACTTCCTCCTGCAACATTGTTTTACATACCAATGTCCACACACATGCATAATATGGGCACAACATCACAAACTATGCCGTGATTCAGCACATAACATCGGTCATTTGGACCGAAAGCCATGAAACCTCGAACATGATAGGTCATTTTGTGAAGGTTTTTTTGAAACATGATCAATATACCAAGTCTGGTATTTTTCCTTTCAACTATGTAACATAATATGACACCACGCGAAGGATTTTCATTGTTCGGGTTTTTTTTGAATTTATTATGCCCGTTTTGAATTATCTGAATTTCTAACTATGGTCGAACCTGTGTGCATGAAGATAGGGGACGGGCATCGTTAGAACTTGCATTGGATCTCTGAAGAAACCACATATTGCGAGTCTAAAAATGATTTTTTCAAAAAATCACGGGCGATAGATCATGTACCTGTAGTACAAACCGGACCCACTTCCTGCCGATTCGGCAGACATTTGTCCTTTTTACCCGGGATGGACGAAAAGGTTTGAGATGTACCGGTTGGAATATAGTCCATGTAAGGTGGTCTAGTATTTTAGGAAAATAGGACGGTAGCATTCTGAAACGGCATTTTGGTGGTTACTTCACAAAACGACCCGTTTTTTGCGCTCGGAAAATGGAAAAGGGATTTTTCGTGCGACAAAAAGGAAAACTTCCTCCTGCAACATTGTTCTACATACCAATGTCCACACACATGCATAATATGTGCACAACATCACAAACTATGCCGTGATTCAGCACATAACATCGGTCATTTGGACCGAAAGCCATGAAACCTCGAACATGATAGGTCATTTTGTGAAGGTTTTTTCGAAACATGATCAATATACCAAGTCTGGTATTTTTCCTTTCAACTATGTAACATAATATGACACCACGCGAAGGATTTTCATTGTTCGGGTTTTTTTTGAATTTATTATGCCCGTTTTGAATTATCTGAATTTCTAACTATGGTCGAACCGGTGTGCATGAAGATAGGGGAGGGGCATCGTTAGAACTTGCATTGGATCTCTGAAGAAACCACATATTGCGAGTCTAAAAATGATTTTTTCAAAAAATCACGGGCGATAGATCATGTACCTGTAGTACAAACCGGACCCACTTCCTGCCGATTCGGCAGACATTTGTCCTTTTTACCCGGGATGGACGAAAAGGTTTGAGATGTACCGGTTGGAATATAGTCCATGTAAGGTGGTCTAGTATTTTAGGAAAATAGGACGGTAGCATTCTGAAACGGCATTTTGGTGGTTACTTCACAAAACGACCCGTTTTTTGCGCTCGGAAAATGGAAAAGGGATTTTCCGTGCGACAAAAAGGAAAACTTCCTCCTGCAACATTGTTCTACATACCAATGTCCACACACATGCATAATATGGGCACAACATCACAAACTATGCCGTGATTCAGCACATAACATCGGTCATTTGGACCGAAAGCCATGAAACCTCGAACATGATAGGTCATTTTGTGAAGGTTTTTTCGAAACATGATCAACATACCAAGTCTGGTATTTTGCGAAACATGATCATTGTTCGGCACACATTTAGTCCCGGATGTAGTCACAAACCGGGACTAAAGGGATTGCGGCAGAGTGGGCCAGACAACACTAATAATAGGGGTGAGTGTCGACATTATGTCGTGCGGCTTGTACCTTGTCCCGGATGGTGTCACCAACCGGGACTAAAGATGAACCTTTAGTCCCGGTTGGAGACACCAACCGGGACTAAAGATGAGTCAGCACTAATAATAGGGGTGAGTGTCGACATTATGTCGTGAGTGTCGACATTATGCCGAGCTGCTTGTACTATAAATATGCATCCTTGTGAGTCCAGTCCTCCAGCCAGTTTGAGGCATCTCCAAGATGGTTTTCGAGAGCAGGGACACCACTGCGGCCAGTTTCAGGGAGATGCCGACGGAGCCCAGTTCTCCGGCATCTCCGAGAAACTGGTCATAGAGGCACTCCCTAATATGTGAAATTAGTTAGCTCCTAGGCGTATTGATCTAGTTAGTGAAGTTACAAGCTGCAAGATGGTTTTCGAGAGCAGGGACACCACTGCGGCCAGTTTCAGGGAGATGCCGACGGAGCCCAGTCCTCCGGCATCTCCGAGAAACTGGTCATAGAGGCACTCCCTAATATGTGAAATTAGTTAGCTCCGAGGCGTATTGATCTAGTTAGTGAAGTTACAAGCTGCAAGATGGTTTTCGAGAGCAGGGACACCACTGCGGCCAGTTTTAGGGAGATGCCGACGGAGCCCAGTCCTCCGGCATCTCCGAGAAACTGGTCATAGAGGCACTCCCTAATATGTGAAATTAGTTAGCTCCGAGGCGTATTGATCTAGTTAGTGAAGTTACAAGCTGCAAGATGGTTTTCGAGAGCAGGGACACCACTGCGGCCAGTTTCAGGGAGATGCCGACGGAGCCCAGTCGTCCGGCATCTCCGAGAAACTGGTCATAGAGGCACTCCCGCTCCAGCCACAAAATGGGACTAACACTCAAGACATTTATTAATATTTAAAAACTGAGACTACAAAACCGGGACTAAAGGCCACAAACCGCGAAAGATATCCTTCGGTCAAGCCACAAACCGCGAAAGACATGAACTAGAGTTACATAATATGAGCATGAACTTCTTGGCATATGTCATTCCTTATGACCGCTTCAGACGTAACCATGGAGCATCTTCTTTACTTAACGGAATGCTTGGGTCAGTTTTCACTGTGAAGGGCGGAATTTCATCAAACTTATTATAATCTTCTGACATGTCTGTCTTGTCCTCGATTCCCACGACGTTTCTTTTCCCTGAAAGAACTATGTGACGCTTTGGCTCATCATATGATGTATTCGTTTGCATATTTTTTCTTTTTTTCGGTTTGGAGGACATGTCCTTCACATAGAAAACCTGAGACACATCATTGGCTAGGACGAATGGTTCATCTCTATAACCAAGATTGTTGAGATCCACTGTTGTCATTCCGTACAACTGGTCTATCTTTACCCCTTCCCCATTCAGGTTGACCCATTTGCAGCGAAACAAAGGGACCTTAAAAGAGACTCCATAGTCTAGTTCCCATATCTCCTCTATGTAACCATAATATGTGTCCTTTTGTCCATTCTCGTCTATTGCATCAAAGCGGACACCACTATTTTGGTTGGTGCTCTTTTTATCTTGGGCGATCGTGTAGAATGTATTCCCATTTATTTCGTACCCTTGGAAATTCAATACAGTAGAAGATGGTGACGCGGCCAACAAGTATAGCTGATCTCCAACAGTGGTGTCATTCAAGAGATGTGTCCGCATCCAACCACCGAAAGACTTCATGTGTTCATCTGTAATCCATGATTCAGGCTTCCCCGGGTTTTTGGAGCGTACAATATTCTTGTGTTCCTCGATATACGGAGCTGCCAAGGTGGAATTATGTAGAACTGTGTAGTGTGCTTTAGTGAAAGAATCCCCGTCCCTACATATCATTGCTTTCTTTCCCAGCGTGCCTTTTCCACTTAGTCTTCCCTCATGCCGCGAGTCAGAAACACCAATCGGCTTAAGGTCAGGAATAAAGTCAAC
The DNA here is from genome assembly GCA_910589765.1 of Avena atlantica. Taxonomy (NCBI): domain Eukaryota; kingdom Viridiplantae; phylum Streptophyta; class Magnoliopsida; order Poales; family Poaceae; genus Avena; species Avena atlantica. Next base: position 468,694,074 of record OU342733.1, read on the forward strand.
ACAAAACTCAATGACCTCCTCTGTTCCATATCCCTTGGAGATGCTTCCTTCTGGTCTAGCACGGTTATGAACATATTTCTTTAAGACTCCCATGAACCTCTCAAAGGGGAACATATTGTGCAGAAATACCGGACCGAGAATGGCAATCTCTTCCACTAGATGAACCAGGAGATGCGTCATAATATTGAAGAAGGATGGTGGGAACACCAATTCAAAACTAACAAGACATTGTACCACATCCTTCTGTAACCTTGGCAGAATATCTGGATTGATTACCTTCTGAGATATTGCATTGAGGAATGCACACAGCTTCACAATGGGTACTCGAACATTTTCCGGTAGAAGCCCCCTCAATGCAATCGGAAGCAACTGCGTCATAATCACGTGACAGTCATGAGACTTCAGGTTTTGGAACTTTTTCTCTGCCATATTATTATCCCCTTTATATTAGATGAGAAGCCCGACGGCACCTTGATACTGTAAAGGACTTCAAAAAAGATTTCCTTCTCTGCTTTGGTAAGAGCATAGCTGGCACGACTTAAGTGACGCCCTTTATCCGTCTTGTTATCTGTATGCATGTTCTTTGGGTCTTTCATAATTTGTTGGTCCTCCCGTGCTTCAGGTGTATCTTTTGTCTTACCATACACGCCTAGGAATCCTAGCAGGTTCACGCAGAGATTCTTCGTCACGTGCATCACGTCGATTGAAGAGCGGACACGCAGGACTTTCCAATATGGCAGCTCCCAAAATATAGATTTCTTCTTCCACATGGGTGCGTGTCCTGTAGCGACATCGTTTGGAACTGATTGACCGCCGGGACCCTTTCCAAAGATTACTTCTATGCCCTTGACCATACCAAATACATCATCACCAGCAGGGAGTTCAGGCTTCTTCCGGTGATCTGCCTCACCTTTAAAATGCTTGCCTTTCTTTCTTACAGGATGATTGGTAGGAAGAAATCGTCGATTCGCTAGGTACACAACCTTCTTGCATTTATGCAAATATGTACCTTCGGTCTTATCTAAACAGTGGGTGCATGCCTTATATCCTTTGTTTGTCTGTCCTGAAAGGTTACTAAGAGCAGGCCAATCATTGATGGTTACGAATAACAACCCTCGTAGATTAAATGGCTCCTGTTTGTTCTCATCCCACGCACGTACACCTGGTTTGCCCCACAACTGTAAGAGTTCTTCAACTAATGGCCTAAGGTACACATCAATGTCGTTGCCCGGTTACTTCGGGCCTTGGATGAGCACTGGCATCATAATGAACTTACGTTTCATGCACAACCAAGGAGGCAGGTTGTAGATACATAGAGTCACGGGCCAGGTGCTGTGACTGCAGCTCTGCTCCCCAAAAGGATTCATGCCATCCGTACTTAGACCAAACCATAAGTTCCTTGCGTCACCTGCAAAGTCTGGGAAGTCTCTCTCGATTTTTCTCCACTGTGACCCATCAGCAGGGTGTCTCAACTCTCCGTCTTTCTTACGGTCTTCTTTGTGCCATCGCAACAACCTGGCATGCTCTTTGTTTCTGAACATGCGTTTCAACCTTGGTATTATAGGAGCATACCACATAACCTTAGCAGGAACCCTCTTCCGGAGGGGCTCTCCCTCAACATCACCAGGGTCATCTCGTCTGATCTTATACCGCAACGCGTTGCATACCGGGCATTTATCTAAATTCTCATACTCCTTACCGCGGTAGAGGATGCAGTCATTAATGCATGCATGTATCTTTTGCACATCTAATCCCAGAGGACAGAGAGTCTTCTTTGCTTCGTAGGTACTCTCGGGAAGTTCGTTATGTTTTGGAAACTTCGGCTTCATTATTTTCAGCATCTTTTCAAATGAGAAGTCAGTTAGACCACACTCTGCCTTCCATCGCAACAATTCCAGTGTGGTACCGAGCTTTGTGCTGCCATCTTCACAATTTGGGTACAACAATTTCTTGTGATCTTCTAACATGCCCTCTAACTTCAACTTCTCATTTTCTGTTTCACAGTCTCGCTTTGCATCAGAAATGACCCTACCAAGTTCATCAGCCGGCTCATCTGATGCCCGTTCTTCACCTTTTTCCTCTCCATTGTCTTCCATAGCAGTATCACCGTATTCAGGAAACATATGATGATAGTTGTTATCATCATCTTCTTCTTCACCATCTTCCATCATAACCCCTCTTTCCCCGTGCTTGGTCCAGCAATTATAGTTGGGCATGAAACCTTTCATAATCAGGTGGCCGCGAATGATTTTCGAGGAAGAGTACTCCTTGTTGTTCCGACATTGAACACATGGACAACGTATAAATCCATTCTCTTTGTTTGCCGTAGCCACATCGATAAATTTATCCACGCCTTTGATATACCCGGCTACCCGCCGGTCACCGTACATCCATTCCCGACCGTTCATCTGCATCATATAAGTAAGTTTATCAAAAAACAGGACATCATAAATAGTGAAATAACCAATTCACACCGACACATGAATTGTATCAATGACCTAGAAAAGATAGGATTGCTAACCTCGATCGAGGGAAATAAAGAGGAGAAAGCTCAAGTGCGTCTCGGACACCTTCTATATTTTTGTTCTATGAGAAATTCAACTGGATTTTTCACTCAAACATTTCAACAAACACCTTCAATGCATGCATGAGAAAAAACTAGCACACACCCTCACACCTTACACCATTCGAAAAAACAGAGTGGAGGCAGAGGGGGCTAGGGCGTTGCATTTATAGAGGGCAAGGGGTCTTTAGTCCCGGTTGGAGCCAGCAACCGGGACTAAAGGTGCGTGCCACGCCACGTGGCTGTGGCCAAACCTTTAGTCCCGGTTGGTGGCTCCAACCGGGACGCATGCCCCCTTACCAACCGGGACCCATGCCCCCTGGCCCCGTGCCCGCTCCAACCGGGACGCGTGCCAGCATTAGTCCCGGTTGGTGGCGCAACCGGGACTAATGCTCCCAGGGGTGGCGAACGGATGGCCCTTTTTCCTCTAGTGGGGATCACCGGTTTCTATATGCACCAAATCTCCATTCCATAAATGAGGTCTTTTGTTGTCACCAAATTGACATCAACCGGTTGAATTGGAACATCGTGAGAACGGAACTTCATGAAAGAATACTAACGAGTTAGAGAAAAAAAGGTGAGTGCGGACGAATGTAGTCCAAGCTTCTGGGGGCCCATTATTTTTTTTAAAGTCGAAAGTCATATTTACAAGTTTTCTAAAAATTGAGAAAAAAGTTTGGGGTAGTCAAAATGCAAAAACCAATATAAAGTTATTTATCTTTTGATCTACATAAAAGAAAAACATCAAAATTCTTTGTAGCGCGCTGGAAGAGATACAATACAACGATGGACCCGGTGCTACAGAAAGAAAAAAAAAAGCCCCCCTGCCGCACGATCGTGTGGATTTTCGCTCCGTCGTGTAAGCCCCCCTGCCGCACGATCTCCATTTGACGGTGTGCAAGAAATCTGAAAAACACACACAAAATCAAAGTTGTTAAAAAAACTTTCCTACCAACTTAGATTTGTGTTCGCTCTGAGTAACTAGGAGCGAACATTTTCCATCATAAATTCCGTAAAAGAGATGTGTCAGACGAGTTGTACGCAAGCGTGAGGATGACTCTCTGTGAACTTCAATGGGAGTATGGTACGTGGTGAGCCTGATATGATATTTCTGGGTGTATATTGTGTAGCAGAAGAATAATTGGCACAACTTATGAGGCATGTTAGACCGCCAAGATCAGGGACACCCGGGAGCTCCTTGTAATTTTCTTTTTTTCAAAATTTCACCAACCTATTAATAGTCATCAATAGTAGTACAGAGAGCGCTAAAATAATAAAAAAATACAAATAGGTCATTGGACCATCTAGCATCAACTACAAACACTTGTGCGAGCAGAAAGCATGCCACCATCCTTGCCCTCCATCGCCAGTGCCGGGCAAAGCTTGTCGAAGTAGATCTTGTTATAGTAGACAAACGAAAAGTTTTTGTCGTGCTAAGACTCTAAAGGACCAACACTCCAGAGCAACAACCATCGCTAATGATGATAACCATAAATCGAAATAAATTGACCTGAAACAATACCAACGGACAAGAAAAATGACCGGTTTCAACGAGATCCGCCGAACACACGACTCCACACATCCTGCACCAGTACTAGACGCATCATCGTAGCGAGAAGGCGGGAAGAACCTTATTCTGGTTTCATGCTATAACCGTTGCCTCGTCACCTCAAAGAAGACACTAAAAGTAATCTAAACCCTTCTGTTGTCAAGAGGTCGTGGTCTCCACACCTCCAAAGCCCCAAGGTCACCGGAGACAGAGCAGACCACCAACTTCGTCGGCAATGGGGAAGAACCCCTAGATGGGTTCTAGAGTCGCCCCAATCGCCTCTTACTCTTCCTCTGTCAATATAACAAGGTCAAATCATTTTCATATTCTTGTTTTGATATGAAAGATTTATGAGATGCAGATGTCATTCTGAATATAAAACTGATCAAAAGTAAGAATGGGGATTACGTTTAGTTAATTCCACTATGCTGAAAAGTTTCTCGCGTGGTTTGGATATTAGAATTGCAAAATATATGCAACATTTTATATTATACTAGCATAAAATATAGAGAGAACCAAAGTGAATGCAAAACTCACTCTGAGATACCAACAAATAATTAGATCTCTCATGTACCTAGACGGGCTACGAGACACGCAGGTACTAATGTCTATCCCCTCTGTTCTAAATTATTATAAGATGTTTTTTTATTTTCTAAACCAAATATATTTAGACGCTTTTTAGTGTGTAGATCATTTTGATCTATAAGTATAGACCATGCGAAAGTATGTAAAACATCCTATAATTTGAAACGGAAGGAGTTGCAGGCAGTAGCGTACAATTCACTACTAATTAACTGATGAGTTCTCCAGTCCCGTATAAGATAGTATGATTGATTATGCAGGTCATCTTTATGCTGCCAAATGTAGTCCCTGCCCAAACAATCGATGTAAAAGACAAATCATCAGTTACGTGCTAGTAACTCTCAGGTTATTTTGGACATAGAAAATGCATGGGTCAGCTGGTTGACAAGTTCTTAATCTTAAGGTCAGAACTTATTAATTACTCATCCACGCATGTCATCGCCGGCACAGAACGCGCTTTTACAAAACGCCAAATTTCGGCAGCAGGACAGCTTCTCCGCATGACATGGAGCAGACTTCTAGTACTAAGTACTGTGTATTTGTAAATCCATTGACTATCGATTTAACAAGAAAACATGGAAACAAATCTATACAAATACACATTACTTTGTATTACACATGCAGTTTTAGAGATAAAAAATATACCCGCCCAGGGCCAGGCCGGCAGTTAGGCGCCAAGAATTCTGTGTCCACAGGCAACGACAAGGAGGAACCAATCGCGGCGCTCTATATATAGAACGAGAGCACGCCTCTGTTTGCTCCATCTCCCAAATTGCCAAGGCAGCTGCTGGCAAGTAGCCAATCAGCCAGAACAAGCTCCATTGTTTCTTCCTTTAGCTCAGCGCCAACTAATCGTCTTGTAGTTTCGGCATGGCTTCTCCTACTCGTACTGGTCGTGGCGCCAGCACCAGCAGCAAGAGGGGCGCGTCGTCACCGTCGGTGTGGGCGTTTCTCGCCGTGCTTCTGCTGATCCTGCTCAGCTGCTCGCCGTGCCAAGGGCGGAAGCTGCTGCCGGAGGAGCCGGGCAGCAAGGTGACGATGCACTTCGAAGGTGGCCTGGTGCTCACGGTGTCGTCGAGCCCCGGCGGCGAGGAGGCATCGGCGGCGGCGGCGCCGAGGGGGTTCTCGAGGGCTGCGCGGTCGATGCAGTCCGTGCCCAGCCCCGGCGTCGGGCATTAGCTAGGCTCGGTCTCGTCTACTACCATGGTTCCACCCGGAGATGATTTCTGCGTTGTCACGTACTCTCCTTTGTTGTTCGACTTGAGTTTTTCGCATTCAGATATATTGATTTAGAGTGTGAATGGTCCTTGTGATGGAGGACCACGAGTGTGTTTGTGCATGGGCCAGCTGAGAATAATGTAAACGGCTGCAAGCTGATGCATGCGTGATGCAACCTTATTTTTACAGAATTATTACTTTTTTTGTGAACTACAGAATTATTACTTTTTGAATTTATTATAGAATTGTTTCTTGTCAAACATGAGGCCTTTCACAATGGGGTGTTTCTTAGCACGTTTTCATAGACGTAGTTAAAACTTAAGAAATAACAATGATAATGCATTGTTTCTTAGATGGTGTTTCTTAGTGGTATTGCATTTAATAATTTTAGTCTCGTGCACGTGTAAGATTGATCTAGCCAAGTTTTTTTTGTCTATGATACCATGCAAGAGATGTAGCTTAGCTAAGATACAATAACATTCTCTTTCTTTATTAAATAACATGCCATATAGACAAAACACCTAGGATACTGCCAAAAAAACACCCATTACTAAAGACCCGGTACAAACCTGACAGCCTTAATTAAGCTGGTGGTGGAACGGAACGGAATTTCAGTGTCACCGTCGCCATCTCAACTGTCATGTCAGTTGCATGCTTTTGTTCCGTGGCCTCCTATTACTGCTTTGTCGTCTTCTGCGTGATGTTATGGATGAGTACATGTGTCAGAATTTTGGCACGGTTGCGGTACACATAATTTTGTTTTTGAAAGGAGGCGAAAACAATGCCTCGTCTCGTTTTAAAAAGGAGGGGTTCAATTTTGTTCCGTGGCATCCTGTTGCATACTACTTTGTCCTCGAGTCGATTGATTAATAGTATATGTATCAAAAGATCTAGCTAGGTGTCAAATTGTCAATTCACATTAGAAAAACTATGGCGTCTGTTACTAATTTTTTGTTGATATGAAACTAGGGTGATAGCATCTGCATTTTCTTGGTGATCAAAAGATACACAGGCACGTCTTCCCCGAAGAGACGAAAGTAGGTCTCCTTGAAGGCCCAAATCTCGACAACGTTGTCCACCACCCTTGAAGCCGCAGTTATTGATGAACTCCAATTACCATTCTTCTCCCTTGATGACGGTGACGCCACTGCTATCCCATCGCGACAGCTGTAGCTCCCTGATCCTCGAGAAAGGCTCAACAGCGATCACAGGCAGCCATCTGTGCTTCTTACTACCTCTATCCAAGTTTATAAGACTTACGCGTATAACTAGGTCGTTCGCATGAGCTATATAATATAAATTATATAATATAAAAATTATATCATTAGAAAATATAACATTTAAAGTTTTTAATAATATAGTTTTTATTTTATGTATCTCATGCTAAGTTGGTTAATTTATCGACCTAGAAATACGCGTAGGTCTTATAAACCGAGACGGAGTGTGGCATCCCGCAAAAAACCACTACTAGAAAATCGCGTTGATTTTTGTGCATTGCATCATCATGACCGCATGCTCATGTCATCATGCCGCATTGCATTTGAGCATCGTCATCATCTTGCATCTGTTCGCATAAAACTATTTTTGAAAAGCCTGTTTTTGTCTTCTAAACGTCCCGTCTTTTATTCAAACGCCAAACCCGGGTCTCCGGATTATTTTGTTTTGGCTGCTATCGGTTTGCAAACGGCCCGTTTAAAACAAATAGAAATTAAATTATTTTTGTGGAGGCAGTCGAACGGGCCGATTCGACCCGAACGACCACCCCCAGGACTACAAACGGTCCACCTAAAATCCTACAGCTACCAATCCTATCCTACCCAACACCCCCTCCACCTCACCCCAACCAGTAGCAGCTCGCCACCTCAGTTCCCCTCTCTCCCCTAACCAATCCCAGCCCTCCACCTCACCAAACTCTCTCTCTCTCTCTCTCTCTCTCTCTCTCTCTCTCTCTATATATATATATATATATATATATATATATATATATATATATATATATATATATATATATATCTCACCTGCCACCCCACACCAACCCACACACACAGCAGCACAGCCCACACCCACCCCACACGCCACCGCCCTGGCCCGTTCCTCCCCCCCCCGTGGCCCCACCTGTCGGCCCTATCCACCTACCGCGCCCCCGGCCCCACCACTCCTCTCTCCACCCCCCACGCGCCTGTCTCCCTCTCTCCTTCCTCCCGCGGCCCTCCGTCCCCAGCCTCCTCTTTCCCCCGCCGCTTGTGCCCCGCCTCCTCCGGCGAGCGCCGCGCCCGCCAGCCGCCCTTCCCCCTCTGGCCTCCAGCGCCGCCCCCGCTCTCCCTCGCCAGCCCGCTCGCACCCTCGACCCCCCTCTCTGCCGGCTCTCCCCGACCCGCTCCCGCTCCGGCCGTCGCTCCGTTGGCCCGCCCCTCTCCGGCCTCGACCCTCCCAGGCGCCCCTCCTCCTCCCTCGGCAACCCGCCGGCGCCTGCTCAGCCCGCTCCCCTCCGCGCGTCTCCCACCCGACGCGACCTGCCTCCCCGTCGCGCCCATCCGCCTCCTCCGCGTCCGGCCACCCCTCTGCCCCGCCCCGGCCACGAGCGCCGCCCTCGCGGCCAAGCCCCGCCGCCGTCCTTCCCCTCCGCGCGGCCGCCTCCGGCCAGAGGCCGCCTCGTCGGCCTGCCTCTCGCTCCGCCGCGACCGTCTCCGCATCGCCGATGGCTTCACCTCTGCCGCCGGCACCCCCCCTTCGCGTCTGCTTCCTCTGGCCGGCCCGACCTCGCCGCTGCGACCGCCTCCCCGCCGCCGTTCCGGCTCCGTCCGCCCCGCCTCTGGCCGTGCTCCGCCGCGTCCCGCCGTCTTCGTCTGCGCATGTTGAAGCGGTGAAAGCAGCAGAACCTGTGGCGAATATGTTGAATACTCGCGCATCCGCAGAGCCAAGTGAAGATGACGTCGATGCAGGAAGATGAACCCGAGGGACACCAAGACGACACTTGACGGCTATGTGGCGACTATCCAAGACCATCATCGTCAACCGAAGCCAAAACCCGAGGCCTTCGCGGTGGGACCGACAAGATCTACATCACGAATGCCAAGGTCCCCTTCATAGACGCCAAGGCCCGGACCCAAGCCCCGATCCTGTCGAAAAGAACCGCAACATGGAAGTATGTCGCCAAGTACTCCTTTCCCGGATGCGAAGTCGAGGACCCGAACGCCAAGATCGATGATGCGAATACGCCAAGTTCATCTTCCCCGGACCCGTGCGACAAAACCTACTTCCCGGATTCGACGCCCCGAGACCATCACGAGGAGGCGGAACGCCAAGGCCTTCGACACGGAACACTGAACCCCGACGAACCCCCCCGGACGCCAAGACCGACCCGACACGAGGACACGACAAGATCTTCGCGACGACAAGATCGGCACCGACCCGGAAGAAGCCGATGCGCCCCGACACCGACCCAAGTCCTTCTTCCCGGAACGCCAAGATCTACCCCGTTATCTGAGAACGCTTCCGCCGAGACCGAACCCCAGATCCGAACCCTGAGACCGACCCCGAACCCTCGGACCAAGATCGTCGAGACCCTAATGTGGGACCCTTATCCGAGAACCCTATTTTTATAAATGCCATATTTATAAATTGTTGCATATTGAATTGTCCATGCATGCATCCTTGTCTGTGGTTTGGGGGCTTTATGCCGATTCACCTTATAATTAATATGGGGCCCATATGCGGGCAAATCTAGCCTTATATTGGCCTCATTTAAATTTGTGTAGCGAACCGGTAACTCATCTTGCCTTGTTAAAACAACATTTAATTTGCGGGGTATCTAAATAACTTGAACCATTTAATTAATTGTCGGGACCCCGGTTCCGCTTAATATGACCTAATTGCATCGCATCTTTACCATGCCATACATCATACATGCATCATGCCGATCTTCTGCCGTTATATTAAATAGTGCATCCGGTGTTTATTCTAGTGTTTTGCTTCTTCGCGGATAAGGCTGTTGAGTTGATGCGAGTGTCGACCCGATCTTCGGATGAACCTTCGACAATGTTTTCAGGCGAGCATCTCCCCCTTGCTACCTATCTTACTTTTATGGTCTTTATTCCCTCCTGTTGATCTATTGCTATCTGTGTTGCGATGCTTTAGTTTCCGTACCTGTGATATCCCATGCAGCCTTATATTGCCTTGGACACATCCTATTGCCTGATGTTTGGTAGATAGTTGGACTTGCGCGCCGTAGTCGCTTGCTCAGGTGATGTTGCGTGTTGTCAAGTGCCACAGTTGTTGGGGAATTGCCGCCTGTTTGATGCTAGAGATGATCATGGTTTTACTTATCGTTCACTTTAATTTCTGTTTAACAACTAAAATTGGAATAAGCAGAGGCATCGGTGGGTGATAGATAATATTTGGTTTCCGAACGCCCACTTGTGTCCCGTAGGACCCCGAGTATTTGATACCTGTTCCTTGATTTATCGCGCTATCCACATATGGGGAGTATGGGCCCCCCTTAGCCAGAGCTTGATTCCGTCTTATTTCTTGGGGCCACAAACTAGTTTGAGGTTTTATTTACGATCCTGTACTTATGCCATGCTACTTTTGTATTTAAATTGTGCGACAGATAGCACCTGTAATGTTTAGGAATTGTGACCCGTTTTCGCGGTATCGACAAGCCCAGTCACACTTTCGGGTTCCCAGTCGTTTACAGCCGGCCCCACAAACCTTAAGGCCGTCTCGAAGTCAGCTAACTTCGTTGCGGGTCTACTTTAAGGGGTGGCCCCCTGAAATATTTCTGAATCTTGTGATTGCTCTGTCGTGAAGACCTCGTTGGGTTTTGATTTGGTTTTTCCGAGGTTGATCGTGTGTGTGTTGCTATTTGTGCACCCCGGCCGGGTTAAAACTTTCTGAAAGCCGTGTCCGCGGTTATGGACGACTTGGAGCACAGTATCTCGATCATAGACAACTATAACTAAAGTTTACTGTTATAAATTGACTTGTATCTGATATGATTAGTAATCAGCTTCAACTACAACGGAATGGCTAAATAAAACTGCCAACAATTGCTTGTTTGGTTTGTCGCTTGCGACAATTGTATCTGACTAGTAAGTATTGCAACTACAACGGAATGGCTAAACAAAAGTACCAACAACTGCTGGGTTTTTGGGTTATCTCATGTCAATCGTATCTGACTAGTAAGTGATGCCACTATAACGGAATGGTTAACTAAAACGGCCCACTGTTTATTTTATCAGGACGATTACCTACACCTGACTAGTAATTGCCGCAACAATAACCGAATAAATAAAAATGCCAACTGTGTGAGTTCCTCGGCTGACTTCCTCGATCGGTGTCGAGGGGGAAACGCCAGGATGGGTTTGTTTGGTGATAGCATCTGGTTGGTTCCGAATAGGTCTTTCTTACCCCTCTCTGATTTCCGCCAGTTGTTCCGAGTCTCTATAAGGTGTTCAGTGCATGCTGCCGCTGCCGCTCAGTCCACCATACCTATGTAGGCGAGGACCGCCAAATTCTAGCCTCGCCGTGTACTGGCCTCAGTACTGACGCTCCTCTTTTTCCTTTGCCCTTTGTCGGCACCCCTTTTGTTTAAGCAGGTTTTGAGATCGACGTCGTTAGCAGGGTTACCCTTTCGGCTTGGCCTGGGCAGGGTTATGGACGCCATTGGTTATTCTTCAGGGCTCTTAGCCCCATTTGCATCTTGTCCGTAGCTGGACGCTCTATCGTTTTGAAGGTGATTTGGATCTTTGTACTGTATATCTGTACTCTTGACTCGTTGAGTCGCTGTTGTATATATCTGTTCTGTGGGTCCCATCGAGGACTGTTGTGTAATGTTATTACTTCGTTTTCCACCCGCACGAAAGTGCCTGGTGGGCACCTTTGAATCGTTTCTATGCGGGTTTGGCGGGTTTCGCTAAAACTTGCATAGGTCCGATTCTGAGGGTGTTACACGGAGGGAGTACCATTTATCTTCTTCGCATTCTGCCTGGTACCTTTGGCAACCTTGGTGGCCTTGGGGCTTCTTCGTGCAGCAGATTAGCGTCCCTGCGCTGCATCTGGGAGAGCACGAGACAGAGCTTGCGCAACACGCCCTCGTCTGGGAGATGGAACCGGTTCTGGTGTCGGTCGAGGTCCGTGCCGGTCACGAGCTTCTCATCGTTTTTTTGACAAAGGAAATATATTAATACCATGAAGATATAAATTACACAGAGCCTTTGCACCAATAAGACGCCCAAATACATCAGAGATGCACATAGCCAAGAACAAAATAAACAAGAGAGAGAAAAGAAGACCCTATCGTGGAGTACAACCATTCGCAGTACAAGCACTCTAACCACCACCGAATACAACACCTGTACTACAAACTACTCCCTCCGTCCATAAATAAGTGTACTTCTAGTTTTATCTTAAGTCAAAGTTAGTAAGTTTGACTAACTTTATAGGAAAACGTAGCAACATTTATGATACTAAATTGGTACCATTAGATATGTTTTCTAATTTAGTTTCATAATATGTCAATTTTATGTAATATATGTTGTTATATTTATCTATAAAGTTAGTCAAATTTGATAAAGTTTGACCTAGGCGAAAGCTAGAAGTACACTTATTTACATACGGAGGGAGTAGGCTCTCTAAAAGCAAAACCTCCAAAAAGGAACAATACACAAGCGTTGTCGTCGCTCGATTGAAGATCTTGGGTTTTCACCCCAGAGATAGACCGAGTTTCCAAAACAATGCCTTCAGCAAGACCATTGCCAGGTATAACCAATGAAGCACCACCAAAGATGCAGTTCACCTGTGTTGCCACCCCCACTTGCCATGGCTTTTGCCGCAAGTCGTCGAACATCCAACATACAAGGAGAACCTGTATCACATTATCTTCATGACAACCAAAACCAACCTCCGATCGCTGCCGCCATGACTTTCTCTATCTCTATCAGATCCATTGAAATTTATATGAAGACATGTCCCATGGCACTGGACAGTAGAAAAAGCTTCCCACAGTGCCCCAGAGTGGTGTGCACGACCACATTGATTCCTCTCTAGATCTCCGGTGTGCCAGACTGCGGAAATCTTTGAGAGGAAGACCAAAACTCGTATGTGGCCCAATCGAGGAGGCGGACTTGAAGCATATCGATGACTTGGCGCTCAAAAAACAGCAGAACAAACCACCCTTATTTGGTAGGACTAGCAGCCCCCACACCGCATGCCGGCTTTCAACGATCAGATTGAGCCCAAGGCTAGCCCCAGGTCAGGCCCACATGACAACAAAACAAGGAGGGCTATAGTGAACCCTACAGACGGTGTCACTTTACCAGGGCGCACGGTAGGCGTGATGCGCCATAGGTAAGTGGACTATTAGTGGTGCACTGGTTTGCGGTGCGCCACGTGTACTTACCTTTGACGTATTACCTGAGAGGTGCGCCACTGTTATGCAATCCATGAATAATCGTTTTCCTAGTATAGTGTGTGAATCTAGGTCGTCGGACGCAAAAAGAAATTCAATAACAAAATAATTAAACCCGTAACGCACAAACATTATACATATCAAAAAGGTACTGGCCAGATGTCGATTTACATTTGAATTCAAACTAAGGTGCATCTTCCACTCTTTCAAACTAAGGAACTAGACACCGGCGATAGGATGTAGCATCTCCCCTTTCTTGGTGATCAATAGATACGGAGGGCCGTCATGGCACCGATCCTCCCCCCAGAGACGAAAATAGGTCTCCTTGAAAGCCCAGATCTCGACGACGTCGTGTACCTTGAAGCCGCAGCTGTTGATGAAGTTCAGGTACCCCTCTCCCTTGACGACGGTGCCGCCGCTGCTGTCCCACCGCGATAGCTGCAGCTCCTTGAGGCCGGTGTTGGGCACGACCACGAGCACGGGAAGCCCGCCGTGCTTCTTCCCCGTCCTCTTCTTCGTCTTCTCCCCTGGGACCCTGGGCAACTTGGGCAGCCTCGGTAGCCTCGGGGCTTCCTCGTGCAGCAGGTTAGCAGCCACGCGCTGATCCTGTGTGAGCACGGGGCGGAGGTTCCGCAGCACGCCCTCGTTCGGTAGACGGAACCGGTTCTGCTGTCTGTCGAGGTCCGTGGCGGTGATGACCTTCTCGTCGATGAAGTACACTGGTAGGTCGCAGCGGAGCCTCAGGCGCGGGAGCAGACCCATGCGTAGCCACGGCGGCTCGGCGCGGACGACGTCGGGAACGAGCATCATCCTGGGAGCGACGGCGGAGAGCGGGACGGCGTTTATGGGCTCTCCGGTGAACGGCACCAGAGCGCCGGCGTTCGCCTGGGCGATGGCTTCAGCATTGGACCGTTGCTGATCTGCCGTGGATGGGTCGTAGAGTGCTAGCGTCGTGGTCGTCGGATGCGCGCGCGGCCGCTTGCAGCCGGCATGGTGCGGCGGCGTTGCCGTGGTGAAGGAATAGCTGGTTCTTCTTCGGTCGACGAAGCACATGGTCGGCGAATTCGTGTTCATCTCGATCGAATTGGTTAGCGGCAGCGCAGCTAGGTTGTCCCGCCAGGATCAAGTCGTGCGATCAATGAAGCAATGGATGTGTTGCCGACCAGGAACGAGGGCGCCGGCGTATATATTGATGGCAGGATCCATCACGCGTCGATCTGCCTACGGAGGCCGACTTCGACTGGAACACACAAGGTACTGTGTCATTTGGAAACCCGGGGAACAATGCGGGTTCGTGTGAGCTTCACATTCCAATTCACAGTAGCAATCCATCACGCGTCTGCAGTTGGAACGATGCATACAAGATCTCTCTCTAATAAAAAAAAAGCTCCGAAGCAAACACGGAACGTATGCAACATTCCTTCCTTTTCTGTCCCAAAAGGTATGATTCATAACGTTGTGACCAGTAAAAACGTAGTACAAAATGTGAATAGTATTAAAATATGTTTGAATACTGATTTATATCGCAGATATGGTATCTTTTACGGAAGACGGTGTTCGACAGCACGTTTCGAGGAGGACGGTGTACGACAAACCCTTTTAAAAAGAAAATACATTGGGTCAAATTCTTTTGTTTTCAAATTTATTCGAAACCTGGAGACTCACATTTTTGGATGGTCTAATGGCTACGAAGAAACAATTCCACCAAATTGGATCGTTTATAATTAAAAATGGCTTGAAAATTACACGATGGGAGGATAAATGCCAGCGGAATGCTACACTCCTGGAATAATATCCAGCTACGTTTAACATTATTCGCCACAAGAGCGATACAATCACTACGGTGTTGAAGTCCTCTCCGCCGAATGTGGCATTCATACAGGATTTAATTGGTCTCAGACTTGCATTTTAGAATGCTTTGCTACATCATTTGGCAACATCACAATTATTGCTAGGGGGCGATGAATTTTGATGGAATCTAATTGAGAGTGGTAAATTATGAATGCATTTCTATGTATAGAGTAGTGGTTCAGCGAGTGGTGTCAATTGATAACAATAAAAAAATTGGTGAGATTAAGATATCATTAAAGATAAATCTTTGGTTGGTATCTCCGCCGAGGAGTGATCCTGACCAAAGACAACATTTTAAAGCGGGATTGGTATGGATGTACAAAGTTTGTAATTTGTCATCATGATGAGACAAATAAATATGTTTACTTCTAATGAAAATCTGTCCTTCTATATGATCAGTCATCCAGGTATCTTCTAACTTGCATTTGTCAAGTAGTGTTGCTAATATTGTTGGTAACTGGCTATATGTGATTGATCAAAAGTTTAGAATTCTTATTAGGATGGGAGTGCTTGACATAATTTACCCGTCTTGGCTACATAAAAATGATAATATTTTTATCAATAAAAATTTGTATCTTATGCAGATTATCTACCGGTGCACTAGTATGTTCCATTTATGGTCGTCTCTTTAGCGTGCGGAGAACCATGACAAATTTATGGAGGTGGTTACATGGTTGGAGGTCAGGTCGAGGGATAATTTTATAAACATGGATGGCAGCGTGATCTGTGGTTTGGTCCTCCATCTTCCTAGGTGTCATGTGCAGTGTCTTGATGATTGTATGTATTTCGTGTTTTCTCTTTTTAATTAGCATAGAAGAAGAGATCATAATGCAAGAATGAAATATGGTTTCCTCAACATTTGTTCAATTCAAGTCGATAGAATCATATAAAAGAGAACATATAAGGATGAAATCATATTGAACATCATCATAAAATAAAGATGCATGTCATGAGTAAACAAGACATATGGAGTATTTTCCCTCTTTCTTTGTAAATTGTTGTTGTTAACCACAAACTTATATAATTTGGCTACACAATAGCGCAATAATACCAATTGCATATTACTGTGGACATTTTATGGCTATGTGCATCTTTGTTATCCGGAGGTCGAGTGTAATGCTTAAAATTTGCAAGTAATAAATCATCCTTTTTGGAAGAAAAAATGTTAAGAGGGTGCCACTATCATTAATTTAGTGATCCCTACTTACTTAAGACAATTTAGTTGTTGAGAGGGTGTCACATGATACACTTCTACCCCTAAGAGATACTATATAAAGACTCCAAATATTGTAAGAATGCAGTTCTATGACTCGCTTAGGTTTTGATCAATTCATGCCAAGGGTTACTAGGATAAATGGATCAAACTTTATAGTGAACTTAAAAGTAAATAATATGCATGACCTGGAATCACGGACTCGAAGTAAATCATTAGATAAATAGTGCAAGAATAGTAGAGAGTATATGTGTTATCCAATATGCAAGCATGGGTATGCTTGCATGTGTTCTCTAAAAAGTAGAGGAACTCCTTGAGGTAGAAGTTGAAGTCATAGCCTCCTGTGTAGACCTCTTGCTCACCTTCTTCCAGGGAAAATCCAAACACACATGGGAGAATAAAGTGTGAAATCATTATCAATATTATGCAATTTAATCAAATATCATGCATACCATGTTGGACTGATGCAATGTGAATTTTATATTGATGGTACAACATTAGGAAGTGACCATGCAAAAAATTACTTGAATCGCTTTTAATTAGTATTTACTTGCAGCACCATATGGTACAATACTGATGCATGATGCACAACGCGTGGCTGATAGTATATTTAGAATCTCTGATTTCTTCTGATCATTTTAGACATCTTTTTTTTTAATTTGGATTATAAATGAAAAGTTTTTGAATTTCAAAGTTTTATTTGAAAAGGGACATATTGTTAATTGTTTATATAGTTATATTATTTTTAATATGAAAAAAATATATTTTAATGGTTTAAATAGATTCAAACACATTTCAATCTTTTGAAAGTTTTTTAGATTTGAGCAATATAAAAAAGATATGTGAACAAATCAAAACATTATGGGGTTATGTAAAAGATTACATATGTTATAGGCACTGATGCATAATTAGCAATGCAAATGCAAGGTTAAATTTGAAAAACGTCCCCCTGATCTCGATCTGGAAACTTTCTACATCCGAACCTAATCTAACCACTACTGCTAGCTGGTGGGCCTTGTTGATAAGTAGGATGACACAATGGTGAAGCTTTTTCTTCTCGTTTGTTGTCAGAACATGGCGGGGATGGTGGCGAACTCTGGCACATCAAACAAGATTTGGCAATGGAACGAGGTGCGGTGATGTAGCCTGTTCTTCGGACGGCTCTACATCTACATCGGCAAGTCCCCCAAGTGGACCGAAGACTCGCGCCCGATCCAAACTCCTCTATGATAAGGTTAACTTGATCCTCTATATATGTGACTCAAAACTTATTTGAAATGCTTGCTAGCTACTTCATGCCAATATCTTATGCATCCTTAGGTACGAGCCATAAGAGCTACAGCCCGCATAGACGTCAAGTTATCAAGTTCAAGATAAGAATGGTGAAGAAACTGGATAATCTACAGCAGAATATCCAGCATTATCTACACATGATTCTCTGGCCCAACCACAGCAAAATCTTCGTCCCCGCTCTCCAGGACTCGCGAATCCAGTCGTGACAACTCATGGTACCCCAAATTAGGGACCTCCAAGACACCAACCGAAAACTCCGGCCGCACCAAAGTCACCTCCCAGACAACTGGAGTCTCTGGCCTTAACTACACCACACGCCTGCAGCCTATTGTACCTTAGCGCATGTAGCACCCCAAACTATGTTTTACGTCTAAATTGCCCCTATTTAAGTTGTTTTCTATATATATTCCTCCAACTCTTCCTAGAGACCCTAGACATAGATGATAAGACTAGAATCCTAAGATTGGATCTTCTATTTGTGTCTCACCTCCCTTCCAAGGGAGACTTTGTCTACAAGACCTACACAGATTTTTATCTTTGAGTTTTACAAGGCCCAACCATGCTTGGTCGTGAGTTGGTGTTCAAGGCCCTTCCCAAGGTGTCCATCCCTCCCCGATTAGGATCGAGGGACCGCTTTATCCCAATCTTTCCTCGCGAGGATTTTATTGGAGTCGGTGGCCACCGCCGGGAGCAATTGGTCAAGTTTACCTGTTGTGTTTTGTGTACAGTTCGTTGTGCTTTGGTTCATGTTTTACAAGTTTGTAAATACTACCTCTGGCCATGAGTCATTGCGATATTTGAAGGGTTAAGCCAACATGAGTAAACAACATGCTAGTTTTTTTTTTTGGAAATGGGCGCATTTATTAACCAAATGTTTGATTCTTACACCCGGCCTCTGCATAACTAAGATGCACACATCCACACGAATGACAGACTAAGACAAAAATTAAAAAAGCATTACAAAAAGGCACTAAATTAAAGTCTGGAAACTAAGATAGATCAATCCTCAGATCACGCGGCCATCCATGTCGGGAGAAAATATTCCTCGCCGTGTCCTTCAATCGCGTACATCCGTCCAGAAATACGTCGCGAAACTCCATGCGTTGGAGAATATTCCATGATCGAAGGATAGCCGTGGCTCGATAAATAACCTGCAGAGGGGAAGACACAATGTTATTAAAAATCTTGTCATTTCTACAAAGCCATAGAGACCATATAATGGCAAGGGCTCCTACCCTAACCAAGGTTCTGTACTTATTAACAATTCCATGCAACCAATTACCAAAAACATTGGTTACTGAACGTGGGGGAGATAAGCCAGAAGATATTTGGATGAATGACCATATAGAACGAGCAAATTTGCAGTGAAAGAATAAGTGTCGAATTGTCTCATCTTGATGACAAAAAACACATTGTGTACTTCCATGCCAATTCCTCTTTACAAGATTACCCTTTGTTAGAATTGTAGGGTTTCGTAGCATGGAAAACAAAAAATTTCTATCGCATACAAACAAACAAGCACAACGGAGGTTGTAGCACTCTCCTCGCGATTCCGGCAGCACAACGGCGTGGTACCAGAAGTAGAGGGGAGATCCCGCAGGGCTTTGCCTTAAGCCGGAGCGAGTATGGTGGAGTATGAGAGAGAACTATTAGTGGTCTAGGGTTTAGACACACCAATTAGAAGGCTCTAATCCGAAGGCTAGGGCAATTAGAAGCTCTAAACCAAAACAGCTCTAAACCGGAGTCTAGGGCTAGGATTTAGATTAGAGGCTAGGAACTTGTGTGTCTAGAGGAGGAGGCCCTGCCCCTCCTTTTATAGGTGGAGGGGGCCGGCCAAGGGGAGGGAGTCCCTCCCCAAGTCGGCCTTGGGTGGTGCACCGGCTTGGAGAGGAGGGACTCCTCCCCCAAGTCGGTTTTGCCTCCTCTTGCTTGTTTCCCACAGTTTCTTGTTTTCGCCGTTTGACTTTCAAACTGGCTATTTGACTTTTCTGTTTTAGGATTCAATTTAATCCTTTATTTGGAACAGCAAGAACACTTAGTACATGATGCAATCATTCCAATATGCAATGACACATTCATGTACCCCTTCCCCCCCCTCCCCCCCGGAGTGCCGGACATTCCGGAACCTTCTAGAACATTCCCGATGAAAACACCGGAATCATTTCCGAACTCCGAAACGGGACTTTCCTTATATGAATCTTATTCTCCGGACCATTACGGGTCACCTCGTGATATCCCGTATCCCATCCGAGACTCCGAACAACATTCGGTCTCTTTTCATAATACCATAACTACTCAAACAACGTCGAATCCTTAAGTGTGTCTCCCTACGGTTCGTGAATTATGCGGACATGATCGAGACACTTCTCCGAACAATAACCAATAGAGGAATCTGGAAATTCATATGGCTCCCACATATTTCTACGATTACTTTGCGATCGAATGAACCACTTACATACGATACCAATTTCCTTTTGTCTCACGATAGTTTACTTATCCGAGGTTATGATCGTCGGTATCTGTGCATACCTAGTTCAACCTCGTTACCGATAAGTACTCTTTTCTCGTTCCCGTGATATGTGATCCCTTCTGAGCCAGTCACATGCTTGCAAGCTAATTGGATGACATTCCACCGAGAGGGCCCAGAGTATATCTATCCGTCATATGGATGGACAAATCCCACTCTTGATCCATGTGTCTCAACCAATACTTTCCGAACACTCAATGCCACCTTTATAGCCACCCAGTTACGGTGTGGTGTTTGATGTCATCAAAGCATCCATCCGGTAAAGGTGATATGCATGATCTCATGGTCGAAGGAATTAGGTTACTATGTATCAGAAAGCATATAGCAATTGAATTATTGAAATGACTTGATCTTTATGCTACGCTTATCTATAGGAGTATGTCCACCATATCATTCTCCTAACGATATGATCTTGTTGTTGATAACATCTCAATGTTCATGATAGGGAAACCACAATCATTAATCAACCAACAAGCTAGTGAAGTATAGAGGCTATACTAGGGACTTCAAATTAAGTTTACAAATCACACAAGTATCAATGTTTCCTTGTTAATACTATTATAGCATGAATGTAAACATTTATCATAAACACAAAGATATAATAATAACTACATTTATTATTGCCTCTAGGGCATATCTCCAACAGTCTCCCACTTGCACTAGAGTCATCTAATCTAGATTACATGGTAATATACCGAACACCCATGGCAGTTTGGTGTTGGTCATGTTTTGCCCTCGGGAGAGGTTTAGTCAACGGATCCGCCACATTCAGATCTGTGTGTACTTTGCAAATCTTTATATCCCCATCCTGGATATGTTCTCGAATAGCGTGAAAACGTAGCTTGATATGCTTCAGCTTCTTGTGTGACCTTGGTTCTTGCGCATTGGCTATGGCGCCCATGTTATCACAGTAGATAGACATTGGGTCCAGCGCACTTGGAACCACACCAACCTCTGTAATGAACTCCTTCATCCATATAGCCTCTTGTGAAGCCTCTGAAGCAGCTATGTATTCCGATTCAGTTGAAGATCTCGCCACAACGCTTTGCTTTGCACTCCTCCAGCTAACTGCTGCACCATTCAAAGTAAGTAGTATCCATATTGAGATTTAGAATCATCCGGATCGGTGTTCCAACTAGAATCGGTGTAACCATTAACAACGAGTTGTTCATCACCTCCATAAGAAAGAATCATATCCTTAGTTCTTCTCAAGTACTTAAGGATGTTTTTGACCGTTGTCCAATGATCCACTCCTGGATAACTTTGATATATGCTAGTCAAACTAACAGCATATGCAATGTCGGGTCTAGTACATAGCATGACATACATTAGATATCCTATGGCTGAGGCATAGGGAGTCTTACTCATCCTTTCTCTATCTTCTGCCATTGGAGGACTTTGAGTTTTACTCAAGGTTGTATGGGGAAACATGGGCAAGAACCCTTTCTTGCTATCTTCCATTCCAAACCTCTTTAGAACTTTGTCCAAATATGTACTTTGTGACAATGATATTAGGCGCCTTGATCTATCTCTATAAATCTTTACGCCTAATATGTAAGCTGCTTCGCCAAGATCTTTCATTGAAAAACTATTATTCAAATAATCCTTGACACTATTAAGAAGGTCTACATCATTCCCAATCAACAATATTTCATCTACATATAGTATTAAGAATGCTACAGAGCTCCCACTCACTTTCTTGTAAATACAAGCTTCTCCATAAGTTTGTATAAAACTAACACTTTTGATTACCTTATCAAAACGTTGATTCCAACTTCGGGATGCTTGCTTCAATCCATAGATGGATCGTTGAAGTTTGCATACCTTGTTAGCATCTTTAGGATCGACAAAACCTTTGGGTTGCATCATATACAACTCTTCATCAATGTCTCCATTGAGGAATGCTGTTTTGACATCCATCTGCCATATCTCATAATCATAATATGCAGCGATCGCTAACATAATCCTCACAGATTTTAGCTTCGCTACTGGTGAGAAAGTCTCATCGTAGTCAACTCCTTGAATTTTTCGAAACCCTTTTGCGACAAGTCGAGCTTTATAGATAGTAACATTACCATCAGCATCTGTTTTCTTCTTGAAAATCCATTTGTTCTCGACAGCCTTCCGGCCATCCGGTAAGTCCACCAAAGTCCATACTTGGTTTTCGTACATGGATCCAATCTCGGATTTCATGGCTTCTTGCCATTTATTGGAATCTGGGCTCATCATCGCTTCCTCATATGTCTCGGGGTCATCGGTGTTGTCCACCAACATGACATTCATAACGGAATCATACCAATCTGGAGTGGTACGAGTTCTCGTTGACCTCCGAGGCTCTGTAGCAACTTCAACCGAAGTTTCATGATCACCATCATTAGCTTCCTCTCTAATTGGTGCAGGCACCACAGGAACTTCTTCCGGTGCTGCGCTACTCGCAATTTCGAGAGAAGGTTCGACAACCTCGTCGAGTTCTACTTTCCTTCCAGTCACTTCTTTCGAGAGAAATTCCTTCTCTAGAAAGGATCCATTCTTGGCAACGAAGATTTTGCCTTCGGATCTATGATAGAAGGTATACCCAATAGTTTCCTTCGGGTATCCTATGAAGACGCATTTTTCCGCTTTGGGTTCAAGCTTGTCCAGCTGTAACTTCTTTACATAGGCTTCGCATCCCCAAACTTTAAGGAACGACAATTTAGGTTTCTTTCCAAACCATAATTCATACGGTGTCGTTTCAACGGATTTAGATGGTGCCCTATTTAAAGTGAATGCGGCTGTTTCTAATGCATAACCCCAAAATGATAGCGGTAAATCTGTAAGTGACATCATAGAACGAACCATATCTAAGAGAGTTTGATTACGATGTTCGGACACACCATACGCTGTGGTGTTCCCGGCGGTGTCAATTGTGAAAGTATTCCGCACTTCTTCAAATGCTCGCCAAACTCGTAACTTAGATATTCACCTCCACGATCAGAACGTAGAAATTTAATCTTCTTGTTACGTTGATTTTCTACCTCACTTTGAAACTCCTTAAACTTCTCGAAAGTTTCGGACTTATGTTTCATGAAATAGATATACCCATATCTACTCAAGTCATCCGTGAAGGTAAGAACATAACGATAACCACCACGCGATGCTACACTCATTGGACCACACACATCGGTATGTATGATTTCCAATAAGTCCGTAGCTCGCTCCATCATACCAGAAAATGGAGTCTTAGTCATTTTTCCCATCAGACATGCTTCGCATCTTTCAAGTGATTCAAAATCAAGTGATTCAAGAAGTCCATCGGAATGG
This sequence comes from Avena atlantica, assembly GCA_910589765.1. Classification (NCBI taxonomy): domain Eukaryota; kingdom Viridiplantae; phylum Streptophyta; class Magnoliopsida; order Poales; family Poaceae; genus Avena; species Avena atlantica. The sequence goes on from OU342733.1 coordinate 468,717,578, forward strand.
AGTTTCTTCATACGTTTCACTCCAATGTGACCAAGACGACAGTGCCACATATAGGTCGAATTATCGCTTGATTTCAAACGTTTAGCCTCAATGTTGTTGATATGTGTATTTCCACTATCGAGATTCAATAAGAATAGACCATCTATCAAAGGTGCATGTGCATAAAACATATTACTCATATAAATCGAACAACCATTATTCTCGGACTTAAACAAGTAACCGTCTCGCAATAAACAAGATCCCGATATAATGTTCATGCTCAACGCAGGCACCAAATAACAATTATTTAAGTATAAAACTAATCCCGATGGTAGATGAAGGGGTAGCGTGCCGACCGCGATCACATCAACCTTTGATCCATTTCCCACGCGCATCGTCACCTCGTTCTTCGCTAGCTTCCGTTTATTCTGCAGCACCTGTTTTGAGTTACAAATATGAGCAACTGAACTAGTATCAAATACCCAGGCACTACTACGAGTACTAGTGAGATACACATCAATAACATGTATATCAGATATACCTTTCTTCTTGATGTTGCCGTTCTTCAAATCCGCCAAGTACTTTGGGCAATTCCGCTTCCAGTGACCTTCTCCCTTGCAGTAAAAACACTCAGTATCAGGCTTAGGTCCAGCCTTGGTCTTCTTCGCTGGCATGGTAACTTTCTTACCACCCTTCTTGAAGTGTCCCTTTTGCTTAGACTTGCCTTTCTTGAATTTGGTGGTCTTATTGACCAACAACACTTGGTGCTCTTTCTTGATCTCCACTTCTGCAGATTTCAACATGGCAAAGAGTTATGGCAACGTCTTATTCATGTTCTGCATGTTGTAGTTCATCACAAAGTTCTTGTAACTTGGTGGTAGTGATTGGAGGACACGGTAAATCCCCAAAGCATTAGGAATCACTATACCCAAGCTTTGAAGTTTATTTGCGTGCCCAGACATTTTAAGCACATGCTCACTGACGGAGCTGCCCTCTTCCATCTTGCAGTTAAAGAACTTTTTCAGAAGCCTCATAGCTTTCAATTGCCGCATGAGTCTCAAAAATCAATTTGAGATCCTCGACAATATCATATGGGTCTGAATCCTCAAACCTTTTCTGAAGCTCCGATTCCAAACCATACAAGATAGCACACTGAACTATGGAGTACTGATTCTTCCGAGCGAGGTAAACATTCTTTACTTCATCGGGAGAATCATCTGCAGGCGGGTCACCCAGCGGTGCATCCAGCACATAGGTCAAATTACCAGCTGTGAGGACAATCCTCAAATTGCGGAACCAATCCGCGAAGTTGCTTCCATTGTTTTTCAACTTTTCTTTCTCTAGGAACGCATTAAAATTGATGGTAGGGGCTGCCATTGATCTACAACATATTTGCAATAGTTTAGACTAAGTTTATGACAAATTGAGTTCAAATTAATTAATAAAGTTAATCTAGGTGAACTCCCACTCAAAACAATATCCCTCACATTGTTTTAGTGATCACACGAACCAAATCCACTACATCAACACCGATCATCACGAGAGTTGATATAGTTTCAATGGCGAACAATCGTCATGTTCATCATATCTACTATATGATTCATGCTTTACCTTTCGGTGATCCGTGTTCCAAGACCATGTCTGTACATGCTAGGCTCGTCAAGATCAAACCTTAGTTTCCGCATGGCAAATCTGGCTTGCTCACGTTGTATACACTTGCGGAATCTAACACACCCGATCATCACGTGGTGCTTCGAAACAACAAGCTTTAGCAACGGTGCTAACTAAGGGTGAACACTTTATGACTTGAAATTCATGTGCATGAGGGATCATCTTATAATGCTACCGTCGTCTACCAAGCAATACAAGATGCATAAAGGATTAACATCACATGCAATTCAATATATGTGTGATATGATATGGCCTTTCTTCTTTGTGCTTCTGATCTCCATCTTCAAGCACGAACATGATCTCCATCATCACCGGCATTGCATCAAGGTCAATGACGCTTCTCCATGGTTGTCGTCCACCGGCTTCAACTATTACAACTACTTTGAATAGACACGCGGGTCTTAACATAAATTAAAGACAACCATATGGCTCCTGCCGGTTGCCAACTTACAATAAGGAACATTGCATACATCAAATATAATCACAATCATGGCCATATCACATCACTGCACACCCCTGCAAAACAAAGTTAGACGCCTCTACTTTCTTTGCATATTTTACGTGGTTTGGGGCTTTCAATAAGTGTCGTTCTAACTTACGAACATGAACCACAACATTGATACTAGTATTGTTAATCACCCGTTGTAAATTGGATCTTAACTATGCTAGGAGAAACAGGCACCCGCAAAGCCACTTATGCAATACAAGTTGCATGTTAAGCGTGGAGCAAGTCTCATGAACGATGTTATGTAAGGTTAGCCCGGGCCGCTTCATCCCAACATACCGCAAGATGCAAAGTACACAAGAAGCAATCGACAATAAGAGCATCAACGCCCACAATGACCATTGTGTTCTACTCGTGCAACAGATCTACATATAGACACGGCTCTGATACCACTGTAGGGTTTCGTAGCATGGAAAACAAAAAATTTCTATCGCATACAAACAAACAAGCCAAGATCTATCTACTAGATTGTAGCAACGAGTCGATGGAATAACTTACCCTCGAAGATTCCAAAGTGTTTAACGAGAGCGGATTCTCGTGGGTGATGTAGTCATACTCTTCCCGATCTCAAGTTCGCATAGACGATCCTTCCGGCGCTGCGTTCCGGCAGCGCTCCCGCAGTCGGTCACACGTTCGGTACTCGACGAAGACCTTCCTCTCCCTTGTTCCAGCAGGCAGCGGAGGTTGTAGCACTCTCCTCGCGATTCCGGCAGCACACGACGTGGTACCGGAAGTAGAGGGGAGATCCCGCAGGGCTTCGCCTTAAGCCGGAGCGAGTATGGTGGAGTATGAGAGAGAACTATTAGTGGTCTAGGGTTTAGACACACCAATTAGAAGGCTCTAATCCGAAGGCTAGGGCAATTAGAAGCTCTAAACCAAAACAGCTCTAAACCGGAGTCTAGGGCTAGGATTTAGATTAGAGGCTAGGAACTTGTGTGTCTAGAGGAGGAGGCCCTGCCCCTCCTTTTATAGGTGGAGGGGGCCGGCCAAGGGGAGGGAGTCCCTCCCCAAGTCGGCCTTGGGTGGAGCGCCGGCTTGGAGAGGAGGGACTCCTCCCCCAAGTCGGTTTTGCCTCCTCTTGCTTGTTTCCCACAGTTTCTTGTTTTAGCCGTTTGACTTTCAAACTGGCCATTTGACTTTTCTGTTTTAGGATTCAATTTAATCCTTTATTTGGAACAGCAAGAACACTTAGTACATGATGCAATCATTCCAATATGCAATGACACATTCATGTACCCCTCCCCCCCCCCCCCGGAGTGTCGGACGTTCCGGAACCTTCTAGAACATTCCCTATGAAAACACCGGAATCATTTCCGAACTCTGAAACGGGACTTTCCTTATATGAACCTTATTCTCCGGACCATTCCGGATCACCTCGTGATATCCCGGATCCCATCCGAGACTCCGAACAACATTCGGTCTCTTTCTCATAATACCATAACTACTCAAACAACGTCGAATCCTTAAGTGTGTCTCCCTACGGTTCGTGAATTATGCGGACATGATCGAGACACTTCTCCGAACAATAACCAATAGAGGAATCTGGAAATTCATATGGCTCCCACATATTTCTACGATTACTTTGCGATCGAATGAACCACTTACATACGATACCAATTTCCTTTTGTCTCACGATAGTTTACTTATCCGAGGTTATGATCGTCGGTATCTCTGCATACCTAGTTCAACCTCGTTACCGATAAGTACTCTTTTCTCGTTCCCGTGATATGTGATCCCTTGTGAGCCAGTCACATGCTTGCAAGCTAATTGGATGACATTCCACCGAGAGGGCCCAGAGTATATCTATCCGTCATATGGATGGACAAATCCCACTCTTTATCCATGTGTCTCAACCAATACTTTCCGAACACTCAATGCCACCTTTATAGCCACCCAGTTACGGTGTGGTGTTTGATGTCATCAAAGCATCCATCCGGTAAAGGTGATATGCATGATCTCATGGTCAGAGGAATTAGGTTACTATGTATCAGAAAGCATATAGCAATTGAACTATTGAAATGACTTGATCTTTATGATACGCTTATCTATAGGAGTATGTCCACCATATCATTCTCCTAACGATATGATCTTGTTGTTGATAACATCTCAATGTTCATGATAGGGAAACCACAATCATTAATCAACCAACAAGCTAGTGAAGTATAGAGGCTATACTAGGGACTTCAAATTAAGTTTACAAATCACACAAGTATCAATGTTTCCTTGTTAATACTATTATAGCATGAATGTAAACATTTATCATAAACACAAAGATATAATAATAACTACATTTATTATTGCCTCTAGGGAATATCTCCAACAAGAATTACCCCTTTCCGTAGATACCATGCAAATATCTTCATCTTAAGGGGTATTTTCATTTTCCAAATTTTACTATTATCATCGACTAGGAAATCAGGTTGGACCAAAGCTTTATATAGTGAGCCAACAGAAAATTTACCATTTTCCAGTAATTTCCATTTGAACATGTCAACACCGTCCGACAATTGTATCCTGGATAACCGTAATAGTAGATTGTTCCAAGATACTAGTCTAGGACCGATAAGACTTCTTCGGAAAGACACATTAGGAGGATAATCCTCCATCACTGTGGAGATTGTATCCCCTTTATGTCTAAGAATTGAATATAGAGCTGGGTACTGTTCGCGAAGAGTAGATTGGCCTAGCCATTTATCTTCCCAAAACCTAATTTGTGATCCATCCTTAATCTCGAAAGCACCAAAATGAAAGAAATGTTTCTTGGTGGCCATAAGACCTGCCCAAAAATGTGAATCTCCGGGTTTCCATACCACTTGAGACACAGCTTTGGAGCCCACATATTTCCTCCATAACATGGTTTGCCAAACGCCTTCCTCAGTAAGTAGTTTAAAAAGCCATTTGCCCAGAAGCGCGGTGTTTTTGACTTGCAAATCGTGTATTCCTAGTCCACCAAACTCCTTCGGCCGACAAACCACATTCCATCTGGCCAGACGATATTTCTTTTTCTCACTATCCCCTTGCCAAAAGAATCTTGAACGGAAATAATCCACTTTGTTCAAAACCCCTTTTGGCATTTGGAAAAACGAGATCATATACAGTACCATATTAGTAATAACTGAATTTAAAAGTACTAGTCTTCCCCCAAGGGATAACAATTTTCCTTTCCAACTATTAAGACGTTTTGTATCCTTTCCTCAACAAGCTTCCATTCAGCAATTGTGAGACGCCGATAATGAATCGATATTCCCAAATAATTGATTGGAAACTGACCCAGACCACAGCCGAAAAGTTCAGCATATAGGTGGGCCTCGTTTTGGGCCTCGCCAAAACAATACAAATCGCTTTTATGGAAATTTATTTTAAGCCCAGATAAGAGGTCGAATGCTGATAATATTAATTTCAGATTCTTAGCTTTCTCCAGATCATGTTCCATAAAAAGAATTGTATCATCAGCGTATTGAAGAATAGAAAGTCCACCATCAACAAGATGTGGAACTACACCTTCAATTTGGTCGTCGGCCTTTGCTCTCTCAATAAGGATAGCCAACATATCAGCCACTATGTTAAATAGTAAAGGCGATAATGGATCCCCTTGTCTCAGTCGTTTCTTGGTCTGAAAGTATTTGCCAGTATCATCATTTACTTTAATGGCAACACTACCCCCAGACACAAAAGACTCAATCAGAGCACGCCACTCCTCAGAAAAACCTTTCATACGGAGAGTTTGCTGGAGGAAAGACCAGTTAACTTTGTCATAATCCTTCTCAAAGTCGATCTTGAACAGTACACCATTTAATTTCCTTGAGTGTAGTTCATGAATTGTTTCATGCAGAATCACAACCCCATCTAGGATATTTCTTCCTTGCATGAACGCTGTTTAAGACGGGCTAACAACATTGTCAGCAACCGAATTTAGTCTTATTGTAGCAACTTTAGTGAAAATTTTAAAGCTAACGTTAAGCAAGCAGATTGGACGGTACTGTTGTATACGTTCTGCATTATTAACCTTAGGCAGTTAAATTATGTTACCAAAGTTGAGTCTAAAGAGATCCAATTGTCCAACCTGTAAAAACCCAAACAAATTCATCAGGTCCTCCTTGATAACGTCCCAGAATTTTTGGTAAAATTCCGCTGGAAATCCATCAGGACCTGGTGCTTTGTTATGTTCCATTTGTAAAACCGCTTTCTTGACCTCTTCCTCGGAATATGAGGCAGATAGAAAACTATTTTCTTCATCCGAAACCTGGGGAATATCGGACATTTGGGACTCATCCAGAGAGAAAAAATTCTCCACTGGGGCCCCAAACAAGGATTTATAATACGTAGTAATATATGACTTCAGATGTTCTTGTCTCTCAATCATACCTTCGTCCTGAATCAAAGAGTGAATAAGTTTCTTCTTATGCCTGCCATTGGCAACTGCATGGAAGTATCTAGTATTCGCATCTCCTTCCAGAATGAATTTAGCTTTAGAGCGTTGGTACCATTTGAGTTCCTCTTCGCGAAGAAGTCGGGCTATCTCTGCATTCGATTGGCTTTTAAGCTCAATTTCTTGTGCAGTTAATAGCCTTACCTCCGCGGAAGCCTCTGTCATCTATTATAAGTGTTAGGCGTAGTTTTTCTTTTTTTAGGATACCCGCTGTATGCCTGGCCCAACCCCGAAGGAACTTGCGTAAAGTACGCATTTTGTTATTCCATCGTAGGATAGGCGTTTGGCCATGAACCGGTTTCTCCCAATTAGCCTTAACCATCTCATAAAAACCATCACGAATCATCCAACCGAGTTCAAATTTAAACTCATTCGTAGACTTCCGTGGCGGTAGTCCAAACGAAAGAAGTAAAGAGGCATGATCCGATAAAGCCTCAATACGCTCTAGAGCCCGAACAGTTACCATAGGGAATTTTTGTTCCCAATCAGTATCCATAAGCACTCTATCTAGTTTTTCGTATGTTGGCTCCGAAAGACTATTAGCCCATGTGAATTGCCTTCCTAACATTGTAACCTCTCTCAAATCCAGACTGTCAATGACAGCATTGAAGAGAAAAGGCCAATGTTCATCGAACCGGCCCCGACTTTTCTCATGAGCAAATCTGAGCAAATTAAAATCCCTTCCTATAAGAATAGGATAAGGATTGTCCTTTAACAAATTCACAAGCTCACGTAAAAAGTCAGCCTTATAAACATCCTGAGCGGCCCCGTATACGGCGACTAAAGACCATGTGAAGTTGTCAGCCTTGTTACGGATATGGATTTTTATAAAAAAATCTCCCACCGAACTAGCTAAAACTTCCATAGTCTCATCTCGCACGCCTAACAGGATCCCCCCGGATCGACCACGCGGCGGACGTGATATCCACGTAAAGTCCACTCCACCAGAAAGGCGATTGAGTAGAGTTTGCGAAAAATCCCGTCTACCAGTCTCAGAAATACCCAGAAAATCCAAATTATAATCCCTCACACAGTCAGCAAAGAATAAATGTTTAGCCAAGTCCCGAAGACCTCTGCTGTTTGAAAACATTCCATTCATTGAGAAACTATAGGAGATTTGGATACACGGGATCTCTTACGCAGCCGCTGGCTCTTCGATTTTCGACCAGAAGCTTTCAGCTCATACATAGAAGCAAGCCTAGTCTCATCAAAGTCCACTTCCGACACTTCACCGACTAAGTGAGAGAGGAGCTGACCATCTACTGTGGCATGCAACTCCTCATCCTCCTCAGTTAGTGAAGCATCAGGAAAAGCACTGACCTTAGGAGTAACCGTTAGACGGTCAACCTCCATGTGTCTCAAAACATTACAAGAAAAAGATACATCCTGTACAGAGCTACCCAAACTAATGCCAACGTTGGCTAGTTTAGAATAAATAACAGGAGTAGAAAATGACAAAAAAGACTTGGAATTACTCTTTATACCTGGCGAATCCAAGTTCCTCTCCGCCTTACGCCGCATGGCCTTGAGCATGGAGTCCTCATTAGTCGCGGACGCCCTAGAGGCATCGACTCCATGACGCATGCTCCGTCTGAATGTAGTACCACTCCCCTGCACAAGTGAAGCCTCCCCTAGAGACCGAGGCACCCTAGACCCCTCCTGGGTCCGGTCGTCCCCATCGACCACCGAGGTCACCTGCCCCACCAACGGAGGCGAGACGTCCCGAGGGTCCAACCCCACCTGGGTCGGACCAAGCGAAGCCATATCCTGAAGATGGTGACAAGGGTCGCGGTCAGCCGACCCCTCCTGGGCCAGCTTCCGCAAACTCACCGAAGGAACAACCTCCTCAAGTACAGGAGTGGAAACAGGAATAGATCTGCCCAAAATATGCGTTCTGGACCTCGCCGGTGCAGAGCAAGCTCGCAAGACCGGGATGGAAGTAGAACAAAGAGCCTCCTGTAACTGAGCCGGTGAAACGCGAGGTGCTGAAGTAGAACCCTTCCCACGAAGAGGGGAATCCAAAGGAAGAGCATCCAGTAGTTGTCGTCCCCGCGGAGTCACCGGATTAGCATTAAAGGGGGTGACAGCAAATGCCCTCTGCACCCCCTGAGTGGAAGATGCAGGCCCGGAAGTACCCTGCACATCCGAGGAAGATCCAGTACCTCCCCCCTCCCTGAGTGGCAGCAGAAGCCTCTGAAGTATCCATAGCATCCTCAAACTGTTTCCCATTGGCATCATCATCCGCGTCATCATCTCCTTTTCTCCACAAGAAAGGAACAAACTCTGGATCCGGAAGATAACCCTCAGGTTCAATCCGGAAACGAAACTCAAATACCTTGTGTTTAACCACAGCATCTGACACAATAAAGTGACCAAGGGCGTCCTTCTCCTTGAGAAAGATCTTCGTGTCAAACATCTCCACGAGTAAACGGACTACCCCCCGCTTCCGCAGACTGAATAAATCGACATCAAGAGTGTTCCCCATGAGTCCTCCAACTGCCCACAAGCCCTGAAAGGATCGCAGAATATGGGGTACCCCCTCCACATGTAACCAAACCTGCTGCATCTCAAGCTTATGCGGCACCTCCTCCATCCTGTATACCGAGAAGGTCAGCTGAGCGGTACTAAGTGGAACTGTCATCAGGATTCCATCGACCCTGTCCAAATCCTAAAACATCGGGAAGCTCACTAAGAAGGCAGAATCACCATGAGGCACCGCCTCCCACTTCCACTGAACATGCACCTGACATCGCCTGGCGATCTGCCTCTGAACAACCTCTGCTGAAACCATCGGTCCAGAAACACGTACCAGAGCAATCGGAGTCTGACTGCGCACAAGATGATCCCGAGTCACTGCATCCGGAATCTGGGTGAACAACGTCTGGTCACTGCCAATACCCGCCATATACAGAGTCAAGCGCGACTGCTTCAGCACCGTGCACCTCAATGTGGGATGTGCAACGGAATCACAAATATAGCAATAATGAATGACCTTACAATCCTTGGTCGCATGAGTATTAACCGCACACTTCCAACAACGAACAAATTTTTTATTCTTCTTACCGACATCAGCCACTACCGCACCCTCAGAAACTGGTGCAGTGAAAACCGATGGCTGACTCAGCTGATGCTCCTGTGGATTGAACTTCTGCGGAAAAGGAGGTACAAAACACCCAGGAACCTGCATCTGTGGAACCCCATACTGCTGGAAACCCTGTTGCTGAAGATGAAGCTGCTGATCCGACTGTGCTTGCATAACCTGTTGCTGAAACCCACTAGCTTGTGGCTGCTGTGACTGCTTTTTATTCTTCTTTCTCTTAGGAACAGTAGAAGCCGCAACGCCCGCTCCCACAGAAAATTGTTGCGGGGGTTGCGACGGAACCACCGCCGCCTGATTACCATTGTGGCCCCCATGTATCGGAGGGGCAGAAGTAGTCCCCTAGACTGACCGACAAACGGGGTCGACGACCCACGATAAGGACGCTGCAAAGGCTGATGCGGGACAACTTGAATCGCATTGAAATAAGCCAACAGAGGCCTGAACTGAACTCCCGGAGGAAACTGCGGATGACCTGAGATAGGCTGGTACGTCCCGACAGAAGCTTGCATATTTCCCTGCCCGGGCGCGGCATGCTGCAATGGAGTAGCCGATACCGGCGTCGGAGGCTTCAGCGCAGCAGCAGGAGCTGCCCCAGCGGCCGGCACAGGACCGTGGTTCGCAGGCACAGGGGGCGGCCCCCTAGGATTTACCCCACTGCCTCGACCCGCCATCGCTGGAGTCGAGAGCACCGAGGCAAACGACCTCCCGAAGATGTTCTGGGGCGGCACCGGGATCGAGGACGTCGACGACGGAGTGGGCTTGGGCGATGAAGGCGGCGACTTGGCGGAAGACCTGGGCGTCGGGGGAACTCTCTGGGAGTTTTTTGGCGTCGTGGGCGATACCTGGGAGCGGTACCAGGACCGAAACCGACTCTCGATCCGAGTCCAGGAAAAAAACGGCACCGGCCCGATCGGTCCCGGACCCACCCTGCTGGCCACGTCCGTCCCGCGATCACCGAGTCCCGCCTTGGAAACCGGATCGACCGCCGAGTCCCGCCGCCCCCGAGCGAACGCCTCCGCCGCGAACTGAGCGAAAATCGGTGGAGCCGAACATCGTCGAGGAGGCAAAGGACCTCGCCAGGGCTTGATCTTTCCCCTGGACAACCTCATTCCCGACGAAGAAACAATCCCTCCGTGGCTCCCAGGCGAGGACGACCTGCGTCGTAGAACATCGGACTCCGACGATGGAACGTCGCTCGCCGGCGACGACGAACTTCTCTCCCAGAACCGAGACGCTGGGGTAGGGAATCCAATCTCCTCCCAGAAATCCTGCTTGAGTTGATCGTCAGTCTTCCGCCGTCGTCGCGACACCGTCTTCCATCCGAGCTCCCCAGATTCATCTTCCAGCGCCTCCAGGGCCTCACGCGTTGTCCCTGCCGGTTGAACGGACTCATCCGCGTCGGAATCAGGACCGAGGCAGAGAAACCTCGACCCAGACGCCCCTGGCGAGGACGACGACGACGAGAGGCCGCCAGGCTCCAGGGTGAGGCGTCGCTGTGCGCCCCTCATTCCGCTCTCTCCGTGTAACATGTAACCTCGCACCCAAGTACATGCCTTCATGCCCCTCATTCCGCTCATTCATGCTAGTTAGGTTGACTTTATGGAATCTTTCACTTGTATTGTGAAATACAAAAAGGATAAAGATAAAATTGTTGTGGGTGCCTTAGAAATCAACAAGCACTAGAACCGTGATTTGAAATCTAATGAACCGATGCATTGGAAGATACTCCCTCCGTTTCAAAATATAAGATGTTTTAGGTTTGTGAAGAGAATGTATCTAGACTTCTTTTAGTGTCTAGATTCACTCTAAATTTGAGTGAACCTACGTACTAAATGATTCACAAAGCTAAAACATCTTATATTTTAAAACGGAGGGAGTAGAACGTAAAGAGATGGCGGAGCAGCGATGGGCGGACGCTGGAGAATTGGCGGGCTTGCAGTGAGCAGAAGGCCAGCCAAACTACGGTTGGTGCAGCTAAGCTTGTGGGGGTGGCTGGAAAGACGAGCGAGCAACAAACGACGGAGGCCGGCGGCTGATGGCGGTCAGGGATAGATGGGAAAAAGGGAGGGTCTCGCGTGTCGGATCGTGGCCATCGACAGGAGCAGGAGCACCAAAGGCCGATGGGTGTGAGGAAGTTGACAGAAGCAAGGAGGTGGCGCCTACCACGGCGACACCGCTTCTCTAGAGGACTTCGCGGCAGAGAAACGGCCAAGGTGATGCGCATGGCCTCCACTGCCAGCACACCAATCAGGGACGGTGCCCGTCACGACCTCACGCGCGGCGCTGTGCCTGATGAAAAAGAACATTCTTCAGAGTGAATCGAGGTGCCATGCCTGGGTAACCTGGACACGCTCCTCTACCTCCCGGCCCGAGCTCCATGGCTAGTCTACATCGTAGATAATGTCAGAAATACCATTGCCGCTACGTCGCAGGCTCCTCCCGGTGTTCTTCTCTGGTTGCTGTGATCGTGATATTTGTAGAAATTTAATATTTGAACCGCATCAATGACTGGGCGAGTAGTAATTTACTTCACAAAATACAAGTGAGCATGATGAATAAGTAGTGAAGAGTATTTATTTCTTGGTGCCCAGTAAAATATCCTAATTTGCCCAAACCATCAAATATGAAGTAGTAGTTTCGGTTTCCTATATATGCACAATGGGTTAGTTTTCCGGATATATATGGCTTACAATTTATCAAGAATTCATACACCATTGTAAGAATTTTCACTTTCAGATAAGGCCAAGTGTGAGCGGGTGGCGCGGCCGCAATGGTCATCTCCTGGTACGTCGGCTAGGAAGAGAGGGGCCGGGGTCTCGGAGGAGAGGTACCATTGTGGTGGCGGTAGCATAAGGCAAGGACGGCGGTTTGCGTGGCCAGCGAACGCATCCGACGGTATACACATGACACACTCATACTAGAGGACGAGTAGTAGGATGCCAAGGGCATGCTTTGGGGAATATGTTCAGACTGTTCACTACGGCACACAGACTCTTTGCCGTGTGGGCAAAAGACACGACAAAGGCCTTTCGAAACACGGCAAAGGCTTTGCCGTGTGTATACACACGGCAAATGCCACACGGCAACGTTTGCCACGACAAAGGTCCTTTGCCGTGTGTTTTCTAAATAAGACACGGCAAAGGCTTTGCCGTGTGTCTCATGCGTAGACACGGCAAAGTAAAGTAACATAACGGTTCCCGCGGAGATGACGGTGTCTATTCTTTGCCGTGTGTCTTCTTGAAAAGTACACGACAAATAAGTTGTCTTTGCCGTGTGTCTCCTTGAAAAGTACACGGCAAAGAAGCTGTCTTTGCCGTGTGTCTCGTGGAAAAAGTACAAGGCAAAGAAATTGCCTTTTTTAAAAAAATAAAAAAAATAATTTTGTTTCAAACTTTTTTGAATATTATTTACTTGATAATCTCATATAGAATATTTGAACCCTTTGTATGTTAAATATTATGTCAAATTGCACTTATAATCAAACTTCCCCTGTGGTCACCCATCCTAACACTACTCTAGGCTTAGCACGCTTAACTTTTTCGTTCCTTCTGAATGAGCTATCAAGAAAGAAATCATACCTTGTTGCTAATACTTCCATATCAATGATATTAACTCTTGGACCATGATGTCACACATCTCAGTTTTAGATTCCAAACAATTATTTAAGTAAACAATAATGAAAAGTAATAATAATCTTGAATCCAAATAAAAAATAAAATGGTTTTATTTTATTTCCTTTTTCTATTTAATATGGAATAATTCATATATTTAAATCCGTAAATCGGAATTCGACAAATAAAATGTCTAAATCGATCAGAAAAATGTGAGGAATCCAAATATGACATCCATATAATCTTGTGAAAATGGGGTGGTATCATTTTGAATTATCCATTTGGTGGTTGCTTCATAAAACCCCCCGTTTTTTGTGCCCGGAAAATGGAAAATGGCATTTCGGTGCGAGGAAAAGGAAAACTTCCTTCAGCAACATTATTCGCCATTCCATAATGCACATGCATTCACGATATGGATATATTATCACAAACTATGCCTTGATTCTAGCCATAATATTGGTCATTTGACTCGAAAGTCAGGAAACCTCGAATGAGATAGGTCATTTTGTGAAGGGTTTTTTGAGACATATTCAATATAACAAGTTTGATATTTTTACTTCCAACCATGTCACATAATATGACACCACGCGAAGGTTTTGCATTGTTTTAATTGTTTTTGAATTTTTTATGACTCTTTTAAACTATCGACAAACTTTTTCGAACGACGGGTATGAAGATTCTTAGCTCGGAGCTGAGCCTCTCTAAACTTTCACTGGATCTTTGATAAAATAGCATATTGTGAACCTAAAAATTATTTTTGTAAAAAATCATGCCCATCAGATCATGTACCTGTAGTTCATATCTGACCCACTTCCTGCCGTTTCGGCAGGAATTTGTCTTTTTCACCTGGACTAGACAGAAAGGTTTGAAATACCCCGTTGGGACATTGTCCATTTAAGGTGGTCTAATATTTTTGAAAAATAGGGTGGTAGCATTTTAAATTAGCCATTTGGTGGTTGCTTCATAAAATCTCTCGTTTTTTTCGCTCAGAAAATAGAAAATGGCTTTTTGGTGCGACGAAAAGAAAAACTTCCTCCTGCAACATTGTTCACCATTCCATGAGGCACATGCATGCACAATATGGGCACATTATCATAAACTATGCCTTGATTCTAGCCATAACATTGGTCATTTGACCCGAAAGCCAGGAAACCTCGAATGAGATAGGTCATTTTGTGAAGTTTTTTTTAAACATATTCAATATAACAAGTTTGATATTTTTCCTTGCAACCATGTCACATAATATGACACCAGGCGAAGGTTCCGCATTGTTTCGATCGTTTTTGAATTTTTTATGACTCTTTAAAACTATCGACAAACTTTGTCGAACGACGGGTATGAAGATTCTTAGCTCGGAGCTGAGCCTCTCTAAACTTTCACTGGATCTCTGATGAAATAGCATATTGTGAATCTAAAAATGATTTTTTTTTAAAAATCATGTCCATCCGGTCATGTACCTGTAGTTCATATCTAACCCACTTCCTGCCGATTCGGCAGGAATTTGTCTTTTTCACCTGGAGTGGACGGAAAGGTTTCAGATCCCCCTGTTGGGACATTGTATATTTAAGGTGGTCTAGTATTTTTAAAAAATAGGGTGGTAGCATTTTAAATTATCCATTTGGTGGTTGCTTCATAAAATCTCTTTTTTTTCGCTCAGAAAATGGAAAATGGCTTTTTGGTGCGACGAAAAGAAAAACTTCCTCCTGCAACATTGTTCGCCATTTCATGAGGCACATGCATGCACAATATGGGCACATTATCATAAACTATGCCTTGATTCTAGCCATAACATTGGTCATTTGACCCGAAAGCCAGGAAACCTCGTCATTTTGTGAAGGTTTTTTAGACATATTCAATATAACAAGTTTGATATTTTTCCTTACAATCATGTCACATAATATGACACCACGCGAAGGTTTCGCATTATTTCGATCGTTTTTGAATTTTTTATGACTCTTTAAAACTATCGACAAACTTTGTCGAACGACGGGTATGAAGATTATTAGCTCGGAGCTGAGCCTCTCTAAACTTTCACTGGATCTCTGATGAAATAGCATATTGTGAATCTAAAAATTATTTTTTTAAAAAATCATGTCCATCCGGTCATGTACCTGTAGTTCATATCTAACCCACTTCCTGCCGATTTTGCAGGAATTTGTCTTTTTCACCTGGAGTGGACGGAAAGGTTTGAGATCCCCCTGTTGGGACATTGTACATTTAAGGTGGTCTAGTATTTTTGAAAAATGGGGTGGTAGCATTTTAAATTATCCATTTGGTGGTTGCTTCATAAAATCTCTCGTTTTTTTCGCTCAGAAAATTGAAAATGGCTTTTTGGTGCGACGAAAATAAAAACTTCCTCTTGCAACATTATTCACCATTCCATGAGGCACATGCATGCACAATATGGGCAGATTATCACAAACTATGCCTTGATTCTAGCCATAACATTGGTCATTTGACCCGAAAGCGAGGAAACCTCGAATGAGATAGGTCATTTTATGAAGGTTTTTTTGAGACATATTCAATATAACAAGTTTGATATTTTTCCTTGCAACCATGTAACATAATATGACACCACGCGAAGGTTTCGAATTGTTTCAATCGTTTTTGAATTTTTTATGCATGTTTAAATCTATGGTCAAAACGGCGAGCATGAAGATTCTTATTCAATATAAATATCTAATTTTTGAGTGTACATAGATAGATCTTATTTTTCTGCAAATTTTGATATATTATTTGTATTTTTTTGAATTAGAATGATTTTTTTATGATTTTCCTAAGAGTAATGTGATAAAAGGCAAAAAAAAAAAAGACTTTGCCGTGTGTACTGCGAAATACACACGGCAAAGGGCCTTTGCCGTGTGTACTACCGAATACACACGGCAAAGGACCGGCGAGGGCACACGGCAAAGAGACCACCGTCTATGGCCGTTAGCTCCTCCCGTTAAATGGACTTGTGGGGTCACGGGTCCCACCTCGTTGCCGTGATAACACCTATGCCGTGTGCCGTTGTCAACTTTGCCGAATGTATTTTCTTTGCCGTGTTTCTTTATGGGTCTTTGCCGTGTATATTTCTTTGCCGTGTTCTTTTTCAGAAATTTGCCGTGTTCACGTACTTTGCCGTGTATTTTCTGAGTTACACACGGCAAAGACTGTTCCAGTGCGTTTGACACACGGCAAAGACGTGTCTACACGGCGGCAGCGACATTTTTTCCCGTAGTGGTTGTTTATATGAAACTATAGACAAAATGTTAGAGATGCTCTTAGCTTGAAAATTACATGCACATAATTAACTTTGTTTTTCGTAGCAACCTATACCCGAGCAAAAGAAAAACTAGTAGAGAGGGTTCTTCTTTTTAATCTTAACACAAAGGCTAGCTCCCCTGGGAAAAAAAACAGACTAAAGTAAAATACTACATACTGTACATATAAAGGTACCGCTTACATGTCAATCTACATTTAAGAAAAACTAATAAAAGTGTCTCTTTACTGTTTCCCCTCCGAACTACTAGCGTGGTATCTGCCCAATCTTGGTGATCAAAAGATGCAGTGGGCCGTCATGGCACACGTCATTCCCGAAAAGACGAAAGTAGGTCTCCTTGAAGGCCCAGATCTCGACGACGTCGTGCACCTTGAAGCCCGAGTTCTTGATGAAGTCCAGGTACCCTTCCCCCTTGATTACGGTGCCGCCGCTGCTGTCCCACCTCGACAACTGCAGCTCCCCGATGCCGGAGTAGGGCTCGACCACGAGCACTGGAAGCCCACCGTGTTTCTTCCCCTTCCTCTTCGTCGTCTTCTCCCCTGGGAGCTTGGGCATCTTCGGCAGC
Organism: Avena atlantica; assembly: GCA_910589765.1. Lineage (NCBI taxonomy): Eukaryota > Viridiplantae > Streptophyta > Magnoliopsida > Poales > Poaceae > Avena > Avena atlantica. Next base: position 468,734,700 of record OU342733.1, read on the forward strand.
CTCGGTAGCCTCGGGGCTTCCTCGTGCAGCAGGTTAGCAGCCACGCGCTCCTCCAGGGTGAGCACGGGACGGAGGTTCCGCAGCACGCCCTCGCTCGGGAGACGGAACCGGTTCTGTTGTCGGTCGAGGTCCGTGGCGGTAATGACCTTCTCGTCGATGAAGTACACTGGTAGGTCGCAGCGGAGCTTCAGGTGCAGGAGGAGGCCCATGCGTAGCCACGGCGGCTCGGCGCGGACGGCGACAGGAGCGAGCTTCTTGGGAGGGACGGACGAGAGCGGGACGGCGTTTATGGGCTCTCCGGTGAACGGCACCAGAGCGCCGGCGTGCGCCTGGGCGATGGCCTCATCAGTGGACCGTTGCTGATCTGGTGTCGATGGGTCGTAGAGAGCCAGCGTCGTGGTCGTAGGATGCGCGCGCGGCCGCTTGCAGCCGGCATGGTGCGGCGGCGTGGCCGTAGTGAAGGAATCGCTGGTTTGGTCCACGAAGCATTTGGTCGGCGTATTCGTGTTCATCTCGATCGAATTGGTTAGCGGCAGCAGGCAGGTTGTGCCGGCGATCAATGGAGCAATGGATGAAGCAGGCCAGGAGGGCGCCGGCGTATATATTGACGGAACGATCCATCCCGCGTCGATCTGCCTACGGTGTCCGACTACGACTGGAACGCGAGGTACTGTATTTGGAAGCCCCGGGAACAATGCGGGTTCGTGTGAGATCCACACTCCAATTCTCAGCGGCGATCCATCACGCGTATGTAATCGGAGTCCGATCCGAGTTCTACCGGAACAATGCACTCATCCTAAAAAAAAAGGACTTTCCATCCCTGGGTCCCTAGTCGTCAGATCAGGCGGATCAACGGTCCAGATCTCTCCTTCCTGCCTTTCATCCTATTTTTTGTTACATTTGCTCATTTTTGTTATAAATTGTCCCGCTTTTTCTATATATAGAAAAAAAGGTTCACGTCGAAAAATAGAAAAAAAAAGACGGTTTCATCGGAGACTTTGTAGTAAAAAAGTTGTGCCAATGTAGTCAATCCGATCTTGCTGGAGACTTTTGTCTGAAGACATCGCCGGAGACCGTGTAGCAAAAACTTTACGCTATTATAGCAAAACTAAAGAACAATTATAGCAAAAAATTTGTATTAGTGTAGTAGAAAACCAATTTCGCTGGAGACATAGCCGGGATCTCACTAGAATTCATAGCCAAAAATTTGTCAAAAAATATATATTATAGCATTTGGAGAATATCAATGTAGTAAAACGAAACGAATACATAGCGGATAGCAAAAGTACCTCTCGTCGGTAGAAACATCGTAGACCCAAGGCAGCAAAGCAGTCTGCCGTCTGTACACCCGGGGTAGCAAAAGCTACCCGCCATCGGTAGCAACATTGTCGACCGTCGGTAGCAAATCCATCCTTCGTAGGTAGCATGCAGGGGGTGCGCTATCTCGAATCGTCGGTCCCGCCGGAGTTGGGAGAGAGGGAAGCAACGGGGGCAACGCCCGACGAGGCCCCTGTCGGTGGCGAGCCCGTCTTCCTCAACGACCGCAAGCGGGTGATGGCCGTGAAATATAGCCATCCACATCCGCATTTAAACTAGATATTATTCATATATTTGATGAAATATCTCTCTATTTCCTGCCACGACCGCAAGGGGTATGCAATTCTTTCTTGCGTTTTTTGCCTGCACAGATAATGGCGTATTATGATGGGAATCACTACATAAATACAAAGATACGAGATTTCCAACACGCCAAAAAAACCAGGACCATGAGGAGGCAACTGCAAGTTTAACGACCAACTATATAGCTCGCCGCCGTATAGTTGTCGCCATATAGTTTGAACCGACCTTATTAGGTTAAACAAAATAACTTTCGTGAAGGGACGCCTATAAAAAGAGGCTTCAGGCGACGAGAAACAGGCCCCCGACTCCACAACATCGCTTCTTTCATCCTTAACTCTCCCTGCCGCCACGCCGGAGGAATAGATCTAGATCTAAACCTCTGAACCCTTCACCACCATCATAGCCATGTTCCACCACTTGTAATAGTAGATCTCATCTCCAATTGATGAAATTGAAAGATATCAACTCTATGATCTGTATTACAATGTTTATGATTATCGATTTCATCTCTATGTGTGAGTAGTTCTTGGGCTAAGGGATTCGGCCTAGCCATGTAGCTTTTGTGCATGTTATTTATCATAGATGGGATCATGTATTAGTTTGTATGGCTTAATGATTGTAGTACCCTCTCTTGCCTCAATCTAAGGACTTATCAGGTACCCAAGACCCCGAGGATTGATCCAGATAAAGGGAGTATGGTTAATGACTGATCTGCAGGATAGGAACCCTAGTGACAGAAAGGGCAGTACGACTGTATGTGAGGAACTTACTTGGAATTAACGGTGACATCACTATGTATATCATTAGTTCTCTTTCTTCCATGGATGAGACTAGTAGGTTATTGACATAAGTGGTTGCGAAGGCGATAACATTTATAGATGCACCGCCCACATATAATTATCTTGCTCTAATAATTATATGAGTATATTATTATTATCTATTATTCCCATCAGATCTTTTTGCACAGCTACTGGTGAAAACCGAAGACCCTAGGCCCTCTCTCTCCATCGTCAACAACAACAACAACAAGATCGCAAACTCTTGGTCCGGTGAAAACACAATAGGAATTCTAAAACTCTCAAAGGTCCGTTTAAGTACTCTCACTTTGCTTTCTGCTTCCCGAGGATTCGATAAACCTAGGTCTACTAGGGAAAAAGAGCTATACTACATCTATAATCCGGATCAAAGGTATCAACCCTTTTCCTGGTGTCGTTGCCATGGAAGCAATAACTACCCTGGTGAGGTTAGTAGGAACCTTGCTAGTTTTCATTCTCATTTTTAATTATGTTAGTTTGCTTTCAATTATTATTTGAAAAACCAAAAAAATAGTTAGTCTTTTTAATTCTTGCTTTATCATCATTAGTACTTGTTTAAGAAAATATAAAAGCATAGGAAGTATGGATAAAAAGAAGCTTGGGGAGTTTTCAACTCGTAACAATGATTATTTGTGTACTCCTATTACTCAGCCAGCAATTCCTGCTGAAGATTATGAAATTAAGCCCCACTATTTAAGTTTGGTTCAACAGAATCAATTTGGAGGCTCTGGCATAGAAGATGCAGGTATGCACTTAAATACTTTCACTAAAATATATGATATGATGCGTATTAAAGATGTTGACCCCGATGCGGTCAAATTGCGCTTATTTCCTTTTTTCTCTTAGAGGAAGAGCAAAAGAATGGTTGCTATCTTTGCCAAAAAATACTATTGCATCATGGGTGGAATGTACTTCTTTATTTATGACTAATTCTTTCCACCTGCAAAGACTATGCAACTCAGATCTAATATTACTCGTTTTAGACAGGAAGAGCGTGAGCCACTAGAGCTTGCATGGGAGAGAATGAAAGAATGTATGAGAAACTGTCCCAACTATGAGATGGAAGATTGGTTAATTCTCCAATTTTATAATGATCTTAACCCTGTTTCTAAGTGAAAGGGCATGTATGCCCCATGTGTTGTTTTGGTAATTAATGACAATCCCTATGGACTAATGTGTAAATTGAGTTTCACTTGTAAGTTTGTCCATTGGCATCGCTTGGGCCATGTGTTGGTCTCAAGGTTGGAAGATGAAGAAATGTCCAAGGGCTTTGTGCCCATTGGAATCATGAAGAAAGAAGGAGCTTGAAGGTTGATCAATACATGTGCAAAGAGTTGCATCAAGATGGATCAACCTCAAGTAGGGATGAAGAAGGGCGAGCTCAAGTTGCGCCATCTCTAGAAGATCTCATGGTTGAAGCTTGCCATCCTCGTGCTCATGGAATGATGAAGACAAGTTCAAAGAAGAGGTTTCCCCATGGAGTATGGGGGAGCAATTTGCAAGTCTTCATCTTCATCAAGCAAGAGCATCCAATAAAGGTGTTCCCACTATAGAAGAACAAGGCGGTCTACATCAAGTTCAAGTGGTATGCTCAAGGAAAAGGTATGTTCTTGATAGGGTTTTTCTTTTGCCGGTCTCGTATTGTTAGTTGGGAGACCGGGTTTAGGATAGATAGCCGTTCTATCAAGAGGGGCTCTCAAGTTGGGAGACCGGGTTTAGGATAGATAGCCGTTCGGAGAGAGCTCAAACCTTTGAATTCATAGCATCATATTTCTTGGTTGTTATTTGGTTCTTGTCCATGAGAGGATCTAGAGCTTGTGGTCATCATCATAACAAGCTCTAGTTCATCATCTAAGGATTTCACTTGCATATCTTATTGCGGTTTTTGATCTTGCGAGTTTTCCGGCTCCACACCTTGGGGGGATACTTCACATATATATTCATAGTATTTTATCCCAAGGTGATACCCAATATTTCGAACATAATTGGTTTCATCCCGTTTGGAGCTCGGATGCAAAATTTATTGCGTTTCTGGTTTTCTGGTTTTTGGAATTTCCCTGACCGGAAGTTCAGGCTTGCCACCGGAAGTTCCGCTCAGGCCGAAAGTTCCGGTTGAATTTCCGGCTCTTGTTCCGCTCATGTTCAGTAACCTTCTGTTTTCGTTGTGTCTATTTGACAGAACTTCTGTCCGAACTTTCACCGGAAGTTTTGCTCCCACCGGAAATTTCGTTGAACCGGCGGAAGTTTCGACCAGGATTCGCTTTTTCAGTTTCTCGGTCCGCAGTTTTCGACCGTTGGCTGTGTGCCATCGGAACTTCCGGCCTCCCACCGGTAGTTCTGTCCAGGAGTCGCGAATGCCCATAACGGGCAGATCTGGGAGCCCTTTAAAAGGGGCTCCTCTTCCCCTTCGTGGCTACTAGCTTTTCTTCTTGGTTCTTGGCTTTCTCTCTCTCCTCCATTGTCAACCTTGAAGAAGCTTTCCCTCTCCCTTTCCCCTCCTATGATTCTTGCATCTTTTTGAGGGATTTGAGAGAGGAGATCTAGATCTACAATCCCCCAAGCTAAATCCCTTCTTTGTGAAGGAATCATTGGGATCTAGATCTTGGAGAGTTTTGTGTTCTCCTTTTGTGTTCTTCCTCCCTTATTCCCCCAATAGCTTTTGTAGATTTGTTGCAATTTGGGAGAGAAGGACTTGCCCTTGAATTTGGTGCATAGGTTTGAGTTCTCCTCGGAGATTCGGTGAGTTCAAGCTTGTGAGCTTGTTTCTCTTGGGTTCCTTGGAACCCTAGACGGTTGTATGGTTGGATTGTTGACCTTTTGTGGTCTTGTTGACCTTTTGTGGTCGTGTAGCCTTTTGTGGCATTGTTGGCCTTTTGTGGCATTGTTGGCCTTTTGTGGCTTTGTTGTTGGGAGCCTCCAATTGAGTTGTGGAGTTAGCCCCAATCTTTTACGGGTTCGGTGACCGCCCTCAAGCGTCCCATAGTGGAGCAAGTGCCCGCCTTTTGTGGTGCACACTTGGGAGAATAGGGTGAGCCTTTTGTGGCGTCGGTGAGTTGCGTGCTTCCGCATCCGGGGTGAGGCCTTGTGTGACGTTGGGTGAGAATCGAGTAACCAAACCTCGAGGTGAGCCATTTGTGGCATTCGGAGAGCATTGCGCCATCGCACATATCCAACGGAGACTTAGCTTCTTTGGAAGTGAACTTCGGGAAACAAATCTTTGTTTCCGCGTCCATCGGTTATATCTCAACCGAACCCTTTACTTATGCACTTTACATTGTGATAGCCATCGTGCTTGAAGTATTTATACCTTTCTATCACCTTGTTGCTTGTATTGCTTAGCATAGGTTGTTGGTGCACCTAGGTGAACTTAGTGGCTAGGTTTTGTGCTCAATAAATTAAACGTTAGTTTTATTCCGCATTTACTTGAGCCTGAGCCGTAATAATTTTAAAAGCCTATTCACCCCCTCTAGGCGACTTCCTTTGTACTTTCACTAAGTCTATGCTAGACACTGCAGCTAGAGGAACATTTATGGGTAAGCAAATTACTGAAGCAAAGCAGCTGCTAGACAACATGCAAGACCATGCCCAATGTCATGTGGAAAGATCAAACACGAAGAAGTTGAACTCTGTCACACCTCAAGAGAATGAAGAACTCAATGCTAAGTTGGATGAGCTTATATTAGCCGTTAAAGGTAAGGAAACCCCGGTAAGAACTACTCCCGAACCAACTATTGAAGAAGTAGACTTCATAGCTCGTAACGATTATAACCCTGCCTGGAAGAAGAATTATAATCCAAACTTCCAAAAACATTACTCTAGTCCAGCAGGTAGCTCTAATAATAATATGGAATCAAGAAATACTAGTCTCCAAGAAACTCTTAAAGCTTTTATGGACTCACAAAATGAGGAAAACAATATTCTAGTCAAATTATGGAGAATCATGATGCTATGCTTGGTAAATTATCTAACCAAGCTGTTAGTTTGAGAAATGATTTGTAGGCCCTCTAAGAAAGAACAAGGTGTTGTAGATATGCCCTAGAGGCAATAATAAATGTAGTTATTATTATATCTTTGTGTTTATGATAAATGTTTACATTCATGCTATAATAGTATTAACCGGAAACATTAATACTTGTGTGATTTGTAAACTAAAATAGAGTCCCTAGTAAAGCCTCTTTATAATACTAGCTTGTTGGTTAATAGATGATCGTGGTTTCCCGATCATGAACATTGAGATGTTGTTAACAACAAGATCGTATCATTAGGAGAATGGTATGATGGACATACTCCTATAGATAAGCATAGCATAAAGATCAAGTCATTTTAATAGTTCAATTGCTATAAGCTTTCTGATACATAGTAACCTAATTCCTTCGACCATGAGATCATGCTAATCACCATCATCGGAAGGATGCTTTGATGACGTCAAACACCACACTGTAACTGGGTGGCTATAAAGATGGCATTGAGTGTTCGAAAAGTATGGGTTGAGGCACATGGATCAGGAGTGGGATTTGTCCATCCATATGACGGATAGATATACTCTGGGCCCTCTCGGTGGAATGTCATCCAATTAGCTTGCAAGCATGTGACTGGATCACAAGGGATCTGGGATATCACGAGGAGATCCGGAATGGTCTGGAGAATAAGATTCATATAAGGAAAGTCCTATTTCAGAGTTCGGGAAAGTTTCCGATGATTTCATCGGAGAGGTTCTAGAAGGGTCTAGAAGGTTCACCGGTCCGAAAGGAGAATGGAACATGAATGTGTCATGGGTAAGTGGAATGGTTGGATCATGTCCAAGGTCACTTGGTGTTGGCATATGCAAGAGAGAAATAAAGCTCTAAATTGAAAGTCAAACGGGAAGTTTGAAAAGTCAAACTAGAATAATGGTTCCTAGTGGGAGAAGAAACAAGTCCTTCTCTCAATCCAACTTGGGTTTGGTTTTGGATTCAAACCCACCCCTCCCAAGGCTGCCCCTCCCTCTCATAAATAGAGGGGGAGGGCTGCCCCAAACAACACAAGTTCCAAGCCCTCTCCATGAGCCGCCGCCGCCGACCCGCGCCACCACCTCCCGATGCTCGCCGCCGCCGCCGCGCGCCGCCGCCGGTCCATCGCCGCCGCCCTAGACGCCGCTAAAACCTCCTCCTCCTCCCGGATATCTAAACCCTAGTTTTCTGGGAAACCCTAATCCACCATAACTCGCATCCGGCTTAGGTGAAGCCCTGCGGGATCTTCCCTCTACTTCCGACACCACGCCGTCGTGCTGTCGGAATCACGAGGGAGAACTACAACCTCCGCTTCCTGCTGGAACAAGGGAGAGGAAGGTCTTCATCGAGTACCGAACGTTTGACCGACTGCGGAAGCGCTGCCGGAATGCAGCGCCTGAAGGATCGTCTACGCGATCTTGAGATCGGCAAGTGTACGACTACATCACCCACGAGAATCTGCTCTCGTTAACCGCTTTGGAATCTTCGAAGGTGAGTTCTTCTATCGACTTGTTGCTACAATCTAGTAGATAGATCTTGGCTTGTTTGTGTGCATGCGGTAGAATTTTTTTGTTTTCCATGCTACAAACCCCTACAGTGGTATCAGAGTCGTGTCTATATGTAGATCTGTTGCACGAGTAGAACACAATGGTCATTGTGGGCGGTGGTGCTTTTATTATCAATTGCTTTTTGTGTACTTTGCATCTTGCGGTATGATGGGATGAAGCGGCCCGGGCTAACCTTACATGACATCGTTCATGAGACTTGCTGCACGCTCAACATGCAACTTGTATTGCATAAGTGGCTTCGCGGGTGCCTGTCTCTCCCATCATAGTATAGATCCAATTTACAACGGGCACTTGATAGTTCAAGCATCAACGTTGTGGTTCTTGTTCGTAAGTTAGAACGACACTTATTGAAAGCCCCAAACTAGGTAAAATATGCAAAGAAAATTAGAGGCGTCTAACTTTGTTTTGCAGGGGTGTGCTGTGATGTGATATGGCCATGATTGTGATTATATATGATGTATGCAATGTTCCTTATTGTAAGTTGGCAACCGACAGGAGCCATATGGTTGTCTTTAAATTCCTTTAAGGCCTGCGTGTCTATTCAAAGTAGTTGTAATAGTTGAAGCTGGTGGACGACGACCATGAAACGGCGCCATTGACTTTGACGCCATACCGGTGATGATGGAGATCATGATTGTGCTTGACGATGGAGATCGGAAGCACAAGAAGAAAGGCCATATCATAACACATATTATGAATTGCATGTGATGTTAATCCTTTTATGCATCTTGTATTGCTTAGTTATCGACGGTAGCATTATAAGATGATCCCTCAAGCACACAAATTTCAAATTTTATAGTGTTCATACTTAGTAAGCACCATTGCTAAAGCTTGTTGTTTCGAATCACCACGTGATGATCGGGTGTGTTAGATTCTGCGAGTGTATACAACGTGAGCAAGCCAGATTTGCTCATGTGGAAGCTAGGGTTTGATCTTGACGAGCCTAGCATGTACATACATGGTCTCGGAACACGGATCACCGAAAGGTCAAGCATGAGTCATATAGTAGATATGATAAACATGTTGATTGTTCGCCATTAAAGTTACATCAACTCTCGTGATGATCGGTTTTGATGTGGTGGATTTGGTTCGTGTGATCACTAAAACAATGTGAGGGATATTGTTTTGAGTGGGAGTTCACCTAGATTAATTTAACTATTAATTAGAACTCAATTTGTCATAAACTTAGTCTAAACTATTGCAAATATGTTGTAGATCAATGGCGGCCCCTACCATCAATTTTAATGCGTTCCTAGAGAAAGAAAAGTTGAAAAACAATGGAAGCAACTTCACGGATTGGTTCCGCAGTTTGAGGATTATCCTCAATGCTGTTAATTTGACCTATGTGCTGGATGCACCACTGGGTGACCCGCCTGCAGCTACTACTACCGATGAAGTAAAGAATGTTTACCTCACTCGGAAGAATCAGTACTCCACAGTTCAGTGTACTATCTTGTATGGTTTGGGATCGGAGCTTCAGAAAAGGTTTGAGAACCATGACCCACATGATATTGTCCGTGAACTCAAAATGATATTTGAGGCTCACGCGGCAGTTGAAAGTTATGAGGCTTCTGAAAAGTTCTTTAACTGCAAGATGGAAGAGGGCAGCTCCGTCAGTGAGCATGTGCTTAAGATGTCTAGGCACGCAAACAAGCTCCAAAGTTTGGGTATAGTGATTCCTAATTCTTTGGGGATTCACTGTGTCCTCCAATCACTACCACCAAGTTACAAGAACTTTGTGATGAACTACAATATGCAAAACATGGACAAGACGTTGCCAGAACTCTTCTCCATGTTGAAATCTGCAGAAGTGGAGATCAAGAAAGATCACCAAGTGTTGTTGGTCAATAAGACCACCAAATTCAAGAAGCAAGGCAAGTCTAAGAAAAAAGGAAACTTCAAGAAGGGCGGTAAGAAAGTTACCGCGTCGGCGAAGAAGACCAATGCTGGGCCTAAGCCTAATACTGAGTGCTTTTACTGCAAGGGAGAAGGTCACTGGAAGCGGAATTGCCCAAAGTACTTTGCGGATTTGAAGAACGGCAACATTAGGAAGAAAGGTATATCCGATATACATGTTATTGATGTGTATCTCACTAGTACTCGTAGTAGTGCCTGGGTATTTGATACTGGTTCGGTTGCTCATATTTGTAACTCGAAACAGGTACTGCAGAATAAACGGAAGCTAGCGAAGAACGAGGTGACGATGCGCGCTGGAAATGGATCAAAGGTTGATGTGATCGCGGTCGGCACGCTACCTCTTCATCTACCATCGAGATTAGTTTTATACTTAAATAATTGTTATTTGGTGCCTGCGTTAAGCATGAACATTATATTTGAATCATGTTTATTGCGAGATGGTTACTTTTTTAAGTCCGAGAATAATGGTTGTTCGATTTATATGAGTAATATGTTTTATGCACATGCACCTTTGATAGATGGTCTATTCTTATTGAATCTCGATAGTGGAAATACACATATTAATAACATTGAAGCTAAACGTTTGAAATTGAGCGATAACTCGACCTATATGTGGCACTGTCGTCTTGGTCACATTGGAGTGAAACGTATGAAGAAACTCCATTCCGATGGACTTCTTGAATCACTTGATTTCGAATCACCTGAAATATGCAAAGCATGTCTGATGGGTAAAATGTCTAAGACTCCATTTTCTGGTATGATGGAGCGAGCTACGGACTTATTGGAAATCATACATACCGATATGTGTGGTGCAATGAGTGTAGCATCGCGCGGTGGTTATCGTTATGTTCTTACCTTCACAGATGACTTGAGTAGATATGGGTATATCTATTTCATGAAACATAAATCCGAAACTTTCGATAAGTTTAAGGAATTTCAAGTGAGGTAGAGAATCAACGTAACAAAAAGATTAAATTTCTAAGTTCTGATCGTGGAGGTGAATATCTAAGTTACGAGTTTGGCGAGCATTTGAAGAAATGCGGAATACTTTCACAATTGACACCGCCGGGAACACCATAGCGCAATGGTGTGTCCGAATGTCGTAATCGAACTCTCTTAGATATGGTTCGTTCTATGATGTTACTTACAGATTTACCGCTATCGTTTTGGGGTTATGCATTAGAAACAGCTGCATTCACTTTAAATAGGGCACCATCTAAATCCGTTGAAACGACACTGTATGAATTATGGTTTGGGAAGAAACCTAAATTGTCGTTCCTTAAAGTTTGGGGTTGCGAAGCCTATGTAAAGAAGTTACAGCCGGACAAGCTTGAACCCAAAGCGAAAAAATGCGTCTTCATAGGATACCCGAAGGAAACTATTGGGTATACCTTCTATCATAGATCCGAGGGAAAAATCTTTGTTGCCAAGAATGGATCCTTTCTAGAGAAGGAATTTCTCTCGAAAGAAGTGACTGGAAGGAAAGTAGAACTTGACGAGGTTGTTGACCCTTCTCTCGAACTTGCGAGTAGCGCAGCACCGGAAGTAGTTCCTGTGGCGCCTACACCAATAAGAGAGGAAGCTAATGATGATGATCATGAAACTTCGGTTGAAGTTACTACAGAACCTCGCAGGTCAACGAAAACTCGTACCACTCCTGATTGGTATGATCCCGTCATGAGTGTCATGTTGGTGGACAACACCGATGACCCTGCGACATATGAGGAAGCGATGATGAGCCCAGATTCCAATAAATGGAAAGAATCCATGAAATCCGAGATTGGATCCATGTACGAAAACCAAGTATGGTCTTTGGTGGACTTACCAGATGTCCGGAAGGCTGTCGAGAACAAATGGATTTTTAAGAAGAAAAAATATGCTGATGGTAATGTTACTGTCTATAAAGCTCGACTTGTCGCAAAAGGGTTTCGACAAATTCAAAGGAGTTGACTACGATGAGACTTTCTCACCACTAGCGAAGCTAAAGTCTGTAAGGATTATGTTAGCAATCGCTGAATATTACAATTATGAGATATGGCAGATGGATGTCAAAACGGCGTTCCTCAACGGAGACATTGATGAAGAGTTGTATATGATGCAACCCAAAGGTTTTCTCGATCCTAAAGATGCTAACAAGGTATGCAAACTTCAACGGTCCATATATGGATTGAAGCAAGCATCCCGAAGTTGGAACCAACGTTTTGATAAGGTAATCAAAAGCTTTGGTTTTATACAAACTTATGGAGAAGCTTGTATTTACAAGAAAGTGAGTGGGAGCTCTGTAGCATTCTTAATATTATATGTAGATGACATATTGTTTATTGGGAATGATGTAGACCTTCTTAATAGTGTCAAGGATTATTTGAATAATAGTTTTTCAATGAAAGATCTTGGCGAAGCAGCTTACATATTAGGCATAAAGATTTATAGAGATAGATCGAGACGCCTAATATCATTGTCACAAAGTACATATTTGGACAAAGTTCTAAAGAGGTTTGGAATGGAAGATAGCAAGAAAGGGTTCTTGCCCATGTTGCCCAATATGACCTTGAGTAAAACTCAAAGTCCAGCAACGACAGAAGATAGAGAAAGGATGAGTAAGACTCCCTATGCCTCAGCCATATGATCTCTAATGTATGCCATGCTATGTACTAGACCCGACATTGCATATGTTGTTAGTTTGACTAGCAGATATCAAAGTGATCCAGGAGTGGATCATTGGACAGCGGTCAAAAACATCCTTAAGGACTTGAGAAGAACTAAGGATATGGTTCTTTCTTATGGAGGTGATGAACAACTCGTTGTTAATGGTTACACCGATGCTAGTTGGAACACCGATCCGGATGATTCTAAATCTCAATCTGGATACGTATTTACTTTGAGTGGTGTAGCAGTTAGCTGGAGGAGTGCAAAGCAAAGCGTTGTGGCGAGTCTTCAACTGAATCGGAATACATAGCTGCTTCGGAGGCTTCACAAGAAGCGATATGGATGAAGGAGTTCATTACAGAGCTCGGTTTGGTTCCAAGTGCGCTGGACCCAATGTCTATCTACTGTGATAACATGAGCGCCATAGCCAATGCGCAAGAACCAAGGTCATACAAGAAGCTGAAGCACATCAAGCTACGTTTTCATGCTATTCGAGAACACGTCCAATATGGTGACATAAAGATTTGCAAAGTACACACAGATCTGAATGTGGCGGATCCGTTGACTAAACCTCTCCCGAGGGAAAAACATGACCAACACCAAACTTCCATGGGTGTTCGTTATATTACCATGTAATCTAGATTAGTTGACTCTAGTGCAAGTGGGAGACTGTTGAAGATATGCCCTAGAGGCAATAATAAATGTAGTTATTATTATATCTTTGTGTTTATGATAAATGTTTACATTGGAAACATTAATACTTGTGTTATTTGTAAACTAAAATAGAGTCCCTAGTAAAGCATCTTTATAATACTAGCTTGTTGGTTAATAGATGATCGTGGTTTCCTAATCATGAACATTGAGATGTTGTTAACAACAAGATCATATCATTAGGAGAATGGTATGATGGACATACTCCTATAGATAAGCGTAGCATAAAGATCAAGTCATTTTAATAGTTCAATTGCTATAAGCTTTCTGATACATAGTAACCTAACTCCTTCGACCATGAGATCATGCTAATCACCATCACCGGAAGGATGCTTTGATGACGTTAAACACCACACCGTAACTGGGTGGCTATAAAGATGGCATTGAGTGTTCGGAAAGTATGGGTTGAGACACATGGATCAAGAGTGGGATTTGTCCATCCATATGACGGATAGATATACTCTCGGCCCTCTCGGTGGAATGTCATCCAATTAGCTTGCAAGCATGTGACTGGCTCACAAGGGATCACATACCACGGGAACGAGAAAAGAGTACTTATCGGTAACGAGGTTGAACTAGGTATGCAGAGATACCGACGATCAAAACCTCGGATAAGTAAACTATCGTGAGATAAAGGGAAATTGGTATCGTATGTAAGTGGTTCATTCGATCGCAAAGTAATCGTAGAAATATGTGGGAGCCACATGAATTTCTAGATTCCTCTATTGGTTATTGATTGGAGAAGTGTCTCGGTCATGTCCGCATAATTCACGAACCGTAGGGAGACACACTTAAGGATTCGATGTTGTTTAGTAGATATGGAATGTTAATAGGGAGACCGAATGTTGTTCGGAGTCTCGGGTGGGATCCGGGATATCACGAGGAGAACCTAAATGGTCCGGAGAATAAGATTCATATAAGGAAAGTCCTATTTCGGAGTTCGGGAAAGTTTCCGATGATTTCATCGGAGAGGTTCTAGAAGGGTCTAGAAGGTTCACCAGTCCGAAAGGAGAATGGTCCATGAATGTGTCATGGGTAAGTGGAATGATTGGATCATGTCCAAGGTCACTTGGTGTTGGCATATGCAAGAGAGAAATAAAGCTCTAAGTTGAAAGTCAAACGGAAATTTAGAAAAGTCAAACTGGAACAATGGTTTCCTAGTGGGAGAAGAAACAAGTCCTTCTCTCAAACCAACTTGGCTTTGGGTTTGGATTCAAACCCACCCCTCCCAAGACTGCCCCTCCCTCTCATAAATAGAGGGGGAGGGCTGCCCCAAACAACAAAAGTTCCAAGCCCTCTCCACGAGCCGCCTCCGACCCGCACCGCCGTCGTCGCCCGCCGCTCGACGCCGCCTCCGCGCACCGCCGCCGGTCCATCGCTGCCACCCTAGCCGCCGCCAACACCTCCTCCTCCTCCCGGATCTCTAAACCCTAGTTTTCCGGGAAACCGTAATCCACCATAACTTGCATCCGGCTTAGGCGAAGCCCTGCGGGATCTTCCCTCTACTTCCGACACCACGACGTCGTTCTCCCAGAATCACGAGGGAGAACTACAACCTCCGCTGCCTGCTGGAACAAGGGAGAGGAAGGTCTTCATCGAGTACCGAACGTGTGACCGACTGCGGAAGCGCTGCCGGAACGCAGCGCCGGAAGGATCGTCTACGCGATCTTGAGATCTGCAAGTGTACGACTACATCACCCACGAGAATCTTCGAGAGTGAGTTCTTCTATCGACTTGTTGCAACAATCTAGTAGATAGATCTTGGCTTGTTTGTGTGCATGCGGTAGAAATTTTTTGTTTTCCATGCTACGAACCCCTACACAAGGATCGTTGAGGCACAACTAGGTAAGATAACCGAGAGTCATACTCTCATTCTAGAAAAAATTGCAGGTAAAGCTGAGCCCAATCCAGTTGAAGAGCTTAATATGATAAGAATCCAAAGGGAGGAGCCCGAAGAACTTGACTATAGCAATGATCCTTCACCATACTACATTGTTGAAGATCTTGTGAAAAGGATCAATGTCAAGATTCCGGTAAGTGAAGGAAATGAAGAAGCTATGTATCAACACTTCGTTAATCAGGTAGCAATAAAGTTATGTGAGCTTGAAGAAGAATACAAGAAAATTGCTGAAAAATTGCCTGTTAAGCTAGATGATATATTTTGAGCCCAATATTAAGATTAAAATTGGGAGTAATGAAATAGCTGCACTCTGTGATCTAGGTGCAAGTGTTTAAACAATTCCAAAGAGTCTTTTTAACAAATTGAATCTTGGCTCTTTTGAAATTACCAAACTAAAATTACATCTAGCAGACTCTACTTATAAACAAGCAGTAGGCATAAAGGAAAATACTTTAGTTTACACTAAAGGATGTCCTGCTCTTATTGATTTTGTTATTGTTGACATGACTGAAGATACTACTGCCCCTATCATATTAGGTCGTCCTTTCTTAAGAACTATTAAGGCTTTAATCAATTTGCATGAAGGGAACGTGAAGCTTCAATTAACTTTGTGGGATCCTTTTGTTATTCATTTCCCTAGGAAATAGAAAGCCAAGTAAGATGATAAGGAGGCCATCACTTTGAAGGCCAATTACTTTGGAGTGGGTGTTCCACTCATATGGCCTAAGTGAGCAATATCAAGGTCAAGATATTGACCATAAAAGAGTGATGCATGGGAGGCAACCCATGAGAAATTAAGTTTTGAGTTAAGTTTTTAAGAGTTTAAGTTTTATAAATAAAGAGTGCTAGAAAACTCCAGTGAGAGGAAGAAATTCAGCGGTACTAAAATTCATGTTTTATATATGCCATAGTTGGTCAAAATTTTAGTCTATCATTTTTCTGTCAAAACAAGGTATTTCGCTAAGTTTCAGTCTAAAAAATAATTCTAGAAGAAACAGAATTTTTTTATGTGTACAGAAAGGTTAACGACCAACTATACGGCGGGAATATCGTATAGTTATGTTACCCATCGACAATTTTTCATCGCAGAGTACAGAAGGTTTGACGACCAACTATACGGCGGGAACAAAAGTTCCGTGTATAGCTATCGCCGTATAGTTACAGCCACCAGACATAAACCCTAGGAAACCCTAATATTTTGCCGTATAAAGAGGCTTCAGCCAATGAGAAATAGCCCCCGACTCCATAACATCGCTTCTTTCATCCTCAACTCTCACTGCCGCCACGTCGAAGGAACAGATCTAGATCTAAACCTCTAAACTCTTCTCCACCTCCATAGCCATCTTCCAACACTTGCAATACTAGATCTCATCTCCAATTGGCGATATTGTAAGACTATTTGCTATCAACTCTATGACCTCTATTACAATTTTTATGATTGTCGATTTCATCTCTATGTCTGACTAATTCTCCTTGGGCTAAGGGCTTCGGCCTAGCTATGTAGCTTTTGTGCATGTTATTTATCATAGATGGGATCATGTATTAGTTTGTATGACTTGATGATTGTAGTACCCTCTCTTGCCTCAATCTAAGGACTTGTCAGGTACCCAATACCCCAAGGATTGATCCAGGTAAAGGGAGTGTGAGTAACGACTGATCTGCAGGATAGAAACCCTAGTGACAGAAAGGGTAGTACGGCTGTATGCCCAATAAATGCTTGGAATATCACTCGTTCAGCCGAATCTATACTCCTCTCTCGTGGAATAGAAGGCTTCAGATAATCCTGGGTGATGTAGAAGGATTGGCTTACCTGCATGAAGGGTTAGAACTTCAAGTACACTGACCTGAATATTTGCTAAATATTCAGTCTACGCTGACCTGAATATTCATTTTGCCATTTGCTAGATTGATGAAGAAATTTACTGAGAACCTAGAGCTGTAGAATACTAATAATATTTCATGATGAAGAACATTCTTACTGATTTATTTCTCAAACAATGCATGTTTTTCACTGCAAACCTTAGTTTAGAATGCTAGTCTGGTACTATGTGTAAATGGAGCTTAATGTTTGATGATGGATCTATTGATGTAGAACCTGTTGGGAACCCCAAGAGCAAGGTATGGTGAGCACAATAGCAAGTTTTCCCTCAGTTCTAAAACCAAGGTTATCGAACCAGTAGGAGAAAGAAACAACTTCCGAAGGTGTTGCTAGCAACGTGGAACCTGCACAACACAACCAAAATACTTTGCCCCAACTTATCAATGAGGTTGTCAAGGTCACTGGTTTTGCTAAAAACAAAGGATTAAACGTATAGTGTGGAAGATAGTAATTGCTTGTAGTAATTTCAGAAAGTAAACAGTAAACAGTAGATGGAATATCGATGGGAAGGAATGGACTAGGGTCCATGGTTCACTAGAGGTATTTCTCCATAAGATAAATAATATGCTGGATGAACAAATTACAGGTGGGCAATTGACAAATAGTGAATGAATAACAATGCATGTACTAGACATTATGATCACTATGAGATTCATTTGGGCATTACAATAATGATACATAGACTGTAATCCAACTGCATCTATGGCTAATAATCCACCTCCGGGATATCATCCGAACAACCCTCGGGTATTAAGTTGCAAGCAACAGATAATTGCATTAAGCAAAGTGTGTAAAGTAAACAATACAATTGCCCTTGGACAAAGGATTGTTGTTTTCTCCCTAGTAGAAATAACACATCTACAATCTTAGAGGTTTCTGTCACTCCCCCCCAGATTACTAGAGGCATGAACCTACCATCGAGCATAAACACTCCCTCTTGGAGTCACAAGCATCTATTTGGCCAAAGTAACTACTAGCAATGGTGAGCATGCAAGATCACAAATAACATAGACATGATAGAATCAATAATCAATCTGACATAGTACTCAATATCCATCAGATCCCCGCAAACACAGCATGTAGCATTATAATAATATGATCTAGATCATGATATGCAGCTCACAAGATCTAAACATGGTAGCACAAAATAGGATAAACAACCATCAAGCTACTGCATGGATCTGTAGTCCAAGGATGAACTACTCACACATCACTCCGGAGGCTGGCATGGTGATGAAGAAGGCCTTCGGGATGATCTCCCCTCTCCGACAGTGTGCCGGGAAGAGCTTCGGATTGCTCCCGATCTAGGGATGGAGATGGCGGAAGCTAAAGACTTTTTCATGGAATTCTGATCGGGGTACTTAGGGTTTCTGCCTTGGGGGTTTATATAGGCGAAGGGCAAGGTCGGTAGAGGTCCAGGGGCACACCCTAGGGCGGCGCCACCCTGGCCGCGCCTAGGCTAGGTGTGGCCACCCTGGGGTGCGCCTCCCCCTCTCCTCTGGACTACGTGTTCGCCTCTGAAAAATAGGAAGTTCGGCTTTTGTTTAGTCCAATTCCGAGAATATTACTTTACTAGCTTTTCTGAAACCAAAAACAGCAGAAAACGGGAACTGGCACTGTGGCATCTTGTTAATAGGTTAGTTCCAGAAAATGTATATAAATACCACAAAGTGTAGACAAAACATAAGATAGTTGGTACAAAACAAGCATGGAGCATCAATAATTATAGTTACGTTTGCGATGTATCAAGCATCCCCAAGCTTAACTCCTGCTCACCCTCGAGTAGGTAAGTGATAAAAAGAATAATTTTTGAGGTGACATGCACCATCACAAACTTGATCAAGGTATTGTCAAGCATTGATAACTGGGATCAAAGTACTCTAACATAAGCATGAAAGATATATTTCTGATAATAAGACATAGCAACTATGTTGCAACATGAAAGGCAACACAAACAAAAGATCTTGAATAATGCTTTGAAAGACATTTTTTGTTTCACATATAGAAAACATAGCAAGAGTGGTATTCAGCTTGTCCTTCATGAAATAGCAAAACATAAATACATAGGACACCTTCAAAGTTCATAAGGGTGACAAGATTACAAATAATTTAAGAACAAGCAATGCCATAATTATGAATAAATCAACAAGTTTTGGGACAATGCACATTGAACTAAGAATGACAATTATGCTCTCTTAATTGGTGCATAAAGATAGAAGATGGAGACTCAACAAAAAGTAAAAAAGAAAGGCCCTTCACAGAGGGAAGTAGGTATTTAAAGTTTCATAAAGTGCTTCCAAAAATTATGATACTTACTAGCTTTGAGATTAACGTGAGGAAAATATGAGTTATATGCTTGAAAAATCACAAGTTGAAAATCTCATGCCCCTTGAGTATGAGTAACGTTCCTCATGCGACTCAATTTTAGTCACAAGCAAGTTCTTTTCATTGTAAGTATATGTGTATCATAAAGAACCGCCAACAGGGTACCCCTTGCCCCATGACACATGAGCTATCCCATATCAAAATGATAAGGCAATAGACAATGAGCATCTCAGTGATATTTTTATTTACCATGAGCATGTTTTTTTCCTTTTTTATTGAAGATGCTTCATAGATTGCTTATTATGGTTATGCTACAAGTTTCCATCATGATTAGGCATGGCTTAGGCTAGCCGCCCAGGCATTTCTATAACACATATACAGACTCCATGCGCTTACAAGCTCCCCCTTTTATTTCACACCGCCGACATCCATAAACAAAAGAACATGATATCAAATGAATAGATATGTACAATGTCGAAAGCGTGTCCCATGACAGCATGGTTCTGCTAACTCCCAACTTATAATTTTCAAGCATATAAGCAACATAGATGGGCACAATGTTTCAAGTTTATTAAGTGCAAGAAAATAAAGTGTGCCATCAATTTCATGAGAGCTTTAATCACTAATTTTCACATAACAAATTGGAAGATAGATAAAAACATGAATATACTTGGAATGATATAACACACCATGCATAGGAGTTTATAGTGTACTCTTTGGAATAACTTGGCTTCTTGTGAATTGGATGCACAAGTAGAGCTCATACTCAGTACAGGTGAGGCTAGCAAAAGACTGGGAGCAACCAACTAAGAGAGGAATAATGGCCATAATCATGCAGAGCGACAAAACATTATTAATCAAAGCATAAAGTGATATCACAAGTCAAAAACTAAATGATCATAGAGGCTAAGGTGACTGGTTCATAGTCTTAACATGGTGTAAGCATGTGCCAAGTCAACCCAAATAAATCATCAAGGGAGAATACCACAATATTATGCTTTTGTATGCTAGAACGACGCATGATTCTTTCATGACACATATAGCAATCTCAATTGTTTTAAACAAGTCATTCTACAACAATAATCACTAAGCATATGGTCAAAGCAACATCTATGATGACATGATAAAGTCTAAGCCATAGTCAAAACAAGCTTCCTTTTGTACCACTATAAGCATGAAACTTTCTACTCTTTTCCAACACCAATCAACTTATTTGACATAACTCACAAAGATAATAATCAATAAAGACCAGTGAGCTTGTCTCACAAATCTACAAAGAAGAACTAAAAAGTTCTAAGCAAAAAGCAGAACAAAACTAAAGCTAAACGCAGTGCTGGCAAAAAGAACACTCACAGAATAATAAGAGTGAGAACTAGAGTGTTCTAGGCAATGAAGAACTAGGTGTGACTTCTCCAAAATAGGTGTGTTGGGGTCCAACAAATTTATTGCATCAAACAAAGTAAAATAAAACTAAAAAACCAAAAACAAAGACGCTCTAAGAACAACATATAGTGCATGAAGCAAAAAATATAGTGTTTTGAAAGAAGACCTGGGATTTTTATTGATGAAGAAGGGGATGCCTTGGGCATCCCCAAGCTTTGATGCTTATACCTCTTGAATATTTCTTGGGGTTACACGGGTGGCATCAAAGCTTGAGCTTTTTTCCATACTTCATCAAATCACATCATTCTCTCCCTACACTTTAAAACTTCCTTCATACAAAACTTCACACAATCTTCATTAGCAACATTAGTGTATTTAAGATAATAAGCCTTTGGGATTCAGTTTAAACTCAAATAAACCATCCATTAAAACAAACGCTACTGTAGCAACTCATTTTCAAATCTCAAGTGATCAAAGAGAACTCAAAAAGAAACCGATTAAGAGGCAAATGCAAATAATGGAAGAAATCTGTCAAAACATACCAGCAGGTAAAGACCGATTTCTTCGAAAATCTTCTCTTGCTCAAATCAAAAAGTGAAAAACTAAAGAAAGTTGGGTAAATACCAGGGTCATGCACACAAAACATTATAGCTCAGTACAACGTTCTGGGATGTTTTACGATTTTTTACAATTTAGCACACAAATCTATTTTGGGACAGCAACTTCCCCAAATCTTACTTCCCTCTCATTAGAGGTTATTCTTGGCACAAAAACCACACAAAAAAGATAAGGAGAGGTTATTACAGAGGCAATAATTTTGAAGATTCAACAAAAGAAAAACTTGCTGAAATAAAAATTGGGTTATCTCCCAAGAGTGCTTTTCTTTAACGCCTTTCAGCTAGGCACAGAAAGCAAGAATCAAGTATTTTTGAATGAAGAAGCATCAACATCAATATTTGTTATAATTAGAGAATCAAAAGATAGCTTCTTTATTTTTATAGGGAAGTGTTCCATACCTTTCTTGAGAGGGAATTAATATTTAATGGTGCCTTCCTTCATATCAATAATGGCACTAATTGTTCTAAGAAAAGGCCTTCCCGAATTAATAGGACAAGAAGCATTGCATTCAACATCTAAAACATAGAAATCAACAGGGACAAAGGTATTGTTAACCATAATAAGAACATCATTAATTCTCCCTATAAGTTTCTTTTTAGCATTATCATCAAGGTGGACATCCAAATAACATTCTTCCAATGGTGGTAAATCAAGCATTTCATAAATTTTTCTAGGCATAATAGAGACACTAGCACCAAGATCACATAAAGCTTTGAAATCAAAATCATTCACTTTCACATTAATGATGGGCTCCCAACCATCTTCTAATTTCCTAGGAACTGAAGCTTCATTTTTCAATTTTTCTTCTTTAATTTTCATGAGAGCAGTGGTAATATGTTTTGTAAAAGGCATATTCATAGAACTAGCATTAGGACTTCTAGCAAGCTTTTGCAAGAACATAATTACTTCAGAAATATTGCAACCATCAAGATCAAAATCAATATTATCATTCAAGGTAGTAGGACTATTGCCTCCCATATTTCGAAAAAATTTAGCATTTTTATTGGAAAAAGTTCTAGTGGGTTTAGGCAATGTTGCAAAAGGAATGGGGAATTTAGGTAGTGTGCTAGCATCAACATTACTAGTGGTGGTAATAGTACAAATGTTAGTCATACTATTATTTTTAGCAATTTCATCTTCTCTTTCCCACCTAGCATGCAATTCAGCTAACATCCGAACATTTTCATCAATTCTAACTTGAATAGCATTCAAAGTCTTGCTTTTATTTAGCATCATGAGGCATAACCTTTAATTTAAGAAGTTCAACATCATGGGCAAGGCTATCAACTTTAGAAGCAAGATCATTAATTTTTCCAAGATTTTCCTCAACAGTCTTATTGAAAGCAGTTTGTTTACTAATAAAGTACTTAAGCATGACTTCAAGTTCAAAGGGTGCACTTCTATTGTTGTTGTAGAAATTTCCATAAGAATACCATTATTAGGAGGATATGGCCTATAATTATTATTACCAAAATTATTCCTATAAGCATTGTTGCTAAAATTATTACTTTTGATGAAGTTCACATCAACTTGCTCTTCTTGAGCAACCAAAGAGGCTAAAGGAATATTATTTGGATCAATATGAGCTTTTCCACTAACAAACATAGACATAATAGTATCAATCTTATCACTCAATGAGGAGGTTTCTGAAACAGAATTTACCTTCTTACCTTGTGGAGCTCTCTCAGTGTGTCATTCAGAATAATTTATCATCATATTATCAAGGAGCTTTATTGCAGCACCCAAAGTAATGGTCATAAAGGTACCTCCAGCAGCTGAATCCAACAGATTTCTTGAAGAAAAATTTAGTCCTGCATAAAAGGTTTCAATAATCATCCAAGTAGTCAGTCCATCAGTGGGGCAATTCTTCACTAAAGATTTCATTCTTTCCCAAATTTGAGCAACATGTTCATTATCAAATTGCTTAAATTTCATTATATCACTTCTCATGGATATAATCTTAGCAGGAGGATAATATTTTTGAATGAAAGCATCTTTGCATTTAATCCAAGAATCAATACTATATTTTGGAAAAGATAGCAACCAATCTTTAGATATTCCTCTTAAAGAGAAAGGAAACAATTTAAGCTTAATAGTATCTCCATCTACATCCTTATATTTTTGCATCTCACAAAGTTCAACATAATTATTAAGGTGAGCAGTAGCATCATCAGTACTAGCACCAGAAAATTGCTCTTTCATAACAAGATTCAGCAAAGCAGGTTTAATTTCATAGAATGTGGCTTCAGGAATTTGCAGAGCAATAGGTGTACACATGAAATCATTGTTGTTTGTGCTAGTGAAGTCACACAACTTAGTGTTTTCAAGAGTATTCATTTCTGCAAGATTAAAGCAAGACAATAAAATAGCAACTAAAGTAGGAACTAATTTTTTTTGTGTTTTTTGATAAAAAGAAGCAAACCAAACAAAACAAAAGAAACAAAGCAAAACAAAAACAAAGTAAAGAGATTGGTTGTGAGAGACTCCCCTTACATAAATATTCTTTCTCCCTGAAAAGATTTTTGACGGGGAGGAAGAGATTGAAGTTGTCCTATATCTCCCCCGCAACGGCGCCAGAAAAGCTTGATGATGGCTCTACTGATGTAGAACATGTTGGGAACCCCAAGAGCAAGGTATGATGAGCACAACAGCAAGTTTCCCCTTAGTTGTGAAAACAAGGTTATCGAACCAGTAGGAGAAAGAAACAACTTCTGAAGGTGTTGCTAGCAACATGGAACCTGCACAACACAACCAAAATACTTTGCCCCAACTTATCAATGAGGTTGTCAAGCTCACCGATTTTGCTGAAAACAAAGGATTAAACGTATAGTGTGGAAGATAGTAATTGCTTGTAGTAATTGTAGAAATTAAACAGTAAAGAGTAGATGAAATATCGATGGGAAGGAATGGACCAGGGTCCACAGTTCACTAGAGGTGTTTCTCCATAAGATAAATAACATGTTGGGTGAACAAATTACAGCGGGGCAATTGACAAATAGAGAATGCATAACAATGCATGTACTAGACATTATGATCACTATGAGATTCATTTGGGCATTACAACATGATACATAGATCGTAATCCAACTGCATCTATGACTAATAATCCACCTCCGGGATATTATACGAACAACCCTCAGGTATTAAGTTGCAAGCATGAGATAATTGCATTAAGCAAAGTGTGTAAAGTAAACAATAATTGCCCTTAGACAAAGGATTGTTGTTTTCTCCCTAGTAGCAACAACACATCTATAATCTTAGATGTTTCTGTCACTCCCCCGGTTTACTAGAGGCATGAACGTACTATTGAGCATAAATACTCCATCTTGGAGTCACAAGCATCTACTTGGCCAAAGTAACTACTAGCAACGGAGAGCATGCAAGATCACAAATAACATAAACATGATAGAATCAATAATCAATATTACATAGTACTCAATATCCATCGGATCCCCGCAAACACAACATGTAGCATTACAATAAGATGATCTTGATCATGATAGGCAGCTCAAAAGATCTAAACATGGTAGCACAAAAGAGGAGAAACAACCACCTAGCTACTGCATGGACCCGTATTCCAAGGATGACCTACTCACACATTACTCCGGAGGCTAGCATGGTGATGAAGAAGGCCTCCGGGATGATCACCCCTCTCCGTCAGGGTGCCAGGAAGAGCTTCGGATCCCTCCTGGTCTAGGGATGGAGATGGCGGCTACGGACTTTTTCGTGGAATTCTGATCGGATACTTAGGGTTTCTGCCTTGGGGGGTTTATATAGGCGAAGGGGAAAGGTGGGTAGAGGTCCAGGGGGCACACCCTAGGGCGGCGCCCCTTGTCCGCGCCTGGGCCAGGTGTGCCCGCCCTGGGGTGCGCCTCCCCCTGTCCTCTAGACTCCATGTTCGCCTCTGAAAAATAGGAAGTTTGGCTTTTGTTTTGTCCAATTCCGAGAACATTTATTTACTAGCTTTTCTGAAACCAAAAACATTAGAAAACAGGAACTAACACTATGGCATCTTGTTAATAGGTTAGTTTTAGAAAATGTATAAAAATACCACAAAGTGTAGACAAAACATTAGATAGTTGGTACAAAACAAGCATGGAGCAACAAAAATTATAGATACGTTTGCAACGTATCAATGTTGCCATCTTGCCACATCGACTCAATTTTAGTTGTTGCAGGTGTTATCTACAGATAGGAGGAGGCCAGAAGATGTTGGCCTAAGCTCATACATGGCATTCTTTAGGAGAGGAGATGCGGCACAATGAAACCCAACAATTACACACACAACGATATAAAAATCTGAGAATTTACTCTAAGGATGGTTATCTTGCTAAAGTCATATGACGAAATGTTACAGGTATATTCTCAGTAAGATGAGAAACTGATTTCTACTCAACCACTTATACATGCTACATGAGTAGTTCTCTTGTGTGCTAGTGTAGTACACATCATACTTGTATCAATATTGATTGTGTTCTTCTTCAGAAACTTTGAACCTCGATCACCAGGGGAGTATCAGCGGGCTCCACCGGCGGCGGCGTGGGCAACACTTGGGTGGCGGTACCGTCGGTTTTTGGTCACCGGAGGAGGTAGGGTGACGAGTTCCAGAGGTGGACCACGATGGCGAGCTCGGCCTTACTGTCGGAGAAGTGCGACATTTCGCTGCTGCCAGCAAGGGCGGGGCTGTGAGGATGGAGTTTCTCCTCTGCTAGCGATCGAGGAGGATGCCGGGGAGCAGAGCACCAGCAGGAAGCACTACTATAGCTTGATGCAATCAACACAAAAGGTGGGAAGCGAAACAGGAGCTGGATGCGCACGGAGCAGCTCTGGATGCGTTTTCAGCGAGCCGGCTGGCCGGCAGAGAGCGAGGCAAGCACGCGACATAGAAAAAGGGAGGCTTCGCCATGCCTGACCTCGAAGAAATAGACGCTTCAGGGTGACGAGGGAGGCGCCGCCGTCACCACTACTAGGAAAAGGGCTATAGGTAATCCACACATCTGTGGCTCACGTGATTGAAGCACCCCACAGGTAAAACAGGCGTGGCTAACCTGTGGGCAGTGCCCTACTAGTAACTAGAACAACCGTGGCGCACGTGGTGATAGTACTCCACAGATATGTGTGGGCCAGGGGCCTGCTCGCCACATGCCACATACCCGTAGCGCACATGGTGTATGTGCGCTATGGTTGTTAGGGATAGCCGTGGTGCACATGAGGCCCATGCGCTACACCTAAGTTAAGGCCCCTCTGCTCTGTAAATGGGCAAACACATCTGTGGCGCACTCCTGGCATGTGCGCCACGGTTGTGATTAATGCCTGTGGCGCACTAGGGCCATGTGCGCCACGGATGTGTCGACCACTTTTTGGCAGGTCCACTTTGCACATGTGACTATCCACTACCACACCCACACTTCACTTTCCCCTCCTTATTCCTCCTTAGATCTAGTCGGGATCCTCCTCCTTCCCACCTCAATTTCTCCACTCATTCACCATTTTTAGCATGTAGAACTTACCTTGGATGGTACATACATAATAGAGGAAGCTCTCCTTCCAGACACACCATCCTCTCGGTCTCACACCTCTCCTTTCCATCTTCTCGATCGGTCTCTCATCTCGGTAACTTGTCCATGTAAGGATGTGTTCATGTGTATATGGATGATATGCTCATATGTATGAAGTGGATCGATGCTCATGTGTGTATGAAGAGGATCGATGCTCATGTGTGTGTATATGGAGAGGATCGATGCTCATGTGTGTATGGAGAGGATGATGTGTTCACGTGTATGGGTCGGTCTCTCTCTCTCTTGTGTTTGTGTGTGAATGAGTTGCCATTTTTTTTGCCAAAATGTTGATTCATTTCCATTTTGGCAAGACTTTGTCATTTTGCAAAGGTACTTATTTTAGGATAGGTCATGCCGAAATTTTCTATCGACCATTGCATGCATGCATTGATTATGTGGTTCTAATAAACTTCTAATTGTACCGTGTACACCGCGCAGGCAACCATGGTCCGCATAATGATCAAAGGCATTGTGGCTAGATTTTTGAAATGCGCAACGGCCGACATGATACGAAATAACAAGACAGACTTAAGATGTTTGTGCAGAAGATGCAAACTCAACTGGTTGATCGACCCAGATTCTGGGCATCTGCAGGCGCACCTGCTCCGGCATGGTTTCATGGAAGGATACACTCGTTGGATAAGCGATGACGAATACAATGGAGACGGTGAAGGTGGGCAACATGACGATGATCATCACGGCGAGGACGGGCGATATGATGAAGAGTCTCCTGGAGATGGTGAAGGTGCGGAAGTAGACCGGGATGATGATGATCTAGATGCCAGAGGAGCAGAAGACGATGGACAACGTCACGCTGGGTGCGGGACCCTTATGTGCAAGAGCTTCTTCTCAAGCAGACGAGTAACTTCAGGGCTACCGCTAGAGAGAAATCCAAGCTTGCGCAACTTGAGAAAGATGCGGTTACTCCATTGTATGAAGGATGTAGGCCCGATGATATCCGGTTGAATATAACGCTCAAGGCTACGGATATGAAGGTAAAACACAAATTGACCGACACAAGATTCGACGATATGATGGCATTCTGACACAATCGTCTCCCGGAGGGGAAAACGTGTCCAACTAGTATCGAGGACGCCAAGAAAATCGTCTGTCCTCTCGATTTATCGCACGTTAGATACCATGTATGCATCAACAATTGCATCATTTATCGGGGTGAGGACGCGGAGAAAACCACATGTATGGTGTGCGGCGTGAGTCGATACAAGAAAGGGAAGAAAGCACCTCGAAAAGTGGTATGGTACTTTCCTATCACTCCTCGTCTGCAGCGCTATTTCGTGGACCCTAAGGAAGCGAAGCTCATGCGATGGCATGCGGAAATGAAGAAGCCAGGAGATGACGATGACCCCAAAAAGGACGATCTGCTGGCGCACCCTTCAGATGCTAGCCAGTGGAAAGCATTGGACCTTGAATTCCTAGAATTCGGTGGAGATTCGAGGAATATCAGGCTTGGTGCGAGCACTGATGGACTCAATCCATTCGGTAGCCAGAACAGCACGCACAGCACTTGGCCCGTGTTTGTATGGATGTACAACCTCCCTCCATGGATGTGCATGAAGAAGAAGTACATACAAATGAGTATGCTAATTCAAGGCCGAAACAACCTGGTACCAACATCAATCTGTATCTCGGGCTGTTGAAAGAGGAGCTAGCCACGTTATGGGAATCTGGAGCCAATACTTACGACGCCGTCGCACAAGATTATTTCACTACGAGAGCCGTGTTGGTCACTACGGTGCAAGACTATCCAGGTTGCGGGTATATCTCGGGGCAGGTTATCCAAGGATTCTCCGCATGCGTTAGGTGCATGGATAACACAAGCTATCTCCAACTAGAGAAAGATCCAGGGTCTTTGAAAACCGTGTGCATGGCGCACCAGAGGTGGCTCGCCAAGAATGATCCATGGAGAAAACGTGGAGATCTGTTCGATGGAAAATCTGAGACCCGAGGAATCTTAGAGCAAAGGAGCAGCGAAGAAGTGGAAGAATTGCTAAAAAACTGGAAAGATCGTCCTAAGCCTGGAAAGAAGCGAAAGAGGTAGCAAGACAAGCCGCTACTGAAGGTATGGAAAACAAGGTCTGTTTTCTGGGAGTTTCCATACTGGAAGTTTCTCCGCACGCCTCATTGCCTTGACATCATGCATATCACGAAAAATGTGTGCGAGAGTCTGGTCGCCACCATAATGAACATGCCATATAGGACGAAAGATGGTCCGAAATCAAGGCACGACCTGATATTCATGGGCATCCGGAAGGAGCTTCACGGAGGACGCACTACTCCTGATGATCGGGAAGATGACGATGATCATGAGTCGGAGGCGACACAAGGTTGTCGGAAGGGTAAAATGGTCAAGAAGAACGAATATTACTGTCCTCCTTCTTGCTTCACTCTAAGCCAAGATGAGATTAAACAGTTTTTCAAGTGCTTTCTAGGAGTCAAATTTCCTTACGGCTACGCGGGTAAGATAAGCAGATAACTAGACGAGGCGAAGCAGAGGTTCAGTGGCATGAAGTCTCACGACTGTGCCGTGCTAATGACACATGTACTTCCGGTTGCACTAAGAGGGATAATGGGCGAGCACGTCCGTGAAAAGTTCTTTGGCCTCTGCAAGTTTTTTGACATCATCTCTCGAAAGTCAATTGGCGTGAATCAGCTCGGGAGGCTACAGGAGGAGATCGTGGTGATACTATGCGAGCTTGAGGTCTACTTCCCACCCACATTCTTTGAAATTATGGTGCATCTACTGGTCCATGTCGTGGAGGACATCGTCCAACTCGGGTCGATGTTCCTCCGCAGCATGATGGCGTTTGAAAGTATGAACGGACATATCAAAGGATACGTTCGCAACAGGTCTCGTTCCAGATGGAAGCATAGCCAAGGTCTTTCTGGCCGAAGAGTGTATCTCTTTCTGCACAAATTATCTAGACATCGAGAACCATGTCGGTCTTCCCGTCAACAGGCACCTTGGCAAGCTCGACGGATCTGGTCACCGAGAGGGTCGTCGCGTACTGCATGCAGACTTCGATTGTCGACGCGTAGAATTTCATCGAGCAAACCTCGTCGTGCTACAACATTTAGAACTGGTCGATCCATGGGTACAGAAGCACAAAAGGTTAATCGAGAAGAAGTACAGTGATCGGGGCATACAGAGGACGTAGGGAGAAATAATCAAAGAGCACAACTCAGATTTCACGCGTTGGTTTAGGCAGACGCTCCTTGATAACCCCCCGCGATTCGCATTCTTATGACACGAAAAAGATCATATTCCCCTTGTCGCAGGGACCCATGCAAAATCTGGTGACCTATCAGGTGTATGATATCAATGGCTACATATTCTACATGGAGGAAAAGGACAACAAGTGTGTATCAGAACTCAGGCATAACATCGGAATTCTACACCGATGACAACGTGAAGAAAAGATTCTACGAAAGGATCGAGGAGATCTGGGAGCTCGACTACTATGGAGAAAAGGTGCCGATGTTCCGTGTCAGATGGGCAAAGAGCGTCGAAAGAGAAGACCGGTATTTCACATCATGGTTATACACGAAGCAGCCAAATCCAAGGCCGCCGGTGCGAACGTGGCCGCGAAAAATGAACCGTGGGTACTAGCTAGCAAAGTGGACCAATGATTTTTCATTACCGACCCGACAAATCCTAGCCGTGTTATCGTGAGGAAAGAAAAAAGAAACATCATCGGAATGGATGGAGTCGCCGACAAACAAGACTTCGACCAGTATGGTGATCCAAAGATTGAAGATGACAACGACTATGATGCAGCAACATACATCACAAGAATAAAAAGGACAACCCTATCCAAAAAGGTAGCCCATTGGGAAGAAGAAACATTAAATTGCCGGGGCTAAATTATTCAACCGCGACAAAGGAGGGAAAAAAGATTGTAAAACGCTAGCTCAAAAAATATTGTAAAATGTGTGGTTAAAAAGATTATAATATTCATGGACAAATTATTATTTAATTTAGTTATACTTTGAATCATATTATTTGGACCACTTTTATGACATATATTATCACTTTGGGGCATTTTTGGAACATTTAAAAGTATTTCTAAAATAAAAACAAAACTTTTATGACATATATTACCACTTTTGAGCATTTTTTGGAACATTAAAAAGTATTTTTAAAATAAAAACAAAAATGGTGGGCACCAGGATTCGAACCTGGACCCTCACAGGTTGAGATAGAGCAATGGGCAAAACCAATGGGATAGGCTAGTGTTAGTGACAACAAAAGGGATGACCGCCCTCTTATCTGACTGATAAATGCAGTTAGGCGTAGCGCACCCTTAGCTAGTGCGCTACGGGTAACTGCACTGACCAGTCAACTACGCGTGACTCCCTGCTCCTCTCCTCGTCCCTCAAACAGATCGAACCAACATCCCTGATTTGCCGCATGCATCCCCGATCCGCCGACGTGCCGCCCCGATCCGCCACGCGTCCAAGGAGAAGGAGGCCGTGGAGGAGCTCCGCCTGTGCTCTTCGCTGTTGCCCGCGCTCTTCGTCCGAGGAGGAGGAGGCCGTGGAGGAGGATGCCCCCACGCGCGTCGTCGCTCGAGGAGGAGGAGGTCGTGGAGGAGCCTGCCGTCATCCTCGTCTCAGAGGTGAGCGTCGCCCCTCCCCTCTCTCCCTCTCTCCCTCTCTCTGCATCCATTCCTGGACAGTAGCTTCCATGATAGTAGCTTGCAAGATAGTATCTTGTAAGATATAGGAGGAGGTCGTGGATTAGGGTTCAGAGCAGTAGCTTGCAAGATAGAGGAGGAGGCCATGGATTAGGGTTCAGAGTAGTAGCTTGCAAGATAGTATAGCAGTAGCTTGCAAGATAATCTCAAAAGAAAACTGAAACTGAATTTAGTGTACAAGACAGTAGCTTGTTCCTGGACTTGTTGCTATTGTTTAGGTTCGTGGACTTGTCATTTAGGTTCCTGGACTTGTTTAGGTTTAGTTTAGTGTGCAAGAAGCTAGTTATAGATACACCTAAGTTTAAACATCTACAAACCATTAGTAACAGATACACCTAGTAGGCACATTTTACAGGAGCAAGGTCAACAGCATGAAACATGAGTGTTTGTAGATTAGCTTCACCAGTTTTTGTTTTTGTTTAGGCTGCAGTAGGTTAGCTTGTAGATTTTGTAGGTTTTATTTGTTCAATACTTAATACTTCTGACCAAAGCGGCATGCCTAGATTCTTCTCCAACTACAATTTTTATCTTACTAACATGCTATCATTAGAAAGTAGTGGCCACAGTGTTGTTTTTATGCTGTGGTGTGTTAAGAATGTTTTCTATCTTGGACCGAAGGATGCCTTAATTGATAAGGTTCTTATAATCTCTTGTGTCAGGATTCTACGTCATGAATTTGATTAAATTGGAACTCTTAGTGACCAGATAGATCGTACATTCTAAACATATGACTGTGAGCTACAAACCAGATTGTTCTGCTTTCTTAGTCCATGAGCCCCTCATATGCCAATGTTAACAAAGTACATTTGAAATAATTTTAAAAGCTAGATGGTTAAGCATCTGCCTCTTAAGGAAGGTATTCGAACCATTGGTCATGTAACCTATACTAAGATATAGATAAGATACTTGAGAATATTGCTGTTTTTTCGACTAATATTTAGATGATTCAGCTTAGTATTTGGTACAATTTTCTTAACAGTGAAGGTATTGTTTACCGTCTGAATTTAAAAAACTGTGAGGTTGTATACTCTTAATGATTTTCAAATTGTTATGACAAATGACAAAGAGCATAGGGCCATTAGGAAAACTCTGTTTTCTATGTTTCCATGATTTGCTGTCCTAGTGGCATAGGCTTTCATTGCCAAAACTCTGTTTTCATTGAACATTAATCATTGAACATTATTGTTTTGAGATAGTGTACTGATTTGTCTCTCTTTTTCTCTAGGGACAGATTTTTAGGAATGTATAGCTTCCTGTTTTCCATATATATTCTGGTAATGTGCTGTGCTGGCTGTGCTCCCTCATATCCTTCCAAATATGAAGCACTTTAATGTTCTGTGTTGGCTGTGCGTGTGCTTGTATGAAGCATTTTCTTATATCGTGTATGCAGGTGCTTGTATGAAATGAGTCCTGATTTTTGCCGAAATGTTGATTAACTTCCGTTTCGGCAGAAATCGGGCACTCCTAGTTTAAGAAAATTAGCAAAGGTCATGCCGGATTTTTCCGTGCACTTTATTACTAACCAATATTTGCTTTTTATTAGTGCAAACATGTGTGACAACAACGAGGCTGGCTGTTCTAAGCGCATTAGCGCTGAAGGAGAAGTTAGACCTCCTAATAAACAATTGACATTCTGGGAGGAGGCCCAGCGGCTAGAATACGATGAAGAATAACATCCTTCGGAGGGCGAGGACGATGCTATGGAAGACGCGGAGGAAGAAGAAGCGGAAGGAACGGCGGATGATGAAACCAATGATGGCGGCGAGGGCACAGGGAGTGGTAGAAATCCTCCTAAGAAGAAGAAGAAGCCGAAGAAACGGCGCCCGAACACGGTCGACACCGTCAGAGAGGAAATTACTGAAGTGAGCCCAACAGGGGTTCCTTTGGCGCCTGACCTTGTCGTCCGAGGGTACAGTGGGCAAGTGGCGACGATCACCCGGACCACCATCTCGATCAACACCGAGAATCTTCGGCATAAAGATAATGGCCATTTGCGCACACTCCTCTTCGAGAAGCTGCACGCAAGATACAAGTTCCCCACTGAGTATAGAAACACAAATTATCATGGGAATGAAGTAAACAAATCTGCCCTCACAAAGATGAGCACCGTCCTGGCCAGCTGGAGAACCCGGATAAAGAAGATCTATAAAGAAGGCAAAAGTCTCGAGGAGATCCAGAAGATTGACCCGTAGATCACCGAAGATCAGTTCTGGGAGTTCAAGGAGAGGTGTGAATCGGTTAGAGCTCTGCCCTCGAGTGAGCGGGGAAAGGTGCTGCAGGCGATGAATATAGGTCACCACCATCTCGGATCTGGTGGATACAGAACCGCGGAGCCCAAATAGGATAAGGAGGACGACGAGTATACAGCTAAGGGGATAGGTAACCCATTTGGGAAATTCAAAACCAAGCAGCTTCGAAACTTTATCAGGGCCCATTACCATGTGGACCCAAAAGTCAAACAACTCACCGCGGATCCTGTGGTGAAGGACTTTGACGTTATTGCGGTAAGTAATTTAATTACCACGGATCAACTCGATTAAATTCTAATGGATGAAGTCAAATTTCTAAACGGATCACTGTTACTTGTTCTACAGGAGGAGGAAATTTCTAGTCATGCATCCCAGGGTTCCTCATCCCAGGGGTCGACGACGGCCACCCGGTGGGATAACCCTTTTAACAGGGCGATGAACCGGGCCAAGAAAATCATGCCGGTTACGGAGAAGCCATCGTCAGCTGGCCGTATGGCCGACATCGGGGGTAAGAATTGGGTGGATCATCTTGGTCCACTGCCGAGAATGCGTGTGGCGCCGTCGGAAAGGAGCGAGGAGGAAAATCACGAGGTTCAAGAACTTAAGGAACAAGTGGCGCGGATCCCGCAGATCGTCCAAGACAACCCGGCAATCACCCTCATGTCTATCCTTCCTACCTTGGTGGAGTCAATAGAGAACTGGAGTGCGGGTGGTCGACAAGGGTCGTGCCTGATTCCAAGCATGGTCAGAAGCCACTCGAACAACGCGGCACCGACGAATCAGGCGAATTATGTGTTCGTGACTCCACCCGCTAGCACTGTGGCGCCAAAAGTGTTAGTGACTCCCCCTGCCATCACCGCGGCGCCGGACATGTTGGTGACTCCCCCTGCCATCATCGCGGAGGCACCGGAGCTCCATGCACCCGATAGGGAGAATACACCGGTCGCCGGCACCGCGCCATCAAGCAGCCCCTCCGTCTCTTGCACGGCCGTCATTGTATGCGGTGCCTCGACATTAGATGATCTTGACACCATCACGGTAAACAGATTACTTTACCGCCTTTCACGCCATCTATTACTCTTATGGCATCTCTCTAATGTCGTACATGTTTTCCGCAGATGGATGTTCCTTGCACTCTCTTATGCTACGTGAACAACGAGCTAAGAGATGTTGCCAAGGGTACCATCGTTCAACCCTTGCAGTGCACGTTCCACTCAAGGACGATGCCAGATAGCATGCACAGGGTTAAAATTAGTCGGGTTCTAAGGGGCTGCGACGACCTAGAACCTCCCATTCAACCCCCATGAGAGAATGATGAAGAGTCGGCTGTCCTCAGAAGTTGCTTCGGCTTATTCTTACAATGGCCAAAGAGAATGATTTGTTTGGGAACGACGTGGGCCATCACCCCACAGACAACAGCATTGCATGTCGTGCCAGCGACAAGCGGTGGAAAGGTCCCCTTATTGCCTCCGCCGTCACCTCCACGCGGTGGGTTGGATGATCATGTTGATGATATGCACATGGCATAGGATCCGGCCGAGAACGATGACGATGACTTCAATCAGTTCTTCAACACTCAGTTTTGCAACAAAGACCCAGCTAGTGGCCCCACTGAGAAACCCACTATCACCAAGCGTCTGTTTGATTCTCAGGAGACGCCTCCAACTTGCGCCTTCACTGAGCCAACTGATACAACCAACCGTCCCTTAATTCTAAGACCCGACACACTACATAGGGGCCGGTGCTCAGATTGCGGTGCCTCCCCGCGCTCCAAAAGGCAAAAAGGCCAGGAAAAGAAAATCTAGCAGCTCGAGCTAGCCGGTGGCGTCAACTACGAATCCGATCAGGTTTCGGGACGGGCCACCAAGACCCGAGGGTATTATGTGTAGGATTCATGTGGCGGGTGAGCCCATTCTAACTAATAATTTGCGGAGGCTCGCCGGTTTGGAACTTAAGAGTGTGCATGACGGTGTGCTGACGGTAGAGAGACACCTTCTAGCGGAGAAAGATCCCTCGCACCCGGTATTCGTGGTTAAGGTGCCACCAGGATTGGGATTCGTCGATAATGCCCCCGGATCTGTTCTTCCTGCAGTTTGACAACATTTTTAATATGTTCCACCTGTACCCGCTGCACTATACCATGGTTCGCCTATTTTCTCTCAGCCTGGCCATGTAGATCAGTAGAGAGAACACACTAGACATCACTATAGTGGACCCTTACTACATGCGTGATGGCTTCTTGGGAAGCACCGTTGGACGATGTTTCGTGGCCTCGTATCTAAAAAGAATCTTCGTGGCGAACAAGACAAAGAAATACATTCTCGTGCCTTACTTTCCCGAGTAAGTCATTATTCACTCGCCACCATCGATTGTCTTTATTAGATTATCATCATTCTTTTTCCAACATATTCCATTTCAATTTTTTTGCATAGAGATGAACACTGCACACTTATCTCCTTATCGCCGAAGCATTCGCACGCCACGTATTTTGACTCGGGGAGTCTAGAAAAGAAGAAAAACTACGACAGGATCAAGGAAGTTCTGGAAGATGCTCTCACTGGCTAAGCCTCGACGGAAGGCACCACCTTCGTGCGTAATAAAGTCAAGTTCGACAGGCACGTCTTTAACCACGTAACGGAGTTTCCCTGCGTAAAGCAGCCGGAAGGCAGTAAGAAGGAAGCCTACTATGCACTCCATCACATGAGGGCGTTCCTACTAGACCAGCTGAATTCTACGCTGCCAGATCATCTCAAACAGTGGGCCGAAGCCAAGGCCAAGATCACTAATTCAGATATTAGACAAGAGATGTATTGCATCCAGCAGTAGTTTGGAGCAATCATATTTCGTGATGTCATGACTTCGGGGGGATCTTCTACAGAGGAAATCTCCCGAATAACCGTGACATAGAAGATCGCCTAGAGATACAGGGTGACTATAGGAAGTTCATGAGGAGACAAGGCGTCCTCCCGTTCCCTGAGCAGAGCTAGAAGTCTTGATGTTGGCCTAGTTGTAGTTCCAAACTATAGATGACCTTTGTGTGTGTGGACAAGTATATGCTACTACTTAGCTTATTAGGTTTATGAATTATCGCTTACTTCTTTTGCTTATTATTATTATATATGAATCAATGCTTGATTTTTTTGCTTACTCTTTGGTTCTTTGCTTAATTTGGCCTTTTTCGAGAATGCTGATAATTGAAATGTCGTGGCACACTATATATAAGTGAATGTGCTACGACGGGATAGTGAGCCTTGTGATATGCACAAGTCCAGGTGTTGTGCGTCCTACTTGGCTTATTGTTCTATCGTAGCATATTCCTGTGTCCAACGACCTATGTATATATATGAGACTTTTTTTGAG
Organism: Avena atlantica; assembly: GCA_910589765.1. NCBI lineage: Eukaryota > Viridiplantae > Streptophyta > Magnoliopsida > Poales > Poaceae > Avena > Avena atlantica. The sequence continues at coordinate 468,771,953 of OU342733.1, forward strand.
TTACTTTGGTCTTTTTCGAGAATAATGTTGATGATTGAAATATCGTGGCACACTATATACGTGAATATGTTGTGACGGGATTGTAAGCCTTGTGCTATGCACAAGTCCAGATGTTATGCATCCTACTTGGCTTACAGTTCCGTCATAGAATATTCCTGTGTCCAACGACCTAGTTATATATCAAACATTCTTTTTTAGTTACATTGGTCTTTTTCGAGAATGCCGATGATTGAAATGTCGTGGCACACTATATATGTGAATGTGCTGCGACGGGATTGTACGCCTTGTGTATGCACAAGTCCAGGTGTTGTGCATCCTACTTGGTGTACAGTTTCATCGTAGCATATTCCTGTGTCCAACAACCTAGTTATATATGAGGCATGTTTTTTGAGTTACTATGGTATTTTTGAGTTGGGAGTACTTTCTATAAGTGTATCTTTGCGACTTTAATTATACATGTTTTTTCAATCACCGGTTAAATATTATTGCCAACTTGTAGATGACGTGGTACGTCGTGTACAAGGGACGGGTTTCCGGAGTTTACGATGATTGGAAAGACTGTCGGAGACAGGTGCACCATTTCAGCGACAATAGCTACAAAGGGTACAACACTATGACGGAAGCGGAAGCTAGATACACGCGCTATCTAGCGGGAGTTAGGACGAGGAACCAGATGAAGACCTACAACTTCGTCGCGGTGATGCTTATCGTCTTTGGTTGTTTATCCCGCGCTTGTTTCTAGTTTAGATGTCTAGGCGAGTTTCCGAGCTCTAACTTGTTCGAGACACATGTATTCGCATGTCACCAACTACTTTGTAACTTGATCGAAACAATGTAACTTATACTATGTATTCATGTGTGGGTTTATCTTTATGTATTTGTTTCAATCTTGTTTTGTAAATTATGTATTCATATATATAATTGTATATCTTATATCTGTGTGTGTATATCTTTTTTAAAATTGTATATAATCTATATAGAATATCATCTGGCTCAGAATTAAAAAAACAAAAAAAATTGCCCATGGCGCACATGGCATGGCTTTAGTGGCACACATGATCTAAAGCGCACGTGAAGAACATCAGTGGCGCACTGCCCTATGCGCCACAGAGAAGATAGTGGAAGCGCACTATCATTTCTAGCTGTGGCACACTGTCATGTGCGCTACAGATGTGTCCAGGTAACCAGGTAACCGTAGCGCACCAGACAGTGCGCTATGGCTACGTTTTAGCCGTAGCGCAGGGATGGTGGCGCACCACTAGTGCGTCACGGATGGGCATTTCACGTGCGTCACGAACAACATGTTTCCTAGTAGTGCACGCCCGAGCTCAACCCCCCGTGATTAAGGGCGGCGTCCACGGAGCAGGGCAACCCCCACCGGAGCCTTCCGATGGTGAGCAGGGTCAGGTGGGGCGACCGACGCGCGATCCCTCCGACGTGACCGGAGCGGCGGCGGAGTGCATGGGGAGCGATGGCGTCGGGATACTGCCGGGAGAGGGGGGAGGGGGAGCGGTGACTGTGGGCAAGACGACAAGATCTGATTTTGAATCGGCCAAATTTAAACGAGAAATCTATTTCTAGAACAGTCGGTAGATGTCTAATTCCGGCGGACTCACGTCTACCGTCCATCGCACGGTGTGTGTGCATATTCTGCCCGCTACATGACAAAATGGATCAAAGATAGCTTAGAACCAAACCAAAAACTTAAAATGTCTTGTAGATCAAACCGTTTGTTCGATTTAGGATCCGTTTTCACTATTAGACTAGTCGCGACGAGATCTTTAAAACTAGATCTCATGTTGATATGTTTCGATGAAATTGTTTTCGGACTAAAACGTTATCCACCTCTAACACGTAAGTTATTCATGCCATAATATATATGTTATCCATCCTGTAACACATAAGTTACCCATCATATAAACTTGTTGGGTATATTCTTGCATATATGTTGAACAAGTTTAACTAGAACAAGGGGGCTTAGTTGTTAGGTTACGGACGCATCGATGATCAATAAAGACTCGGTATCATAACACCATATATGCTTCATCACTCGCATGCCGCGATAGCGGCGATGGACGATGAAGCCGAACCACTAAACTACTGATTGCGCGTTTGTTCACTAGGATGGTGGGTGATAGGGCATAATACCCTATTTATTATATCTTATGCAAAAGAAACTTAGATTTAATTTATTAAAAAATATGTTTGATGTTTGATGCGATAGTCTTTCGAAGTTGAGTCGCGCGTACGCCGCGAGAGTGGTGACAGACGGCGAAGCCATACCGCTAGAATAACTTTTATATTCTATTTGTGGGTAATTTTTGTAGTGATGGATAACTCTCGCTTTACTGATGGATAACTTTTGGGACAAACTTGTTTTACTAATGAATAACTTTTGAGACAAATAAAACCGTGTTATCCACCCCTAACATATGACTTATCCATGTTATCGTATGTAAGTTATCAACCGTAAAACATATAAGTTACCCAGTACATAAATTTTATATTCTATCTATAGTAAATTTTTATAATGATGAATAACTTACATGTTATTGGATGTGTAATTTAAATGTTGAAACCTGGATAACTCTTGTGCCACTGGTGAATATTTTTGGGACAAAAAAGTCGTGTTAGTTAGATAGAGCATACACGCGGCCACGCGGGGCATCACTAGTGTAGGTTGTCGAAGCCCACCAAGTTATATAATTCTCAGCACGAACGGTTGCCAGTTACTTTTTCTGCATCCATATAAAAGAGTCTTCATACATCGTGTTTTATAAGGTGTGTAACTTATATACTATGGCCTGAATAACTCAAGTGTTACAGGTGGATAACTTTTGGTTAGAAAAAAAAGTTTTTAGAACATATCAACATGTGATCTAGTTTTAAAGATCTCGTCGTGACTAGTCTAATGGTGAAAACGGATCATAAATCAGATAAACGGTTTAATCTATAAAAAGTTTTGAATTTTCAACTTTCTACATTAGCAGTTAATCCATAAAATGTTGATGACATTAGCAGTTTTGTCCTCTAGTATTTGTGAGCTAATTTTTCATGTTTAGAGCTGGGTATCTCTCTTTATAGACCTATTACCAATTTAAACCCTCGTATTAAGAAAAAGGAAGTGGACGAGCTTTACTTATTTGCTCGTATCGTTCCGACAAGAGCTATCGGAATGCCCGCCCGGTCTTGCAATTTACAGACCGCCCGCCAAGTAGCAGCGTCCAATTTAAAACAATTTAACTGTACTAGGCACGGGTTTGTAAAATCTAATTTGAACTGAGAGGGAGAGGAGTTGCGACATCTTTTCTGCGACAGAGGGAGTAGAATGTTTTCGTGTCCCCATCTCATTGATGTCACGATTTCTTCATGTCAGTACTTTTTTTTTTTTGAGAATGTTCATGTCAGTACTTTGTCTGTTTAATCTCCCGAGTTTTTCCACATATAACAGAGAATGATGACTGAACAAATCTTTTGGAAAAAGGAATTACCGTGTAAGCATCTGCGCGCTGCTATTAGTATTAGAGATAGATACTGTCGACTTTTTTTTAGCGAAAAGTCTATGGTTTGATAATTTGTTTTTATTAAGTGTCAGATCGAGCGCCTAGTCGCATGCTTCCTGACTTTCCTAGCATATATTCTTCGTTTGAGCCTCTTCTCGATATCCATCATAGTAGCTTCATGACCTAGTAAGTCTCAACTGCTGGTTAGGAAATCATGTTTAAAATTAAGGTACAAACGTGTACCTATAAAATTACATCTATTATATACTAAAAGTAATATAAGGGTATTTTTCGAGACACCAGGTTGATCCACATCATCTGAATTAATTTTAACTGTTAGATCTGTATTATACGGTTAAGATTTAATCTAAGATTAAAATATAAGTAGTGTTACATCGAATCGTATACCTTATGTCACGTTAGCTTGGTTACGTAGTTACACATGTTTATAATAAGAGAGATGGACCGGTAACAATCCAACGATAGAGGATCAATCATATTGCATAAAGAGTCCACGCACAATCTAGAAGGAAACTGCTCAAACCGCTGGCCCCCGACGTCAGTGTACATGCACATCAGCAGTATCTCCAGAGCATGATACTCGATTGGATTTTCTTGGCCACGGATGTAGTACATGGTGCTGACCTTAATTTCCTTGCCTGGGTACAAAGCACATCAGCAGCGCCGCATGGCGTTGGACTCGATTTGCTTGGCCGGACGGCCGTAATCCCGTGTTGTCCGGATATGCAGGTTAGCTGCAGACGTTTGAATCTTACCTCATGCGCTCAGCCTAGCGAGATTAATCCAAGATTTTTTTTTTACCTGTACACATCTTAGAAAATTAAGCTACGCGCTTCGATAGGTATCTTTCTTTTTTGATCACTTCAAATTTTGATCTTTCATATGCCATGTAATTCGCATAGACAAGATGGGTTGATCTATATGTTTCAACGCCTTTCCGTGTTATAAGCACGGCACCATGAAAACGTGGTTACCTGCACAAATCAAAGAGTATTTCCATCAATGATCCATCAGGTATGTATCTATATAAGAGTGGTCTATGTTCTACTCAACAGGTTGAATTCTTTGGTTTTCAGTATTACTTCGTTCCCTACTAACCTGGTAACACCACAAGTTCTTTTTTTTTTTTGCCTATGATAGTACGACATGATTACTACAAATAAGAGACAAAGAGATTCATCATGTCATGCATGGAACACGATCATCCAGCCAGATGACTCTACAAATCAGTTAATTAAGTATTTTATATCATTGTCTTGCAAAAAAGGAAGATTTTTTTCTCTTTGATTACTAAACCTAAAAGGGTAAATTCATTGTTTTCTCCAAAAAAGGTATGGAGTAGCAAGTATATTGCTGATCCAATAAAACCACCGGAAAATAATTGTAGCATCTAATACAAGTGCATCTTATTCTATTTGAAATAACAAAGAGTCTATAGTCCATTTGGAACCTTATGTTTCTTAAGGAGTTTATAATGTGCTTGGATGCTAAATTTATTTGCAGGATTGTGTGCATAAAAAATGTATGCCGACGTTTACAAGGTCGGGCAGAAGTAACTAAAAGTGATGCCAATTAGTGGCGAGTGGAACTAAAAACGTCCTACTTAATTTTTCTCACTTTGCATTTTGAGTGTTCTTTAGAAATAAAATTTTGAGAAATAGAAATTGATGCATTAGTTGTGCAATGTGCCTAAAATATAGTAAAATAATTTTGTTGGTTGGAGAAATATAATGCATTTAATTTTGTAGTGGAAAACTAATGCTTCAGTGTATAATGTCCTACTCATGGTTATCTTCTTCGAATTACGAAAAGCAAGATAAAGGGAACAAGATTACTCCTACTTAGTAGGCTTATCCTCATGGGAGAAAATAAGCTTGAAATTTACAAATTAATGAAGTAAGATAATCTTAATCTCTACAAATATCAATGTTATGGAAAATTTTAAATGTTCAACTATTTCTTTAGATTAAACATCTGGTCCTTATGGTAAAGAGATTAGAAAAACTCACAAAAGGGTGAAATATCCAGCCACAATTTGCGAAGTAATAAGATTAAGGTAAAGGTTTATGGGTTTATTTTTGTATCATAAGTGCATCAAGTTTAGGTTGGTGTGCTATTGTTAGCCTAATATGTGTGACTAAAGTAGCAGTTATAATACAGTCAACTCCTAAGACTGGTCAAAGATTAAAAAAATTAAGGGATGCATGATATGGATAATTGCTGGATGATGCTTATATGAAATCATGAAGTTATATCGACTACTTTCATTTATGAACTGATGAAGATACGAAGACCTATCAATTGTGATATGTTTAGTTTCAACTGTGATCATTTATGGGGTATAAAAATACTTTTCATAGAAACCTGGTGTTACCCATTTAAATGTGGTATCATAGTTCTACATATTGTAATCAGTATTCATGTTGTGATCTACTAACAGAAAGAGCGTACACCAGATCATTGCACGATGTTTCACGTTTCTCTAACATTTATATAACATAAACCTTATCACTATAGTAGATGTTTAACTAATTAAGGAAATAATCGAGGGATTATTAATTTCTAGAGATTCTTATTTTTATTGTATTAATGTGGAAATATTTTCTGTCACGAAAATAAGGAGTATACATAATAGGAAGACTTGGCTTCCATGGATAAAAACGTCATGGTTATGCCAGTATAGTGACGGAGATGAAGTTATTTTCACAACATCGTATCAATCAACATGACACTGTGACTTATAATACATAGACCTCATAAGGAAGGTACCTAAACTTCACATTAGAGGTTGTTCTATGGTTACTCGACCTCCTGACACCTCAGTCGATGACAAAGGTGAGATAAGACAGGGAATATTGAAATGGTAGAATATTGACCCGTTGTATGTCTTACTTTTATGAGCCGAACAATTTGAATATTCCACAATGAAGTGAGATGGTTAGGAACTTTACAATTTCAATCTTGTAGAAGAAAACACTGTGTTGTCAAATTCAAACTAGAGTAAGAGTCTTGTCGAAATGGACACATGCTTTGCACATTGGCAAATTGTTAGAGAAAATATCAGTAGATTACAACACAAATTTTACCAATATAATGAAGTTCTCCTAAGTGGATTGTCGAACTATATATATTGTTCCCTTAAATTGATTCCAAAGTGACCATCAACAGTTTCATGAAAAACTAAGGTGCGCCTTCCACTATTTCCTCTCACTATGAAACTAGTGTGGCTTGGTAGCATCTGTCCTTTCTTGGTGATCAAAACATAGAGAGCTGTCGTGACACATGTCCACGCGAAAGAAACGAAAGCAGTTCTCCTTGAAGGCCCAGATCTGAACGACGTCGTCCACTTTGAGGCCACAGTTGTTGATGAAGTACGGTGCCGCCGCTGCTGCCCCACCGTGACAGCTGCAGCTCACTGATGCCCCAACTTCGAGTGACCATCTCAAGAAAATGTCCACAACAGCTAGTCCTGATTATCATTTTTACAGTAACAGGAGTTGTGGTAACAACCTAACTTGGTAAGCAAGCCTCAAGAGCAAAACACGACACATGATCATGCTTAGTGCCAAACTCGCCACCGCACAAGCGTTGTCACCTCCCCCAATTTTCTGATGCTAAAAGACGATACAGAGATTTTTTTCCCTAAAACATCATCTTTACTGCAAAAATTCAGAACTCAAACTCCCCCGAAGCCTTGTTGAACAGAACATCTCTGCCATTCAGATGCATGATACCATCCTTCAACGTGCACTTCCAGCGGTTCTTCGCCCTTTTCACCCTCTCAAACTGTGCGAGGACGATGTGCTGCGTGCTAGGTTCATCATCATCATCATCATCATCTGTCTCATCGTCGTCGTCGTCATCTTCATTGAGAGGAGTCTCGTCGTCGTCCTCATCCCCTGTATCGTTTCTTGGTCTTGGTGTTGCAACAGCAGCAGGCGAAATCTTGTAGTCTTCTGTTGGAACAACTCCTGGGAAGAAAAGTTGGCCATAACCAGCAGACGGCCCCGTTGGTACGTTGTCCATCCCCGCATCTGTCGTCCCTGGAAGCGGTGTCTGGATCGGGGTCGGCGGGAACAACATCTCGGCGGCGGGGGTGGCGTACTCGTCGGAGGTGGCGTCGTAGGGCACGTTGAGGTCGTGTACGGGCGGGGCCGTGGCGGCGCCAGGAGCGCCTAGTCCCGCGGCCGCGGCGGAGGGCCTGTTGAGGTCGATGTTCCCTGAGGTTGCGCCGTAGTACTGCCGCATCTTCGTTTCCCAGAGAGCCTGGAGCTCGTTGAGGACGGCATCGCCGACGCCGTAGGTGATGAATTCCTCGCGGACATTAGCGACGACGTCTTCGATCACGGAGAAATAGACGGCGGGGGAGTGGTTGCTGCTGGCCATGGCGGCGGCGCAAGCACCAAGGGTTAGGTTTTGCGTGCGGGAGAAACGGCGATTGGGAAAAGTGGGGAGCGGAGGAGGAGGAGGCGTGCGGTATATATTGACGCCTGATATGGAGTACGACTTCGAGCCGAACACGGGGTATGGAGAACACTCCGTCCCGACCGACCGATCGGGGGCAGGGAATCGGTGGCTCACTCGCGCCCCGCAAGCCTTTTTGTTCTTTTCTCTTGACAGGGCCATATTTGGTGGTTATTTTTTGTTGGGTCGTTGGTGATGATTTTTTTTAGAGGAACCACATATATTTCATTTATCAAATATCAAGTTAGAAAAAGTGACACTTGCAGATACTAAAAGACAAACTGGGATAGAACGATTATCCTGAAACTGCGGATGAAATTCTAAGAGATCGAGAAATACAAAACGATCTCTAGATTTTTCTGCAACCACCGAAACTAGTGGCTGCCGCCCAACTCCAGCGCCCATGAGACGGAAACCGGAAGAGACGACGAGCCTCCACCGTTGCAACATCCAAAAAGATACCATCGTCAACGAGGTTTTTTGTGATTTAATGAACATACCTGTTGCATGCAGCGACGCACATGTCGATGTGGCACGTCGATTGAGGAATGTTCCCGTGCTATCTTGGACCAAGATCCGTCGCCTCCCATCGATGAAATTAGAGAAGAACGACAAATATACCACCTCCGGACCAACATCCTCACTCTAGAGAAACCACCTCGTCCCGGTCGCCAACGTCGTCGCGGATATTAACAAACGCTGGTGACGCACCAAGAAACTGATCTCGCCAAATTTGAAGAACGACGAGAAGACCAAGATGCCCATTTAAGAGACCAACCAACACACGTTGCCATCAACTCCGAGGCGTCATCATTAAGGGAGTTGAGGGAGATTTATTTGCCCGGACACCACTCCTACCATCCCAACGACGCACCACGGCAGACATACCCACTACTAGATGGAGGAACGAGCTCCCCATCCCTCCTGCCGCCAGGCGGCAAGTGGAGGGAGAGGGGACCAACGTCCTTGCCGATGGAGATGGGATGGAGGTTTGGAGCGCCGCTACCTCTCGTGCGAGAGGAGATGTAGAATGGTTTGGTCTATCATAGGCCATCATCGTTGGTGATGATTGTTGCAACCTATGTAAAAGATTTTACACTATGAACTTATAATGTTGGAATTGTTATCTATTTATGTCTGATCCATTTTTGAATCTAGCTTGTTGCAAATGAATTTGCTGCAAAAGATTTTGCACGATTAACTCTTAATGTAGGAACGGTTATATATTTTTTGTTGTAACTATTGGTGATTTTTGTTGGATACCATTGTAGGGGTTCGTAGCATGGAAAACAAAAAATTTCTATCGCATACAAACAAACAAGCCAAGATCTATCTACTAGATTGTAGCAACGAGTCGATGGTATAACTTACCCTCGAAGATTCCAAAGCGTTTAACGAGAGCGGATTCTCGTGGGTGATGTAGTCGTACTCTTTCCGATCTCAAGATCGTGTAGACGATCCTTCCAGCGCCACGTTCCGGCAGCGCTCCCGCAGTCGGTCACACGTTCGGTACTCGACGAAGACCTTCCTCTCCCTTGTTCCAGCAGGCAGCGGAGGTTGTAGCACTCTCCTCGCGATTCCGGCAGCACAACGGCGTGGTACCGGAAGTAGAGGGGAAATCCCGCAGGGCTTCGCCTTAAGACGGAGCGAGTATGGTGGATTATGAGAGAGGGCAATTAGAGGTCTAGAGATTAGACACACCAATTAGAAGGCTCTAAACCGCTGGCTAAAGCAATTAGAAGCTCTAAACCAAAACGGCTCTAAACCGGAGGTAGAAGATAGGAACTTGTGTGTTCTAGGAGGGGAGCCCTGCCACTCCTTATATAGATGGGAGGGGGCTGGCGCGCCAGGGGAGGGAGAGAGTCCCTCCCCAACTCGGCCTAGGGCTGGCCGCCGGCTTGGAGGAGAGAAACTCCTTCTCCAAGTCGGTTCCAACTCCTCTTGCTTGTTTCCCACAGTTTCTTGTTTTAGCCGTTTGACTTTCAAACTGGACATTTGACTTTTCTGTTTTAGGATTCAATTTAATCCTTTATTTGGGACAGCAAGAACACTTAGTACATGATGCAATCATTCCAATATGTAATGACACATTCATGTACCCCTCCCCCCCCCCCCCCCCCCCGGAGTGCCGGACAATCCGGAACCTTCTAGAACATTCCCGATGAAAACACCGGAATCATTCCGCAACTCCGAAACGGGACTTTCCTTATATGAATCTTATTCTCCGGACCATTCCGGATCACCTCGTGATATCCCGGATCCCATCCGAGACTCCGAACAACATTCGGTCTCTTTCTCATAACACCATAACTACTCAAACAACGTCGAATCCTTAAGTGTGTCTCCCTACGGTTCGTGAATTATGCGGACATGATCGAGACACTTCTCCGAACAATAACCAATATAGGAATCTGGAAATTCATATGGCTCCCACATATTTCTACGATTACTTTGCGATCGAATGAACCACTTACATACGATACCAATTTCCCTTTGTCTCACGATATGTTACTTATCCGAGGTTATGATCGTCGGTATCTCTGCATACCTAGTTCAACCTCGTTACTGATAAGTACTCTTTTCTCGTTCCCGTGATATGTGATCCCTTGTGACCAAGTCACATGCTTGCAAGCTAATTGGATGACATTCCACCGAGAGGGCCCAGAGTATATCTATCCGTCATGTGGATGGACAAATCCCACTCTTGATCCATGTGTCTCAACCAATACTTTCCGAACACTCAATGCCACCTTTATAACCACCCAGTTACGGTGTGGTGTTTGATGTCATCAAAGCATCCATCCGGTAAATGTGATATGCATGATCTCATGGTCGAAGGAATTAGGTTACTATGTATCAGAAAGCATATAGCAAATGAACTATTGAAATGACTTGATCTTTATGCTACGCTTATCTATAGGAGTATGTCCACCATATCATTCTCCTAACGATATGATCTTGTTGTTGATAACATCTCAATGTTCATGATAGGGAAACCACAATCATTAATCAACCAACAAGTTAGTGAAGTATAGAGGCTATACTAGGGACTTCAAATTAAGTTTACAAATCACACAAGTATCAATGTTTCCTTGTTAATACTATTATAGCATGAATGTAAACATTTATCATAAACACAAAGATATAATAATAACTACATTTATTATTGCCTCTAGGGCATATCTCCAACAGTCTCCCACTTGCACTAGAGTCATCTAATCTAGATTACATGGTAATATACCGAACACCCATGGCAGTTTGGTGTTGGTCATGTTTTTCCCTCGGGAGAGGTTTAGTCAACGGATCCGCCACATTCAGATCTGTGTGTACTTTGCAAATCTTTATATCCCCATCCTGGATATGTTTTCGAATAGCGTGAAAACGTAGCTTGATATGCTTCAGCTTCTTGTGTGACCTTGGTTCTTGCGCATTGGCTATGGCGCCCATGTTATCACAGTAGATAGACATTGGGTCCAGCGCACTAGGAACCACACCCAGCTCTGTAATGAACTCTTTCATCCATATCGCTTCTTGTGAAGCCTCCGAAGCAGCCATGTATTCCGATTCAGTTGAAGATCTCGCCACAACGCTTTGCTTAGCACTCCTCCAGCTAACTGCTGCACCATTTAAAATAAATACGTATCCGGATTGTGATTTAGAATCATCCGGATCTGTGTTCCAACTAGCATCGGTGTAACCATTAACAACGAGCTGTTCATCACCTCCATAAGAAAGAACCATATCCTTAGTTCTTCTCAAGTACTTAAGGATGTTTTTGACCGCTGTCCAATGATCCACTCCTGGATCACTTTGATATCTGCTAGTTAAACTAACAGCATATGCAATGCCGGGTCTAGTACATAGCATGACATACATTAGAGATCCTATGGCTGAGGCATAGGGAGTCTTACTCATCCTTTCTCTATCTTCTGCCGATGTCGGACTTTGAGTTTTACTCAAGGTCGTATTGGGCAACATGGGCAAGAACCCTTTCTTGCTTTCTTCCATTCCAAACCTCTTTAGAACTTTGTCCAAATATGTACTCTGTGACAATGATATTTGGCGTTTCGATTTATCTCTATAAATCTTTATGCCTAATATGTAAGCTGCTTCGCCAAGATCCTTCATTGAAAAACTATTATTCAAATATTCCTTGACACTATTAAGAAGGTCTACATCATTCCCAATCAACAATATGTCATCCACATATAGTATTAAGAATGCTACAGAGCTCCCACTCACTTTCTTGTAAATACAAGCTTCTCCATAAGTTTGTATAAAACCAAAACTTTTGATTACCTTATCAAAACGTTGATTCCAACTTCGGGATGCTTGCTTCAATCCATAGATGGACCGTTGAAGTTTGCATACCTTGGTAGCATCTTTAGGATCGACAAAACCTTTGGGTTGCATCATATACAACTCTTCATCAATGTCTCCATTGAGGAATGTTGTTTTGACATCCATCTGCCATATCTCAAAATCATAATATGCAGCGATTGCTAACATAATCCTCACAGACTTTAGCTTCGCTACCGGTGAGAAAGTCTCATCGTAGTCAACTCCTTGAATTTGTCGAAACCCTTTTGCGACAAGTCGAGCTTTATAGACAGTAACATTACCATCAGCATCTGTTTTCTTCTTGAAAATCCATTTGTTCTCGACAGCCTTCCGGCCATCCGGTAAGTCCACCAAAGTCCATACTTGGTTTTCGTACATGGATCCAATCTCGGATTTCATGGCTTCTTGCCATTTATTGGAATCTGGGCTCATCATCGCTTCCTCATATGTCTCGGGGTCATCGGTGTTGTCCACCAACATGACATTCATAACGGAATCATACCAATCTGGAGTGGTACGAGTTCTCGTTGACCTCCGAGACTCTGTAGCAACTTCAACCGAAGTTTCATGATCACCATCATTAGCTTCCTCTCTTATTGGTGCAGACACCACAGGAACCTCTTCCGGTGCTGCGCTACTCGCAATTTCGAGAGAAGGTTAGACAACCTCGTCGAGTTCTACTTTCCTTCCAGTCAATTCTTTCGAGAGAAATTCCTTCTCTAGAAAGGATCCATTCTTGGCAACGAAGATTTTGCCTTCGGATCTATGATAGAAGGTATACCCAATAGTTTCCTTCGGGTATCCTATGAAGACGCATTTTTCCGCTTTGGGTTCAAGCTTGTCCGGCTGTAACTTCTTTACGTAGGCTTCGCATCCCCAAACTTTAAGGAACGACAATTTAGGTTTCTTTCCAAACCATAATTCATACGGTGTCGTTTCAACGGATTTAGATGGTGCCCTATTTAAAGTGAATGCGGCTGTTTCTAATGCATAACCCCAAAATGATAGCGGTAAATCTGTAAGTGACATCATAGAACGAACCATATCTAAGAGAGTTCGATTACGATGTTCGGACACACCATTACGCTGTGGTGTTCCCGGCGGTGTCAATTGTGAAAGTATTCCGCATTTCTTCAAATGCTCGCCAAACTCGTAACTTAGATATTCACCTCCACGATCAGAACATAGAAATTTAATCTTCTTGTTACGTTGATTCTCTACCTCACTTTGAAACTCCTTAAACTTCTCGAAAGTTTCGGACTTATGTTTCATGAAATAGATATACCCATATCTACTCAAGTCATCCGTGAAGGTAAGAACATAACGATAACCATCGCGCGATGCTACACTCATTGGACCACACACATCGGTATGTATGATTTCCAATAAGTCCGTAGCTCGCTCCATCATACCAGAAAATGGAGTCTTAGTCATTTTTCCCATCAGACATGCTTCGCATCTTTCAAGTGATTCAAAATCAAGTGATTCAAGAAGTCCATCGGAATGGAGTTTCTTCATACGTTTCACTCCAATGTGACCAAGACGACAATGCCACATATAGGTCGAATTATCGCTTGATTTCAAACGTTTAGCCTCAATGTTGTTGATATGTGTATTTCCACTATCGAGATTCAATAAGAATATACCATCTATCAAAGGTGCATGTGCATAAAACATATTACTCATATAAATAGAACAACCATTATTCTCGGATTTAAACAAGTAACCGTCTCGCAATAAGCAAGATCCCGATATAATGTTTATGCTCAATGCAGGCACCAAATAACAATTATTTAAGTATAAAAATAATCCCGATGGTAGATGAAGGGGTAGCGTGCCGACCGCGATCACATCAACCTTTGATCCGTTTCCCACGCGCATCGTCACCTCGTTCTTCGCTAGCTTCCGTTTATTCTGCAGCACCTGTTTCGAGTTACAAATATGAGCAACCGAACCAGTATCAAATACCCAGGCACTACTACGAGTACTAGTGAGATACACATCAATAACATGTATATCAGATATACCTTTCTTCTTGATGTTGCCGTTCTTCAAATCCGCCAAGTACTTTGGGCAATTCCGCTTCCAGTGACCTTCTCCCTTGCAGTAAAAGCACTCAGTATCAGGCTTGGGTCCAGCCTTGGTCTTCTTCGCCGGTGTGGTAACTTTCTTACCACCCTTCTTGAAGTGTCCCTTTTGCTTAGACTTGCCTTTCTTGAATTTGGTGGTCTTATTGACCAACAACACTTGGTGCTCTTTCTTGATCTCCACTTCTGCAGATTTCAACATGGCAAAGAGTTCTGGCAACGTCTTGTTCATGTTCTGCATGTTGTAGTTCATCACAAAGTTCTTGTAACTTGGTGGTAGTGATTGGAGGACACGGTAAATCCCCAAAGCATTAGGAATCACTATACCCAAGATTTGAAGTTTGTTTGCGTGCCCAGACATCTTAAGCACATGCTCACTGACGGAGCTGCCCTCTTCCATCTTGCAGTTAAAGAACTTTTCAGAAGCCTCATAGCTTTCAATTGCCGCATGAGTCTCAAAAATCAATTTGAGATCCTCGACAATATCATATGGGTCTGAATCCTCAAACCTTTTCTGAAGCTCCGATTCCAAACCATACAAGATAGCACACTGAACTATGGAGTACTGATTCTTCCGAGCGAGGTAAACATTCTTTACTTCATCGGGAGCATCAGCTGCAGGTGGGTCACCCAGCGGTGCATCCAGCACATAGGTCAAATTACCAGCTGTGAGGACAATCCTCAAATTGCGGAACCAATCCACGAAGTTGCTTCCATTGTTTTTCAACTTTTCTTTCTCTAGGAACGCATTAAAATTGATGGTAGGGGCTGCCATTGATCTATAACATATTTGCAATAGTTTAGACTAAGTTTATGACAAATTGAGTTCAAATTAATTAATGTAATTAAACTAGGTGAACTCCCACTCAAAACAATATCCCTCACATTGTTTTAGTGATCACACGAACCAAATCCACTACATCAACACCGATCATCACGAGAGTTGATATAGTTTCAATGGCGAACAATCGTCATGTTCATCATATCTACTATATGATTCATGCTTTACCTTTCGGTGATCCGTGTTCCGAGACCATGTCTGTACATGCTAGGCTCGTCAAGATCAAACCTTAGTTTCCACATGAGCAAATCTGGCTTGCTCACGTTGTATACACTTGCGGAATCTAACACACCCGATCATCACGTGGTGCTTCGAAACAACAAGCTTTAGCAACGGTGCTAACTAAGGGTGAACACTTTATGACTTGAAATTCATGTGCATGAGGGATCATCTTATAATGCTACCGTCGTATACTAAGCAATACAAGATGCATAAAGGATTAACATCACATGCAATTCAATATATATGTGATATGATATGGCCTTTCTTCTTTGTGCTTCCGATCTCCATCTTCAAGCACGAACATGATCTCCATCATCACCGGCATTGCATCAAGGTCAATGACGCTACTCCATGGTTGTCGTCCACCGGCTTCATAATGTATCTAAATATAGGCTTTATAGGTTGACAAACTAGCGACCTCCAGCATCAAAAGGAGTCTGGACTATGGACATCCTACGATATCTACAGTATACTATCTATCTGCAGCTTATGCAATACAAGTTGCATGTCAAGCGTGGAGCAAGTCTCATGAACGATGTCATGTAAGGTTAGCCCGGGCCGCTTCATCCCAACATACCGCAAGATGCAAAGTACACAAGAAGCAATCAACAATAAAAGCATCAACGCCCACAATGACCATTGTGTTCTACTCGTGCAACAGATCTACATATAGACACGGCTCTGATACCACTGTAGGGGTTCGTAGCATGGAAAACAAAAAATTTCTATCGCATACAAACAAACAAGCCAAGATCTATCTACTAGATTGTAGCAACGAGTCGATGGTATAACTTACCCTCGAAGATTCCAAAGCGTTTAACGAGAGCGGATTCTCGTGGGTGATGTAGTCGTACTCTTTCCGATCTCAAGATCGTGTAGACGATCCTTCCAGCGCCACGTTCCGGCAGCGCTCCCGCAGTCGGTCACACGTTCGGTACTCGGCGAAGACCTTCCTCTCCCTTGTTCCAGCAGGCAGCGGAGGTTGTAGCACTCTCCTCGCGATTCCGGCAGCACAACGGCGTGGTACCGGAAGTAGAGGGGAAATCCCGCAGGGCTTCGCCTTAAGACGGAGCGAGTATGGTGGATTATGAGAGAGGGCAATTAGAGGTCTAGAGATTAGACACACCAATTAGAAGGCTCTAAACCGCTGGCTAAAGCAATTAGAAGCTCTAAACCAAAACGGCTCTAAACCGGAGGTAGAAGATAGGAACTTGTGTGTTCTAGGAGGGGAGCCCTGCCACTCCTTATATAGATGGGAGGGGGCTGGCGCGCCAGGGGAGGGAGAGAGTCCCTCCCCAACTCGGCCTAGGGCTGGCCGCCGGCTTGGAGGAGAGAAACTCCTCCTCCAAGTCGGTTCCAACTCCTCTTGCTTGTTTCCCACAGTTTCTTGTTTTAGCCGTTTGACTTTCAAACTGGACATTTGACTTTTCTGTTTTAGGATTCAATTTAATCCTTTATTTGGGACAGCAAGAACACTTAGTACATGATGCAATCATTCCAATATGTAATGACACATTCATGTACCCCTCCCCCCCCCCCCGGAGTGCCGGACAATCCGGAACCTTCTAGAACATTCCCGATGAAAACACCGGAATCATTCCGCAACTCCGAAACGGGACTTTCCTTATATGAATCTTATTCTCCGGACCATTCCGGATCACCTCGTGATATCCCGGATCCCATCCGAGACTCCGAACAACATTCGGTCTCTTTCTCATAACACCATAACTACTCAAACAACGTCGAATCCTTAAGTGTGTCTCCCTACGGTTCGTGAATTATGCGGACATGATCGAGACACTTCTCCGAACAATAACCAATATAGGAATCTGGAAATTCATATGGCTCCCACATATTTCTACGATTACTTTGCGATCGAATGAACCACTTACATACGATACCAATTTCCCTTTGTCTCACGATATGTTACTTATCCGAGGTTATGATCGTCGGTATCTCTGCATACCTAGTTCAACCTCGTTACTGATAAGTACTCTTTTCTCGTTCCCGTGATATGTGATCCCTTGTGACCAAGTCACATGCTTGCAAGCTAATTGGATGACATTCCACCGAGAGGGCCCAGAGTATATCTATCCGTCATGTGGATGGACAAATCCCACTCTTGATCCATGTGTCTCAACCAATACTTTCCGAACACTCAATGCCACCTTTATAACCACCCAGTTACGGTGTGGTGTTTGATGTCATCAAAGCATCCATCCGGTAAAGGTGATATGCATGATCTCATGGTCGAAGGAATTAGGTTACTATGTATCAGAAAGCATATAGCAATTAAACTATTGAAATGACTTGATCTTTATGCTACGCTTATCTATAGGAGTATGTCCACCATATCATTCTCCTAACGATATGATCTTGTTGTTGATAACATCTCAATGTTCATGATAGGGAAACCACAATCATTAATCAACCAACAAGCTAGTGAAGTATAGAGGCTATACTAGGGACTTCAAATTAAGTTTACAAATCACACAAGTATCAATGTTTCCTTGTTAATACTATTATAGCATGAATGTAAACATTTATCATAAACACAAAGATATAATAATAACTACATTTATTATTGCCTCTAGGGCATATCTCCAACAACCATGATGATTATTGTTGCAAATTGATCGGGATGATTACTGTTGCAAATTGATCGTGATGATTACTGTTGCAAACAAATATGCTGCAAAAGATTCCGCATGATGAGTTCTTAATGATGGCATTGTTATATATTGTTGTTGTAACAAGTTAGTGATTTCTGTTGGACTTGGTGATGGTTATTGTTGCAAACAGATCTGCTGCAAAAGATTATGCATGATGAACTCATAATGTTGGCATTGTAATTTATTTTGTTATAATTGTTGGTGATTTTTGTTGAAATCGTTGATCACTATTGTTCAAATGAGTATGTCAGCGCACAATGAAATAGTAATGTTGAAATCGTTATTTAAATTGAGTAATGGCTTCATTACACTAAAGTCTCAATGCCTGGTTAGGGAACCATGTTTAAAATTGAGGAGTATATATGTAGCGAGAAAAATATAAGATAGGAACGAGTACATAACAAAGTTTCGCAAAAAAGAGTACATAACAAAATGCAGCTGCTAGATATCAATGTAATACTACTGGTACATTTCAAGAAGAAAAACTGAGGTGCGTCGTCTTCTACTACTATTTCCTCTCCCTATAAGTCTAGATACGAAACTATTGGCCTTTCTTGGTGATCAAAACATGGAGCGAGCCGTCATGGCAGACGTCTCTTCCGAAGAGCCGAAAGTAGGTCTCCTTGAATGCCCAGATCTCGACGACGTCTCCCGCCTTGAAGCCGCAGTTGTTGATGAAGTCAAGGTAGCCTTCCCCCTTGATGACGGTGCCGCCGCTGCTGTCCCAGCGCGAGAGCTGCAGCTCCCTGATGCCGGAGCGGGGCTCGATGACGATGACGGGGAGCCCGCCGTGCTTCTTCCCCTTCCTCTTCTTCCTGGCGGGTCCATTATTCTCCCCAGCCCCAGGGATCATGGGAAGCAGCTTGGGGAGTCTGGGCGGTCTGGGGGCCTCCTCGTCCACGAGGTTGGCGGCCTCGCGCTGGACCTCGGAGAGCACGGGGCGGAGGTTGCGGATGACGCCCTCGCTCGGGAGGCGGAAGCGGTTCTGGTGCCGGTCGAGGTCCGTGGCGGTGACCATCTTCTCGTCGATGAAGTGCACGGGCAGGTCGATGCGGAGCCTGAGGTGCATGAGCAGGCCCTTGCGCAGCCACGGCGGCTCGGCGTGGGGAGCGGGCTTCTTGGTGGGCGCGACGGCGCAGAGCGGGACCGCGTTTATGGGCTCGCGGGATGGCGGCACGAACGGCACCAGGGCGCCGGCGGTGGAGGAAGACGCCTGGGCGGTGGTGTCGTTACTGTTGGCCCGTTGCTGGTCTGCGGCGGAAGGGTCGTAGAGAGCCAGCGTGGTCGTCGTCTGCTCCTCGGCGCGAGGCCGCTTGGAGCCGGCGAGGTGGTGCGGCGCCGGCGCCGGAGCGAGGGAGTGGGTTGTTCCGGGGACGAAACACATGGTGGTCAGCCGAAAAAATGCGTGTTCGGCGATCGACTCGGTTCGGGTCAGCTAGCAGGGCAAGCCGGTTTGCTGGTGTGATGTGCAGTTGTCCCGGCGGGTTTGATCGGTCGACGATGGTTGGATGAGAACCAGGGCGGGCGCCGGGGGTATATATATATATCGGCCGTGGAGCGTCGCGCGTCTGCCTCCGGAACAGGAGTCCGACTCCGGCTGGAACTGAAGGTATCATTTTGGTGGAAGACGCGGCCGGGCAGAGCAAAGCCAGCTGGGCTCGAGTCCGTCTGCGACTCGCGTTTTCGTATCTCGAGTTATGGAAACCGGGCTAGCTAGGTAGGGTAGGGTGGATGCGGTCGACGCGGTTTCTCTCTCTGATCATAATAGTAGGATTTATCCCGGAACCGATGGTATTAATTCCTTGCAGTGGACTAGGCCCAATTGACTGCTGCAGGGAAGGTATGTGCTCCGCCGAGTCTGACAACGCAGCAGGGATGAAATCTTCGCTTGCTACCATGCATGAACCGTGGATACTGTGACAGAACCTGTATTATCGACTCATCATAAGTTATGGATTCAAGCATTTATTGTACAAACTCCCCGCGGAAAATATCTGACATAACAACTTTATTGAATTATACTACTCAGATTCCACACTTATGTCTCATAGAGAATCTAGTGACCTCCAGGATTACAAGGAGTATGGTCTACATCCCACAGCATGTACAGTATGCTATCTATGTACAGTTGTACACCTTACAGGGACGGGCGAGGTCAAAACTTGGAAACTCCATCCAGTTGAACAGATAAAGATTGCCTTCCCATGCAATCAACGGGTGCTGGTGCTTTCTTCCATGGTGATTACTACCCCCCCTAAACTGCACACTTCACCAGTTGCCATCATGCTTTTGTATAGTTGCCTTGACTTATGCTAATATTTACTACATATATTTGGTTCCAAAAGAGAAACTGGTTCATACCACATCTACATATACTAGGCTTTATATAGGTTCACAAACTAGCGACCTCCAGAATCAAAAGGAGTCTGGACTATGGACATCCTACCATATCTACAGTATACTATCTATCTGCACCTTACAGGGACGGGCGAGGTCAGAACTCAAAATTTCCATTCAGTTGAACAGATAAAGATGGCCTTCCCACGTTATCAAGGGGTGCTTCCATGGTGATTACTACCCCAGAACTGCCGACTTCACCATTCATCTTGGATCGCCCGAGCTGGCACGTACAACATAGCACCATAATTACAAGGGCATCAGTCCGTGCTTTGCAGTAGAACATGCTGATAAGGAACACTTGGATAACAAGGTCTGGAGAGCTTACAGAAAGAGATGTGAAAGCCGAAGGATGTCTTGAGCAAGAAATGCCATACATCACATTGAGTTCCTCCTTCAGTGAATGGGCAACCTCTGCCCGTATGCCAGGATTACTTCCTCCAATAGTGGGGCAAACACTGGTGCAGGTGGTACATGGATGAGATTATATTCATAACAAGTAATGACACAAGCTATGGACTGCCATATGACAAGTAATGACACAATAATGCAAGCGTGATGCTTAGCAGCGGATGGAACATGATATTGGCATTTTTTTTGGATGCTCACAGCATAGGCATATTTTGACATTGTTTCATTCAGTAATATTCAATATTAACCAATTGCCAGTTTGACATTAACTATGAGAAAACATCCAAAACTTTTGATCATAGCAGTAAAGGCCAAAGATGCAACAAATACTGCAGACTGGATATTTGAATTATGGCTTTGAGCAAGTGTGTATAGTTAACTACCTGACTTGGATGCTGGGTTTCACCAGAAGGTCGGACTTTTTCCATGCTACAGCTCGGGCAACTCCAAATGACAGAGACTTGTCAGGCCAATGAAATGCAGGGTTAAACCTTGTGCCTTGTTTGTTCTTCAACGGAAACAAAATAGCAAATAAAATGACAAGTGAAAGAATTAGGAAGAGACTGCAGGAAAATTGATCAACGTTAAATTTGATATAGATCATAAATAGCATGTGTGATATATGTTATTGCTGTTCCAAAATAGTATAGTTTCTGAAAATGCTGTATTTTTAAATTTTTCCTATCTTAATGAAATGGACCTTTTACGTAAAAAAAATTCTTGACTTTGAGAGTTGAAACTGTTTCTTTAGGAATTTACAAACACACAAAAAAAATTATGTGGTTACATAGCTAGCATTAACCAACCTTGAAGGAGAAGCTCAGTTTGGTTTCTCCAGGACATTTTCCATTGATATGAAGCAATCCATCAAAGAATGGGAGAAAACCACTTGTTGTTATCCCTTCACCAGCAACATATGTTAACTGCCCACTTGGACATTGCACGTCCACGAAGGACTGCAACAAAAAAACAACCATGGGAAGATGATAAAGATGGTAGTGTTATAGATCATCAGTTGGATGATTGCCTTTGTTAAATTTGCCAGCTACAGCCAATTAATGTACTTTCAAAAACTGTGCCAAAAAAGGAAAATTGACACATTCCTCTTAGATTTAAATGTTACCAACACACTAGAAATTTATATGGGCACTAAGCATGGACAAGTTTTCTTGTCTTCGGTTTCTTCATAAATCTTATCCAAAGTAAATGGCAAGGCACATGCATCCTTTGATCACAAGATGGTAAAATACAAGGGGCAAGCAAGATAAAAAATTGTATAGCTAATCCAGTTATCCAGCAATTGTTCTTACTATATTGACTGATGATCCGTAAACACCCGTCAATGAAACTGTAGTACAGGCTACAGGGCACACTGGATAGATACTACTCCCTCCGTTTCAAAATATAAGATGTTTTAGGTTTGTGAAGAAAATGTATTTAGACTTCTTTTAGTGTGTAGATTCACTCCAAACCTGAGTGAACCTACATACTAAAAGAAGTCTAGATACATTTGCTTCACAAAGCTAAAACATCTTATATTTTGAAACAGAGGGAGTAGGAAACAACACATAAATTTGGATCGAAAGAAGAGGGAAAAAATGTGTACTTACACAGGATAGCGGGTTGAGGGACATCATGGACATCAAAATCCATTCCCTATGCTTTGACCAGATCGCTGGACATATGGAATGAACTCCACTCTACAATAGATGAAAAAGTTTTAGTATGTGCATGTAGCAAAATATCAGCCAATCTATACACACAAAGAGCCTGAATGGACGGTAAGTTTAGGTATAGCTGATGAGATCGATAATTTAGCACAAATTGGTATGTAAGATACATGCATAAAAATATTAAGAATAGTTCAAATGCATAACAATTTGACAATTGGCTCAGCAAGAGTTGAACTCAGAATTTAAATCCTTTTTAGAATACAGAAATATGGTGATGCATTTTTTAATTAACATTGCGCATCTTAAGCTATATGGTGATGATAAAACGTGATTTAAGGAAGCTAGGAGTAAGGCATTAACAATTGCAAGCTTCCACAGAACAGTCCAAAATCAGACTAGGTACCAGAAAAAAAATCTCAAAGAATTATAGTATTACAAAGGATGATGAGCATTCCCTAACTGTATAACATCACTTGATGATTGCATGGACAGTCAGCTAGTAAAAAAAGTGCATTCAGTTTTAAGTAGATACTCTGCATAATATTAGCCCTCTCACAGTATGCTTCATATTTAACCTACACTGTAATGTATATACTGCTTGAGAGACAATCATTCTTGAAATAAAGCAAATGATACACTGTTTTCACCAATCATGTGTACACTGTAATGTATATACTGCTTGAGAGACAATCATTCTTGAAATAAAGCAAATGATACACTGTTTTCACCAATCATGTGAGTGATATTGGACAAGTACTGAACATGTGCAATTTCATTTATCGAGAGAAAGAAAAGTACCTTGCGATCATAACCATACCAGATAAGGTGTTGCTTTGACATATTAATGGGAAAGAGAACTGCAGAGTCCCGGATTAAAATTATAGGACCCAACTGAATAAGGAAAGGAGGGCGACTGTTGCTTCCAAAAGTTGAACCACCTCGTGATGATTCAAACCTCCAGTTTTCTCCACGAGCCACTGCTGAACCATCAACAGTTTGGCGCCTAGTATTGTACGTTGCCGAGACATTTACCCTCCCCTGCCATCATCATAATTACAAGGGTTAGGGTTTATAATTGAGCATATCGACTGTGCTATACCATCGCACGCTCAGTACAATTAGATGCTTCAAAACCTGTACAGATATACATCATACATCTGGACAAAGAAACGGTGCAACCTCTGGTATGCTGTAAGGATATCTGAACTGCGCGCACTACTAATTCACAAGCATATAGCCACAAACTATCTATATATTAACATGCAAACCCATCACAAAAAAACTAGTTTATAAAGAATGTTGGATTTTAACCCAAAAATTGTTCACCTGAATAAATCACGCATAGACACAATTAGGCATATTTCACCAAAGGCACCTCACGTGCCTCCTTTTCCCTTCATTTCTGTTCTGACAAATCTTACAAAAGATTACAACCTGCATGTGAATATATACAGAATCAAGCTAAATGACACACACTCGTACACAGAATCGCCTTTTCCAAGCCATACATGGCAACTAAGACATAGCTATGTAGGACTCAGACAAACACAATCAGAATCGACCATGGCAACTCCTAAACGGACACGACAATCACACAAATACAAGACACACATATTTCTCGACAAGCACCTCACGTGCCTCCTTTCGCTTTATTTCTTACTCACAGGTCTGACACGTGATCACAACCTGCAAAATCAAGCTACACGACACACAGTCGTACACGGACTCGCCTCGTCCAAGCCGTATACGACAATTCAGACGTAGGTAGGTAGGACTCGGACAAGGCACAATCAGACTCGACGAACACGACACCTAACAGGACATGACTAACTCTTGAGTATTTCCAAAACTGAACACAAACAGTTATAGCAACGGAAAACGGCACAATCAGACTCGACGAACACGACACCTAACAGGACATGACTAACTCTTGAGTATTTCCAAAACTGAACACAAACAGTTATAGCAACGGAAAACGGCACAATCAGACTCGACGAACACGACACCTAACAGGACATGACTAACTCTTGAGTATTTCCAAAACTGAACACAAACAGTTATAGCAACGGAAAACGGCACAATCAGACTCGACGAACACGACACCTAACAGGACATGACTAACTCTTGAGTATTTCCAAAACTGACCACAAACAGTTATAGCAACGGAAAACTGCACAATCAGATTCGACAATCACGACACCTAACAGGACATGACTAACTACTGAGTATTTCCAAAACTGAACACAAACAGTTATAGCAACGGAAAACGGCACAATCAGAACTGGACAACATAACTCGTAACGGGAGACATCTAGGTCTTTGACCATTTCCAACAATGGACACATACAGGTACATCAACGAACACATATAAGCAGCAGTTCTATACCAAAATCGGCCATGCATCTATAAAGCTATTTCTCTGAACTATAGTGCATCAT
Source organism: Avena atlantica (assembly GCA_910589765.1). Taxonomy (NCBI): domain Eukaryota; kingdom Viridiplantae; phylum Streptophyta; class Magnoliopsida; order Poales; family Poaceae; genus Avena; species Avena atlantica. The sequence continues at coordinate 468,797,023 of OU342733.1, forward strand.
CCAAGTTTGAAGCACCATCTAACTGCCCGGGCTTCTCATTAGAAAATGACACGTAGGCATGTTCAGAGCAGAAAACATACTCCGTCAGTTAATGTGCACAAATGGAACATCTGTACCTTGGGTCTCTGAAATGTCCGCGAAGTCCCAATTTCAGGTACGACCTCGTCATCCTCTTCGTCATCAGAGTCATATGCACCCCCGGTCCCGCTCCCACTAGATGCAGCGGCACTGCTAGTGGCCGCCGCCGCCGCGGCAGCCGCCGCCTCGAGGCGGTCCCTGTCCGAGAAGCCCGTCACCGCAGCAGGCCCCTCGTCCACCTCCGCGGATGGCGGCGGAGGCGGCCCCCACCTCCGGCGCCGCGAGCTCTCCCCGAGGAACGGCAACGGGAGCTGCTGCACGGCGCCGCCAATGGACGCGCCGAGCCCTGACCGCGCCTGGCCGAGCCGGTCCCCAATCTCCACGAACGAGGCGGCGGCCGCGGCCGGGATGTCGACGCCCCCTTGGCGCGCGAAGGGGAGGTCGATGCCGAGCTTGTGCGGGAGCTGCGGCGGGAGCTGCATGTTGAGGAGGAAGCCCGAGAAGCCGTGCGCGAGGCGGTCGGCCAGGTCCCGCTGCGCGCCGAGCAGCGCGTCGAGCGAGATCTCCATGGGAGGGCTCGGGCTCGGGCTCGGCGGCGAAATGTGGAGGAGACGGGGCGGTGTGGGTTCTGCGGTGGGCGGTGGCGGCCTGGGCGGGGGATATGCGAACGCGATAACGGCCTGCTTGATCACGGGGAGTGGGGGTGGGGTGGGGCCTGCTCACTGCTTCGGTCATCAGTTATGTATAATGTGACAATGTGCAGCTTCCACTTCACTCTCAACCATGCTTGCACGCACGCACGCTCGATCTATTCCACGGCTTGGTGCTTATCTATCTATCCATCCATCAGGTCGGGTGGGATGCAACTGTCTGTGGATCTAGGTGAGGTGATGTTGTAGGGAGAGTGATCAGTCGGTCCGGCCGCGACGATCTCTGAAGAATGCAACTCTGAAGCGACAATGTAGCCGACGAGAACCCATTTTGCTCACATCGAGTATTAGGACTCGAGGACCATCTGATGCATCTCTTGGTCAATGATGTAATGTTTGTTATGACTAAACGATCTTCCGATGCTTCCAACCAAGGAGGCAAGGTTTTAACATGATGCGACACAAGGAGAGCCCGGCGGTGACATTCTACGAAGGATGCAAAACCCTAGCTCGTATTCTTGTAAGAGCAACTGGAGAGCGAACAATTAATGTAGCTGATCGGAGCCTCCTCCCCCTCTCCCCGACTACTTGGGCTCGAGGAACCGCTCGATGCTTCTCTTGGTCAATTCTGTTATGTGGGAGGATGGTTCTATAGAGAGTTCTTTGGGCAAGTGCCAAATCTTTCCGCTTTCGGAAAACTAGACAATCTCGGAGGTTACCAAAAATGGCATTGCGCTCCCCCGTGAGCCCGCGACAAACGGTATTTTGTCTCCTAGCACCAAATCGAACTTTCCTTTCGCCGGTCCATAGCCAAATTTTGGGTTGCGAATAAAAAGCATTCCATGCTGAACATTGTGTGCTCTAATTATCTGGGGTATCTGGAAATCAAGGAATGCTCTTATATTTGACAATCAATCTTGGCTATGCATCAAACAGGTTAGGTGGCTCATTCTGAGAACAATCAAGAAATGTAGACTTCTGTACAAGGAGCACATGTTGGAGAGGATGGATTTGTTCTCTACACAGATCATGACTTTGCTCCGAACCCCAAGACCCCTCGAGTGGAGATGAAGTCTGGGACCATCTCCATGGATTCGCTGGTGGAATCTCTGCACACGGAGGTCACTCCTACCCTCCTCACTCCGAAGATCCTGGACAAAGTGCCGCCTTCTTCTCCCCTCACGCCTTTCTGGGGTGGTGAGTGGCCGAAACCACAGGGGCTGCTACCTGCGGATGAAACGAAGGAGAATCTCAGGGAGATTTGCAGGAGATTTGGAGTTTGATGTTTACTTTTGTTTTCCTTTTGCGTGATTGAGACTATGTTTACTGTAACCTTTTAGTGGACTTCTGGAATGTTTCTGTAAGGTGCTCAGACAGTTTCTGATTTCATTTCTATGAAATGGGACCGGGACTCCCCTTTTGGGGCCCTCTTGATCTAAAAAAAAGTCCACCAGCAGTGCGGATCCAAGGTTCAGAAAACCCTAACAGGTTCCGACAAAATCTAATACCGGTGATACATATTGGGAAAGCAAAAAACAAAATCATGTCGCATGGTTCCAACATCCCCTTATAATTAAATAATTTAACACTCCCCATATTTACCTTCAGATTTGCTACCGAAGCCTAGTTTTCCACCCCAACATAGTGGCTAGATGGGAAAGTAGAAATTAAATCCTCCTGATACCACCCTTGAGTTTTGGCCAAAAGGAACCGCTTGATTTCATCATTCATCTCTTCATCTATGATAGTATAACAATTATATCTTAGGGCTTGGCATAGTCGCGCCTAGTAGTAGCATGAACCTATAGTGTTTCTCGCCAAGCCAAGGAACATATCACCCCTTCCCCCCAATGAGGCCACTCCTTTTTATGTATTGCCTCCTAGCACCATCAAAAACCTCCCCGGCTAGTTGCCACCGGTGTATGTCCAAGGTTTGCAAAGCCGTGATTGGTTTCATCAAAAGCTAACACGGGTGAGAACAATGTAACCTATGAGAACCCGCTCCCCCTCTCCTCAACTACTTGAGTTTGAGGAACCGCTCCATGCCTATCTTGGCCAATGATGTAACTTAAGAGTGTGGTTTTATGGAGTGCTTTCTGCATGTATGAGACCTTTCCGCTTTTGGCATACCAACCAACCTCATGAGTTATTAGGAATCGCATCGTGAGCCCCTGTCCTTCGATGTTTTGACTCCTAGTACCAAACAAAATTTTCTTTCGCTAGTCCACCATGAGTGTGGATCCAAGGTTTAGAAAACCCTAACATGTTCCCCAAAAAGCTAACACTGGAGAAATAGATTAAAAAGGAAATAAACAAAATCATATCGCATGGTTTCAAAATCCTCTTATAAGTAACTATACTTCTCTTCTCGCACCCAAAGGGCGCAGATAAAAAGCGTAGTGCAAGACGATACCACGCGAAGATAATAAGTGCATTCTGGCGCACGTGTGAGTATAGTTAGGCAAGTCGCCTAAAAGGGGGACGATGGGCCGCACGCATCATGAGCGAATTGGCGGTCTGCACGACTTGAATGTCAAAGGTTAAAAGGATAGTCCAACAAATGTGGATACAAGGTACATTTTACTCAATAGAAACAACGCACGGAACATCACGTCAGAAGATAATGATCCAAAAGATGAGAATAGAAGTTATATTGTTATTATAAAGTGCATACTATTTTACATATAACAACAGCTATTACATCGTTAGCAAGAATGTAATGGCAATTAATGCCTACACAAACCGCCTTCTTTTCTTGTCACAGAAGTCCTCCATAATAAGATCACCCACATCGTTCGAAGAAACACTAGTTGCCTCAGCACTAGGCGACATCACGGTAACCACCATGGGCGTACATGTTGCCGTGACAATCGCTGTGTGCGAAGCTGTTGAAGCATCGTAGGCTGCTGCCATGGCCATCGACTCTTTGTCCTTCGTAGGAAGATCCGCGACGTTCTTGGAACCATCTTTAGCAGCCACGATATAAGCAGCTGGAGCAACTATAGTTGTTTGGTCGACCATGTACACATGTAGAACATCTATATATTTCTAAAATAGGTCATTGTGCTATCCTACACACGTAGGAGGCAAAAACAACACGCCGATCGATGTTTGGTGCGCAGGAAGCCGCTACCTCTTGGGACGAATCGTTATCAAAACGCACGACACAATGTTCTGCTGAGGGCGCTGATGATACCAGGAGGGACAATCGTCCGGTCCGACGATGAAACGGAGAATTAAATCGTGAAAGGATAGAGAGAAATAGCATAGCAGAGTAACATTTGTTAAGTGTAAAAGAGGCAAAAGACGATGCGAAGGCCGCACGCTAAAAAGGCAAGACAACATACATATATACAACACACACACACGAAGACGAGTATAGACAACACACGGAGACGAAACGACTTGAAGGCTATCAGACACATGAAGCGACGTGAAGGCCATACGAAAAAAGGAAAAAGGAACAGATGAAGACGATACATTCAATATTGCATCTGGACATGCAGAGCATAAACGATAAAGATGATATCTTACGTTTACTCAAGTCACTCGTGAATATGAACATTACAAATGTAAGACAGAAGATAGAAGCAACAACAGAAAAAAAAATTAAAGCCGTAAGGCCTAATAGGTACATGTTCCACAAAACGTCATGCGCGGAATGATGGTACATATCTTAGACTAAGGGGACAAATCCTCGCATACAAAAGTCTTAGTTGTAATGAACGAATCAACATCACCCTCTTCACAGTGTAAAGAATACGCTGAAAAGAATGAGGAAAATTCAGCCATGTTGCAAGAGGTGTTTAGCGCTGCTTCATTTCTTTGGGAAGGAACTCACGTGGAAGCAGGAGAAGCGTGTACGCAACACGGTGCGGAGAAGAAACACTAATAGCCCGGTGAGAGCAGTGCCACAAGACGGCCTTCGATGTCTCTTTCATGTGGCGTAGAGAAAGAACGAAAGTGGAGGAGAGAGTGGCAATATACGATGAAAGATATGATACAACGCCGAGTGAGAGCCGTCATTTATAAGTGATACCATCTCCAATGGTGGTTGTGTATAGGAAGCATGTCGGTGGGCCGATTTTACGCACGCAAATACCGGATGCGATAATGCCTTTTTGTGCTCAGGGAACCCACCACACGACCTCGCCGCGAGAACCCATGGACAGTGAGGGTTTCTGCGGCCAGCTCAGCCCCATCCGCGAGAACCCGTCGTGGCCGAGGGTTCCGGCTGCCACGTCAGCCCTCGATAGGCACCACGCCCCCGTGGGTGTGGAGCGCCTATCTCCCTCCATACGCCTCTCACGCCGAGCGCTTCGTGCACAGCCACAGAACCGTGGGCCAGGATACGGCACGCGACCCACCGTCCAGCGATGCAGGGCAGGAAAGGGCGTGCGACACGCCTGCACCAGGGAATCTCGGGCCACAGGGCCTGCCTTCTTGGAGGAATCCTTGTCTTCCATCCCATGACCAGAAAGAATCGGGGAGACGTGGATAAAAGATTTGGCCAAAAATTTCATGTGTTATTATTGATTCTAATTTATGACCCACCCCTCAGTGCCTTTTATACAAAATCTTGGTTTCCACATACTAGTAAGACGAGATATTAGAACTTAGCACCTCCCTGAACCACAGTTTTTGGCGGGAGGAACAACCTTATTTTCAACATGACTCTCTTTGTCAACGATGTAATGATCATATCTTAAGGTGTGATGTAGTTGAAAGGATCTTTGTATAACCTTGGTCCAAGGTATGCCTTATATGCTGAATTATGGGAAGGGACTGAAACAACTTTGAGAGCTAGTCTATCTATCTATCTACTAATTTTCTCTCAGGTAGGTTCGTCCTTAGAGTTTTTCCGTTCACCTTTTTATGGACTGTTTTGTCCCTGAGTATTTGAGGATATTACATGAACTGCCACCGTAAAAACGTTTGGTCCTTTTCTCCTCTCCCCTGCACACCGCCCACCGGGTCAGCCGCCTCGCCCCTCCTCTGCGCCACTTCTGCGCCAGCCGCCATGCCGAGGAAGCACGTGGGCCACGGCGTCCTCCACGCCCTCGTCGCGGTCGCCTCCTCTATCGCATCTGCAAAACTGCCCCGTAGGGCCTCCAGGCGCGCCGCTCCCTTCCTCGTCATCTTCCTCCGCCGCGGCCGGGTCGAGGCCGCCACGCGCCTCAACCACCTCCTCCGCCTGCTCCCGTCCCGGATCCCCCCGCACTGCTCTAGGCGTTCCCCTCCGCCCGCGACGCCGTATCCTACAACACCGTCCTCGCGGTGCTCTGCCGGCAGGGATGCCTCGATGCCACGTTCTTCCTCCTCGTGTCATGTCGCACGAGCCGCGCCTCGCCACCGGCCCCAACGCTGTCTCCTACGCCACCCTCTCATGCACGCTCTCTGCGCCGAACGCCATGCATCAGTGCATGCCAGGCCGTCGGGCTGCTCTGGTCCATGCAGGCCAGCGGCGCCGGTGTGGTCACCTATGGCACGCTCATCTGTGGGCTCTACGTCGCTGCGGACGTAGACAAGGCCATGGAGCTGCTGAACGTGATGTGTGAGAACAGTATCGAGCCTAACGTGGCTGTGTACAGTTTATCGTTTCAGGGGGACTGCAAGGATGGGGGGTGGTAAAGTGTAGGCAAGGCGTTCGAGGAAATGTCGGACAGGGGTATTGAGCCTTGGATAAGACGATGGGGTTGCTAGAGGAGATGATTCAGGGTGAAATTATGGTGCGTCGGGCTGGGCGAGTGGGGCTCGAGGTCAGCTGTGGAAACAGTCATTGGATCCGCGACGGCCAACGGCTGGGGCCTGTGAGGTTGGGCAGCTCGAGCAGCCGTGATTCGTGGCAGTGATTCATCCACCGCGTCATAGTGAGCCGTCACCCTCCTGTCGCGTTCACTGCCACCGGGCGTCATCTTCAGAGAGCATCGCCCCGGCCAAAATCTGCAGGGAGGGGAGATATGAAGCTCACCCCGATAAAAATCGGCAGCGCGAGAGCAACTACGAGAACAGAAGGAGCTCGACCTGACCAAAAATGGTAGAAGGGGCGACATTCCGTCCAGCCGCGCTACCACCAAGGGCACCAGCGGGTCGCAACAGTGTTTCCTACAAAGTGAACCTGCACGCACGTTGAGAGTGGCAGGCTCAAGGCTAGATGGAGACCAACGCTGGAGTGAAGAGGGAAACGTTGACTGGCATCCAGCGCATGAGCATACACGACTACACGCAGAAGGCAACCATGAAGGAGAAGGGTGTCCTTGGTCGGCCATGAAGAGGTCCGATTTGTACCTGTGTTGTCTTCTTAGTGATCCTTTGGCCACTAATCTGTGAAACGGTCAAATAAATACAGTTTGTGATGTTGAGAGGATTTTATTTGCTGATTATTGTATGGGGTGGGATAACCTTTTCCTGCTGCTGCTAGAGGCAAGGGAATCAAGCACATTGACTTGCTTGGACGAGTGTCGCATGAAAAAAGAATGCAATCCTTCTTTTCAATTTGACTGTATTCTTACACCTGTGTCAATGTCCGGTTGTAAATTTGTGAGGCATCTCTTATGTTTAGAAAGGAAGTGGTTGCATCCATGATTTGTGCTGAAGCTTTTGTAACAACACAGTCTTTTACATTGTTCAGAGATTTTTTTTGTAAGCACAATGTTATTTCCAATAGGTGAAGAATTGGTTGTAAATATGAAATCAAGGCTTCTTGTTGTTTGCATGCATAGGCCGATGCGACGATAGAGATGAGGCAAGGCAAGATCACCACGTCTCATGAAGGAGAGAGTAATTTGGCTGATCCTTTGTGCCAATGCATTGCCTCTCCATGTTGAAGCCACAAGGCTAAATCATTGGCAAGTGGTATGCATAGCATTAGGCCGGTAGACATAGCTCTATAGTGATACGGCTTGATCCATAAATTGACACATAATGACCTGATTTTGGTTACTCCCTACACATCTATTTCCCATAGTCTTGATCAGCTCTCTAAATCGACGCCACAGCTGGAAATGTCAGTTTATTCATTCCCAGATTCCAGTACATGGCAACCAGAAATCTCGGGTGCTCCCTTCCCCACTATTGTTGTAGAAAACAACCGCCCGTGGTAACAATACGACCATATATTTGACGTGTTAAGATTTAGACATAGTCGGAGGCCGCCACTCGTCAAGACTAAACTTCTTTGCGTGATCCATGAGCTATACTCTGATCTAGACACACAAGATGAACTTATCAATTTGGTCCCGTAGCAACGCACGGACACTTTGCTAGTCTACTAAGAAAAGAGTTGTTTCAACAACCTTTAATACTTGATTTTGGTTCCATATTTCAGGGGCAACGCCTACGACTATGTAAATAAGAACCGGATGTGAATTGGAAATTGACTTACCTTTTTGAAGTCCAACGCCAAATCCAAGGGCTCGACTAGACAGTCGGTGGAAACTATCAAGCCGGAGTTCCTAATAGTAGAACAATCTTACAATGTGTTCCTCGATAGGCCAAAGTAACACATCACTCCCCGTGAGGTCAGAACATCTGATGTTTCGTCTCCTAGCACCATTAAAAACATTTCCCCTACTAGTCCTCCACAACACTAAACATTTCCCCTATTAAATTGTTCTACTATGTTTAGTATTGTGTAGGGGGCTTCCCTATTAAACTTGTCAAATGGGTTATAAAGACTGTTAGAAATGGTAAAGTTGTTGTTATCATGAATGACCATATTGGTCCTTACTCTGAAACTAAAAAAGGTCTAAGACAAGGAGACCATTTATCACCTATTATTTTTAGTTTTATTGTAGATACACTAACTCGGATGGTTGAGAAATCATGTGAGTGTGGTATAATTAAAATTCTGGTTGATGATTATATAGAAGAGGAGGTTTGTATGTTTCAAGATGATACCATTACGTATGTTTCAAGATGATTTAGAGAGTGCAAGAAATTTGAATTTTATTTTATGCTTGTTGGAACATATGTCTGGTTTAAAAATTAAGTTTTATAAGAGTGATATATTATGTTTTGATAGAGCTAAATAAAGGAGCAGGGGCAGACCCACATGGTATGCCAGATATGCCCTTGCATATCCTGGGCCAGCCTTGCACAAGACGTCTATATAAAAGACAAATTACCAAAATTATTCAATGAGTATGTATTATTAGAGTAGCATCTAAACCTACTCATGAAGAATTATGAGTCCATGTGGTTATGCCAATGGTTCGTACCAGCAGCCTTGCACACGTGCTGACCTTCACGGGGACGAACCTAGGCTGTTGCCCCCCAGCGAAAAGTAATTTTGTTCGCTACCCCTTAATATATTTAGCCCATAAGACCCAGTTTGTCCCTTCTCACTTCACCTCGACCTGGAACTGGAAGGATCGACTGTTTCTTCTCGGTCCTTGTCTCTATTTCTTGTCTCTAACAGCGGCAGTTAGACGGTGACCGGGCGGTGTTTCCTCGACTTGACCTGCTGCCGGTGGCGCTGGGTGACAGAGACGGACGGCCTACCGGAGAGTAACTCGTCTCGTCCTGGTCGTGTGCGGACGCGTCGAGCAGCTAAGAAGCAGCAGACTCGCAAGCCGCAGGCTCGATCTCCATCCACATATTTTCCCGTGGAAGCTGAAGCTAGCTCTTCGGCCGGCCGACCGGCGAGCGACCACTGCTGCTGCTGGTAATTTTCCCCGTATGTACATTCCCAAACTATTGATTCTAGTTTTTGTTGTCAACAGTTCTTGCATCTCACAATTGGAGAAAATGCTATCTTGTCACAGATTTTGCCAAAAAATACAAAAAATGGTTAAAGATTGTGTTCCACAGTGTAGGAAGGAAGTGAAGATGAAGGTAAAACCATTGATTCATTTTTTAGAAACAAAGGAGGTGACTCTGAACAACCAGACCCTGTACCAATAATAGTAGATCCCATTCATGTGCAGCCTAAACCAATAATCCCATTCTTGTTGCTCGAATTTGTACAACAAAGTCACGCAGAGCATGTACATCAAACTCAAACAAATGAAGTTATATTCTCTACATTTCACGGGCGCAAAGAGGCGAAGAGTTGATCTGTAGTGATTGACACATGTGTCTTTGATGAGTGAAAATCCATGGTTAAGTAGTAGATGCTTTCTTTTATTTTAGACTACCTTATGCATATATTGATCTTATAAATGTATTTTGTGGACAAGGTCAATCTCAATATATAAGTTCTAAAAAATGTTACACATTCTACCTTGTTGCCATCATTTGATTTGCTTCCAAAAACAATTTTTCATGTCATTTTTTAGCTTCGCCCCCCTAAGATTTTCTGCAAGGTCCGCCACTGGCCTTGCAGGTCGTGGGATCACATCCCAAGTTTACCATTTATTTTGCTTCTTTTTCTATCAGCTTACTAGTTCGTTTGTTCTTTGGTATTATAGTTTGAGCCTGATTTCTTCATTTTCCTTACATTTTCTAATCGTAAATGGTAGAGATGCATTATATATAGTTATAAACTGTAGGCAATACAAATATTAATATGCAACTAGGTTAAGATAGCATTACCCAACTAGAAATCAGACACTTGTCTATAACGTTGGTGAAAAAAACACAAATGATTCTTTCCTGCATTATTTGCATCCCACTTGTTTATCAACAAGCCGAAGTATACAATTTTTTGCAAATTGCTACAAAAATTTTGATGTACATATATCTTCTCTGTTATAATTTTCATATATTTAGACTTGGTTGTGTTGTGGTGCCAAAATATCCTCTTTGTCAGCTTACGTTATTCCGAACTCGTAGTTTACTAAAATAGAAAACTTTGAAATGTGTGTTATTTTTTTGGTCGACATATATTTTTTACTCGAAATAGGCTTTCACCCATATATTTCTGTTCGACATATATTTTTTAAGGCAAAAGAATAGATAGTATCAAATCATATGTGATTTTTTTATGTGGCATAGCCTTACATGAAATCCTGGGTCCGCCACTAGAAAGGAGCTCTATGCGTGCTTATATTTTTAGTTGTGTAGAGGGTAGAATTCCTTTTAGATATTTGGGAGTTCCTTTGAGTATCGTGTTATACATTGTAATAGTGATTGGAAGGTTTCCAAAGAAAAAAATGGAAAATAAAACTCATACATGGAAAGGAAAACTAAACCCTTTTGGTGGGAGATTAACTCTAGTAAAATCTTGCATGAGTAATGTGTGTCTATATATGTTGTCTCTGTCTGAGTTTACCAAAAGATCGTGGAAAGAGCTTTGATTTTTTTATGAAAGGTTGTTATGGGAAGAAGAAGGGGTTAAGCGATACCACGTAGTTGATCATGGAGGTCTAGGTGTGGTAGATTTAAAAATTATTAATATTTGCTTGTTGGGTATGTGACTATGGAAATTAGAAACAAGTGATGGCTTATGGAAAACGTTTTTTTTTTTGCGGATAAGCTTATGGGAAACGTTGGTTAGAGGTAAGTATGTAAAAAAATTCTAAATATGTATAAGCTTAAACCGGGGCATTCTCACTTTTGCAATGTCTTGTTGAAAGTGAAGGATCATTTTCTTTTCCAGTTTATGCTTTGGGAAATTTCAAAGATTTGAAATTCTACAGTTTTTAGCATATTTACCATATGATTCGTGTAGCATTGTGAGTAAGATTTCTTATTGGTTGACTAGCTAGGAATGCTTGCTGAAGGAAAACATACATTAGCTTTAGGTTACCATAACACCGGTAACCTAAAGCTGCATGAGAGGCGTTCAATCCTCACCGGGGTTGAGCACCAACAAGAAGAAGGTTTGGCATGGGCTAGCTATTAGAGCATCTCCACTAGCATTCCTAAAAAGGCCATCCCACGCAGATTTTTTTATCCGGAAGGTGAAAATTTGTCCAGTCGCGTTCCTAGTACGCCGAATTGTCTCGGATTTGGCCAAGCTTTCATCCGGCATTCCCAGGCCAAACCTGGGGCGCTAGAGACCGCCTGGAAACCCTGGACGCAACGGAATCGGCGAAAAAACCCACCGTGGCCCCGTCCTGTCAACATGTGAAGCCGGGTCGTCCTCATCCCGTCGCCTCGACTCCTGCGACGGAGCGTCGGGCAATGACCGCCCGTATCCTTGGCCAAGCGTCGCCGTAATGGCGCGCCACCGCCGGCCCATCTTCCACCGTTTCCTCTTTTCCCTCCTACGCTGCTACACCCTTCCCGCCTTCGCCACCCTTTACTCTTTTGGCTATAAATGTTGACGCCCTCGCCTGTTCCCAGAGCACACACTCTCAACTCCCATTCCCCACCCACAAACTCCTCTTTCGGCGACGAGAAGAAGACCTCGGCAGAAGCAATGGCGGAGAGGTACCCGGCAACCCGGCGGTCTCTGCAGTCGTGGGAGGCATGACTACTTCACGATGCCGGCTACCCGGTGCCGCCGGACTTCTAGTGCCCGCCGACATGGAAGCTCAGTGCCGGCAGCGTGCCGGTGCCACCGGTGCCAGAGGACGCCGACATGGTCGGGGAGATCTAGGCGGCCATCGCGTCCATGGAGGATCTGGAGCTCGCCGAAGACCCCGGCAACCTGGTTTACTAGGAGAATTTCTCTGTCGAGCGCCGGAACCAGCAGCTAGCCGCCTACGATGGGGCACACACGCCGCCGAAGCAGCACAACTCCGTCGGACTCCGTCGGTGGTGCAATGCACCAGGTCGGATGCTCACGGCCGTCCTCGAGCACATCGCCGCTGGCGATCACCCTAAGTTGGGCTATCCTCCTCGCTCGCCGTTGTCGGCCTCCCGACATTGTCAGTGGCCAACTGGCTGCCAAGGAGGATGGGCGGCATGTCCTCTTCGTCTTTCGTGTCGGCGTCGCGCTCGTATGGCTCGGCACTGGCACAGTCGCCACGCCTCCTCTCTGGATGGTGAAGCGGGAGGTGGAGTCGCCGATGCACTTGTCGCCGAGGATGCGCTCGCGCGGCCTCATCATCAACGAAGGTCATGCGGCGTCATCGCCGACCGGCTGGCTTCGCCTGCGCACGCCGAAGAGCGAGCCGGCAGACTGGGTCGTCCTAGTCGACGAGGACGAGTTCTTCATGAAGATGGCACTGGAGCGCTCCCTGAACGACATGCCGCCCATGTAGGCCCCCGACGCCTGTGCCTGGTCCATGGCGGACTGGGAGCGCAAGAAGGCCAACCACGTTCGGCGTCTGCAGGAGCAGGCCGAGCGCCAGGCCACGCTCGGCGCTTGCCAGCAGCGTGCCTACCAGGGCGCGCCTCTTATCGTCATCGACGGCGACAAGGAGGCCGGTCCCTCGTCTCAGCCGTGGCGCTGCAGCGACGTCAGCCATGGCATCTTGTGTCCCCGCAGCTGCCGAGTGACGACGACGACACCTAGGATGTCGACTATACCATCTTCTACCACAACTTCGGCATGTGAACGGCGCGCCTGGCGGCATCGGCATCACCTAGTAGCTATTTCAACCTTTTTTATTTTTATTTTAGCCTAATGCAGTCAAAATTTGGGTGTATGTCCGAATTTGATATAATATGTACGAACTCACCTATATATTAAGAAAATCGTTTATATTCGTGCAAATTTGACCGAGTTTGCTTATTTGGCCAAAACCGAAAACTCGGTTCAGAGGCCGAACGCTGGAATTGTGCTTGGGAACGTCGAAAGAGTGGACGTTCTCTTAAAAAGATTGACAAGGGAATGAAAAAATTATGGTGTTAAAAGTGACAGAAGAAAGACCCTGATTCTGGGACATTAGTGTTGTTCCTAGTTAGGATTGAACTTTCTGAATTCTTTAATAAGTAGTTTCTTTGGTAGATGTTCTTCAGAAGTTTGTTCCAAGGTAAGGTAGCGGAGCTTTTTGATCGTGAGGTGTGGTTTGTGGATACCAAAAAAGTTGTATTTATTGGTTTCGATTTCGTTTTTAATGAAATCGAGGGTGCTAGCCCCTCAAGTGTAAACAAGTAGGTGCAATTGTGACTGTCACTAAGAGCGTCTCCAAGAGCCTTACTATAGCTCCAACAGCATTGATATAACCGTCCCCCCACACACACAAAATTTTACTCAGTTGAGCAAAATAGCACTCTCGGTTAGCATATTTGCAAAGTCTAGAGCCACTTCCTATATTTTCAAAATCAACGCGCGAGAGAACTAACCGCCCGCACGGAAACTTCACCGCGCGAGCCGCGGACGCCGGCCGCCGCCCCGCCGCATCCCCGTTGCCGTTCGGGCCATGCGCCGCCCGCACCGCCGCCAGGCCGCCTCCGCGTCGCCGTTCGAGCTTCCCAGGACGCCAATCGAGCTCCACCTCTCCGCCTCGCCCACAGTCCCTCCGTTCGATTCAGACCAAGGGAGGCCATCTTCGGTGTGGGGGAAAGCTCGACGCGCACCCCCGGTGCCCCTGCTCGCTCCCCCTCGCCTCGCCCCATGTCCTCACGCCTTGGACAGAAACAGAGGACGGCGGCGCTCCCGCTCGCCTCACGCCCGCACCCCTCTCCCTGCCCTTGCCCCTCCCGTTCTGGTTGGAGGAGGAAGCTCGCCCGGCGCTCCCATTCCCCCACGCCCCCGCGCCCTGCCAGCGCCCCCTCGCTCCCATCTCGGTTTTGGCAGTGGTGTTTGCACCGGGAAGAAAGGATGGGGGAAGAAGATGAGAGAAAAAAAAGAGAGAGGAAAAAAAGACTCATTGACATGTGGGTCCCAAAAGAGAGAGGAAAAAAGACTCATTGATGTGCTTAAAATAAAAGACCCTCCTTCCCCTCAATAAACAATATTTTTTTCTCTCACTCCCTTTGTTTATTCACACGTATGAGTCCCCAATGTTCACTGTTCGTCTGTTCCATTTAAATCCATTTTTCTCCAGCTTTGAGTCCAAATGCGGTAACTTCTGATGCCCCTAAAAACCAAATCGTTGGCTCTCTTGATGTTCTCCCACATCCACAACTTCATTTAATGTGCCGCTGTAGTAGGTCCTTGCGCTTCGTTGGAGATCAAGCTGGATCCTGCAGTTCTTCATCCGTGTGGCCGGCGGACCGCGCGGCCGGAGGAAGGCGTTGGTGCATGTTTTTTTGTTGGATTCGGTGAGTCCATAACCATGAATTAGTGTCGTTGCTTTCAGATTTTTTTTCTAATTCCTAGATCGAACTGTTTTGTAAGTTTGATTTTTTCATTTCCAAGATGTTTATTTGAGGACATGTATTATACATAGTTTTTTTTTCATGTTTATGTTTTTCGAAATGATTACTACAACTACTTCAGAGCAGCCAACCGTCCAAAATATCTGGAACTCATATGGAATTCCAAATGCACTAAGGATAATGCTGCTGGACATGATGAGCAGTTGGGTTATGGTGAGGAGATAAATTTTTAACATACGAAATGAGTTTAGCTGCATGCTATGCAACTCAGGGTAGGATAAGACCAGAAATCACATGTTCTTCGATTGTGAATTCATCAAGGATTGTTGGACAGATCTTAGAATAGTCTGGAGTACTGATCTGCTCGCCAAACCAATGATTGACAAAGCTAAGAATCGGTTGGGCTAGGCCCCTCTTCACTGAATCATTAATTTTAGGGTCTTGGAACCTTTAGAAAATTCATAACATGGCTTACTTCAGCAGTGTAGAAATAGGTGCTCGTTTGTATCAGTCAATCTCTACACTTTTAATCCCTCCTTGGACATTCCTTAGGCATTGCCAAAATGGCCTAGTCTTGTACATACTCTTGTAAATACTCTTCTATTTTTTATTAAAATACAGTAGGAGACTATCCTGCTGTCATTCCTCAATAAATAAATTATTATTTAATTATTTTCAATGAGTATAACTATCATACATTTCTGTCCACCTAATCAATCTAGTATATTGTATTAATATTGTTTTGCTTATTAGCCACAAATCTTAAATTTTGATGCCCCCTCCACTTTTTTCTAGGCTTGGGACCGGCATCGGCAGTGTTTGCCCCCCCCACCCCCATTTTTATACAACAATTTTAACTTTTAAGTACCCACTACATACAAACTAACGAGGATTCAGTATATATAAAGAATGACATGCATTATAAATCGAAAAATATATAGATAGTGTATAATCATGGAATATCAAGTAATATATATACTATCAATGTCTGTTGTAATATAAACACTTATTTCAGATTAAAGTGTCTTTGTACCTAATTCATTAAATACTTTTGTATTTTCCAGTGCATATGTAGTTCGTAGTAGAGCATATCCATCCTGCCATATAATGCAGAAAAATCAGATATTTTTCAGCTAATAAATCTCCATTTACTTATACTTATCTTATATGCAAGAAACATCATCTAAAAATCATGATACAAAAAGTGTTTAATGGGTTCATACCTTTAGAAATTTCTTTATATACTAGTTTCTTGACTGCGTCGTCTTCTTTGCTATCTTCGTCGTCGACCATTACCCTAGTCCTTCCCTTTTTGTGACCCTTGAGAATGCTACATATAGCTGACCGTGTGTAAAAACTTGTTTAGGTAGATATAGTCCTACTCTGTTTAGTGATTGCCCCTGGCTTTTGTTTATTGTCATAGCAAAACAGACACTGATAGGATATTGCCTTCTTTTTAGCAAGAATGGCCATGGTGATTCAGTCGGTGACATGATTATTCTTGAAATATACACCTTGTCACCTACATGGGTTCCTGTTATGATCTGGGCTTCGATGAATCTTCTTCCAAGCTGAGTTATTGTCATTCTTATACCGTTGCATAACCCATCACTCTGGTTAATATTACGCATTAGCATCACTGGCAATCCTATCTTTAGTCTAATCTCATGATTTGGAATTCTAGGGAACTTTAGGCTGTTTAGGAACTCTTTTGAATATAGCATATCTATATCATCACTTAGAGTAACAGCCTTGCATACTGTGTCACAGCTACGGTAAATTGTATACTCACCTTGTAGCTGATCCATTATATATTCATTGAACTCGCTTACTGTTTCGTTTCTTGGACATAAGATTGCTCTTTCTTCTAAGTATTCTTGGTCACGATATTTTTGTTGGAAATTTGGGTAGATGTTTTCCACTATTATTTTCTTTGGATAATTTACCTTCTTCAATAGTATGTCACTTTGTATTTTTATCCACTCCTCGCCTTCTGGTGATGTTGTTGTTCCATTCCCAATATTCAAAATCCAGTATGCAAATTCTGCTACGTGTCTTTTCTCTGTCTCATCATCTGTCATGCAAGTGAGTCGCATGTCCTTTTTGAGTTTGAATATTTCGAAGTGTTGCCAAAGATAGGACCTTTTAATGGATGCGGTGACTATGTTGTGTCTTCTTCCCTTTGGAAGAACGGGAAGAATCTGGCGGAAGTCCCCTCCTAGGACCACTATCATGCCACTGAATGGCTTTTCGCTGCTGTTCTCATTCTTATGCCTTAATATATCTCTTAGGGTTCTGTCCAGCGCCTCAAAGCATAATTTGTTTGCCATTGGAGCCTCGTCCCATAGAATTAGCGATGTATGATTAATTAGCTCTGCCAAGTGTGTACCTTGCTTGATGTCACATGTTGACTCTTCTGTAAGTATTAGAGGTATATGGAACCTTGAGTGTGATGTCCTACCTCCTTGTAGAAGTAGTGCTGCAATACCACATGATGCCACTGCTAGGACTATCTTTCCTTCGGAACGCAATTTGGTTGTGATTGCTTTCCATAGGTATGTTTTCCTGTACCACCATATCCATCCACAAAAATATGTTTTCCCAAATTCTGGTCTACTGATTCGATTATGGAGTCAAATGTGTTTAGCTATTCGGAGTTCAGATTAACAATGATACTTAGATGTTCATCTTTTAGTTCCTGTTCGTTGTAGTTCATCTCTTCATTGAGCAGTCTGTTTCCAAGTTCCTTTAGACCTGAAGAGTTTGTTAGTTTGATTCCTGGGTATTCCTTCAGTGTATTTCCAGCCTCTCATGAGATTTTCCATTTCCACCAATGTGTAATCTTTCTTTTGTTTTTCTGTTAAACATAGTGTAGGATAGTTCAATATTTTCCTCTGTCTATACTCCATGTCTTCACTTAGAACTCCCCAACATGTTCCTCACACAACTTTTGGATCTGTAACCTCACAGTGGCATAAGATGGTTGTGAAAAGTTGTCATAGCTGATTTCCAGTTGCCCAGCTCGATGCCTCGTTAATGCAGTCAATCCACTCTTTGTCGTCGTCAAGAAACCCTAATGCTTCACATGCTGCCTTGTATGATGTGTAGACAACTCCATTGACAGTTCTTATGTCTTCCAAAGATGTGCATCCTTTGACAACATTAAGTAGCATTCTCATGTAGTATTTTTCACCACTTGCTGGATGGGCATAATAAATCCTCCCAACAGATCTTCCTTTTTTACGCTTGCTCCATTTTGTTTTTCCTTTGTTCCATACCAATTTTGAAGGGAACTCTGCATATTTCAATTTTCTTGCTTCTTCACACTACTTGTTTGTCTCCATCCATTGTGTAAACTTAGTGATTCCTGCTCTTTCCTTTCTTACTATCTTTGTTAAGTCTGCAGAGTCTGAGAAGATGACATGTTGTTTATTCTACAGGTGGAAAGGCAACCTTTCAACACAAGGATATCGGAAGTGCATTTCAAATTGAATATTCGCCAACACGCATTGTGTGCTGAGATGTATGTACACTCGAAGTAACTTTTGATCTCATCATTTTCTATCACAGCCGTAGCTTGGTCATCACTTTTGTTTATGTATTTAAAGATATACTTTATTGAGAGATATCGGTTGCATATCTCGACATTTATGTGTGCTTGGTATTTTACCAATAGATCTCTATTGTACGGGACCACATATATGTTGTCCAACTTCACTTCTCCCTTCTCAATGTATCTCCCATCATCACGCCTTCTGTATACTGGGTATCCATCTTTATCTATGGTTTTGTTGGTGTTAAATTGTCTAGGGAATTTTCTTATGCATCTGTTATCAACCATGCATGGTGAGTTAGTATTGGCCTGCCCACATGGTCCATGCATCATGAAGTTTTCGAATGCTGCATAACCTTCTGGATCTACTTCCTTGTCCGGGATCTCCGCACTTGTTATCTTATCTACTTGCTCTGCTTCTGGATTTTTGTATTTCTTCTCTTTCTTGTCAAGGAATATTACTATGTGGGCGTGTGGGAGACCCCTTTTTTGGAACTCAATTGTGTATATAAATGGAATTAAAATAATAGCCATTAGTTAATGCATATTTGAAATTTGGTAGTATATAAGTTGGGTATCATTACTTGCGAGTGTTTTTCCGAAGTATTTCCTTTCCTTTATGTCTCTCATGAACTCCTTTAGTTTTATGTGGAATACTCGGTCAACAATGTCAGGTCTTTCTGATGCTGTTTGCCCTAACTCCTACAACATTGATTGTATTTCTGGCCAAGTTGCATTGCACGTGAATGTCACAAATAGGTCTGGGTATTTGGCCCACCTACATATTGCCATTGCATCTTGGAAGTTTTGTTTTTTGTACCTCGGGCTATCCCTGATAGTGGATGGAAGTAGTATTCTCTTTCCTACCATGTCAGCTCTTGTATCCCCCCTTTCAACTGCATCCTACAATCTAGCATATAGATCTGTTCTTAGTTTTCCTTGATTTTTTAATCCACTCCAACCTGTAGTGTAAAATGCATGCAAAGGCGTCCACGATGAATTGCAACGTTAGCCTTTTACACATCATTAAGTGCATTGACTGGTTCATCCGCTGTTGTATCCGATATGCATAGTATTCTAGCATTGTAACATGCTTTCTCTTGCATGTTGCACCTTCTTTTAATATGTATGGTATTTTTTCTCTATATCCATCTTCATGGATATTGCATGGACATAAACTTTGGATGGTTCTCGGATATTCTTCTAGGTTTCATGTCTTTGTACTGAACAATTATGTCATGTCCTTGTCTATTTTCTATTGTATCATTCACAATGAGGGCTGCCACTTCAGATGCTGATGGCATGTTATACTGCCTGCCACCTCTTTGCCGTTTATTGATTATTTTCAGTTTCACGTCATGATAGTCACCTTCTTTGAATCTATCACTTGCCATTCTGAATGTTTTTGCGAGTATATTTTCTATATCCAACATATTTTTTAGGCCTTCAACGATGTGGGGATCTAACAACTTCCTCTTATCTGTTGAAGTTGTCGATGCATCTATCCTATTTTTTACCTTGTTTTCCGTGTCATAGATGTATAGCTGAGCCCATCGTGGCTTGTCTCCTTCTTCTTTTGGAAGTAGAGTTCCTATCCAATGGTAATTCAGCCCATTCATTTTGAAAACATAAGGTCCACTTCCTTTGTTTATTTCTTTGTCAACCTTTCCTCCCATTGATGTGAAAGCAAACATGGAGTTGTACAATCTAATATTTTGCATGTAGTTGTTTGACCTCTTTCCATTTTTTCTCCTTAACAATTTCGTAATGTAAGCTGGCGGCTCCTTTAAGGCTGGCAATTCCACCTTTCCATTCTGGCAGCATAGTCCAAATTTGGGATTGCTGATGCCTTTACCCTTGGTTCTTTCTTCATACCAGAAAATTGCTCCGCATCACTAGCACTTGCAAGTTGGTTTTCCAAAGTTCCAAATGTTCATATCAGTCCTTTTTGACAACCTGTTTATTATTTAGCATCATCTATTACATTATAGATCAACACTTGATTATAAAAATTATGCATCTTGGTATACATTACCTCTTTCTCTTGTCAGGCTCTTCTGGCAGTTGGTCTCCATTTTCATGTCTGTCAACACAAGTTAAATAGATGAGCAAACGTTAACATATCAAATTATACATGGATTATGATATTCATTGCTGTCATAGAGAATATGTATAAGATCTCAGGTCTAGGGTTTATGTGTTTGTTCATTGCAAGGAGAAGGTGATAGAAAATTTTGTGCATATTGATGGAAGTTTGTACATATATTAACCATGATGTCACACCATCTAGCTAGCTGTAGTTGATTAAATTGATAAACAATAAAATCAAAAGACAATAAGATTAAAAGAGCAAAGGAAATTTACATGTTATACAAGGATCATGTTATTTATTACTATTAGAGAGAATATATAAGAGTTTAGATTTACCGTATTCCATACTTGATTACCTTTGACCTGAAGATAGAAAAGAAGGTCCATCTTGATAGCTTGTATTTAGATCCATAAACAGTAAGATGAAAAGAAAAAGGAAATTTACCAGTTCTTTGGGAATTACGGTCTTGGGGTGATGGATGCTGGATTTTGACGCTGATCTAGAAGCAGGGAGTTGTGATCTGTAAGCAGGGATGAAATCTGTGGGGTACGTGAAGAGCTGATATGTAACTTGTATTTAGATTGATAAACAGTAAGATCAAAAGAGAAAGAAAATTTACCGGTTCTTTGGGACGGTCTTGGGGTGATGGATGCTGGATTTTGACGCTGATCTGGAAGCATGGAGTTGTGATCTGTAAGCAGGGATGAAATTTGTGGGGTACGTAAAGAGCTGATATGTAACTTGTATTTAAATCGTACGGTCGTGCGTGCATACGTGCAATATGTTTATATATATTAAACATGTAACCCGTGTACAAAAGGGACTCAACGTGTAAGTCGTGTAGGAAAGGGACTCTATTTCCTTATATTTTTTCTTGTTGCTCACGTGATTAAGGTTGGAGACGTGTTGGAGTCGAGCTGAAGACGTGTTGTATATGAGAGAAGTCGTATCTATTGTAGTCTGTGTTATACGTAACGGTAATTAAATCATAGCCATCAGTAATAAATCTAATAAACGTGTCCTTTTAGATATAACAAATAGACGTGGCTAAGCTATGTGACAAATTAACATGATATAGGACTTCTTTTGTACACATTTATTTTGTGTGTAACACTACTTAACTGTTAATCTCAACCTTTAAATATAGGATCAAAGGAGGACCTTAATTTAGCCTGTGAATCAACCTGGTGCCTCGAAACACACCTTCATATTGCTTTTAGTATATAACTAGCATAGGGGCCCTCGCAATTGCGAGGGCATCACCTCTAGTATTTTAAAATATTTAAATACTTAATTTTTTATCTTCTACAAACCTTTTCATCTCATTTATCTCATTCTTCATTGAAAATATATGAATGTTTGGATATGAACATATTCTAAAACACATAACTCAGATTATTTTGTACATGATTGTATTTCTAAGAAATAACAAATAACTTTTTTAAAACACTTTTTATGGTAGACATTTAATATACGGTGAAACATATTAACCTTATTGACCACGATTCATACTCAAATCGAATATTGGGACATAGAGATTTAGTAGATCATAATAATACTACCTATAAGGTTGGCTAAACACATTATAATTTATTTTATTACGAGGATATAAAAAAACAAATATAACAAACGTTTGCACTTTCTAGCATGAACCGAGCAAAAACTAATTTCATTCTTATGCCAAATAGGAAACTTATTATACATACTTTTGTGTTCTAGATTTAACTAAGAGAAATAATAGAACCGTGACATCATTCATTATCTTTGGTATCCCATCAGTACATAGATGGGATTCATACAATCTCAACTTCTTGTTCTATATGGTAGAGAGATTGGTCAAATGAGAATTAAAAGATAATAAACAAAACCTACAATAAGATATTACGAGAAGGTTCACGCCTTGAAAGAGATCACAATGAGTAACTTTGGGTGACCAAGATTTGAAAGGCAACTGAGCATTAGGAAAAGCATTACTAATACATTTAGTTACTACTGCAATCATCACCATGTGATTATCGATAGAGAAATATTATTAACTTTGTTCCTCATTTAGAAGTTCAACTTTACATTGAAATCAAATAGCTATTTTACAAAAAAAATAGCTATGCATGGAGTTCTATGAAAACAATTTCTTATTTTGAAAGTTTTTTAATTTCAGTTTTCAATTTTGCTCACTTATTTTGTACATCACATTTTCTTTTATGGGATCATCAAATGCCATTTTCGAAGTCAATTCTAAAAATCACCATGTCTTTGTTCATAAATAATAGGTATTTAAATATTTGTAGAAAATTTAGTGGCACAATTTTCTCTTTTGTAATATAAACATTTTAACATATATTAGTAAATCTTAGATAATTTCTACCACACACTATCTTGAACAGTACATTTATTTACGATGGAACAACACAACCCATATTTTAGAATATGTCATCGATATGAATCAATTAAACTGAACACCATTGTATTAATCTATTGATGTCATCAATGATCTCAGCGTATGCATGGCATCGCCACCCGTTCTTTTAGACGGACCGTATCACACTTAACTTTTGTTTCCCGGTAAACATGTTTTGCTAGGTTACGTTTTTCGGACATTTTTTTTGATTGAGAACAAATACCTATTTTAGACATGATTCAAATAGCCCTATTAATTTTTTTTTATGTATGGGAGACTCTCCGAATGTGTCAACCGGCATGTGTCAAACAGATTACACTATTACATGACTACTAATCTTTTATTAATTTTGAAACACAAATTGTACATCCAACTATCAAAATAATTTAGATAATACAGATTAACATATTAGACACCCGTATATTCCTACTTTGTAGAAAAATGTCACAACATATATGACATCAAATTGGTGGATTGTGAAATTACGTTTCAAAATGGATCTAGAAATACTAAATTAGTGTCATAAATGTTGCTACATTTTCTATAAAGTTGGTCAAACTTTATGAAATACACTTATTTGTAAATGACTTAGAACAAAGTCTAAAAATTTGACTTAGAACAAAGGTTATAATATTACGTTTTAAACAGATCCAATGACACTAAATTAGTGTCATAAATGTTACTATATTTTCTATAAATGTGAACAAATTTTATGAAATTTGACTTAGGAAAACATAGAGAAGTATACTTATTTGTGAATGAAGTGGGTATATGAGTATATATGCACAACTATATCACCATCGTTTTGGTTCAGGTATGCAAATTCTTTTTCTACTTGAACGGACATGTTCCCTTCGAGATAGGTCGTTGATGAATTTTAAAAAAGTTACATAGTGACACGTTACTACGGGATAAGAGATCAACCTTTTTCTAAGAAAAAGAAAATACGATCATGTTTTCTTGGCACGTTCCATCAAGTCTTGGGAGTTCGCATGCAGGCGAAAATAAAAGTAGAGTCCAACCTATTTTCTCTTCCGAACCTATTTTTTTCCCTGCCGAACCTGGTATAAACATAGGAGTACCCTTTTTAGACGTGACCATTTATAAGAATAGCCCTATTGAATTTGTGTCTACGTATTGGGAGATTCTCTAAAGTTGAACGTGTCAACCAACACGTGTCAAATGGATTACACGCTATGTAATTAATAATCTTTAGTTAAATCTTAACCATGAATTTTAGATCTTACTATCAGAATAATTTAGATGATGTGGACTAACGTGGTGGCTCTATTTAGATAGATAGATAGACGGTTATTATCTTCCAAAACAAAGAATGGATGCTCTGAAGAACGGAAATAGATCAAGATGTTATCTGCTTCGTAGTCATGATGTGGGAATGAATCCACCCGTTTGGCCTTAGATCCAGCAAAGATTCAACAAGCAGTGAAACCGTTGGTAATTCTATCGTGCCCTCGTTACTGCTCTAGTGAAGGCGGCTGCCTGCGGGCCTCAGTTGTGGCAAATCAGCCGGTTCCTGTGATGATCAGCCACAGTTGCAATCCACACACAGGTGTCTTTTTTGCAGCTCCCTACACATAAGTTGGAAGGGCCGTGTTCTACACTTTACTCGAAGGAAAAAATAGAAGATGGTTAAACACTTAAAATACCCCAACACAGCAAGGGCTAGATTTCACTGGTACAGCTCCACCCCTAGCACGAGTGCCAGCGTAGCATAAAATTGCTCGTATAGATGATTTGAGTAGCTAAAAATTCACCGACACCTCCTATGCCCATGCCTATACTTTGCACTGCTCTCTTGCCTCAATCACGTCAGTTCGTATCGTTGTTTCCTAGCTTGATCTTTTCTTATTTAGCACATGCTGGATCGTTCACTGCTTAGAAGCTTTATATGTAGCCACCAACATTATAGCAGTTGAGACAATCCAACATAAAATGGTGAGGAAGGTTGTTCCACCGGTCGAACTACAGTAAGCAAATGAGAGTTGTTATAAATGCTACGAATAAGCAACTTATATTATCACTTTCTGATGCTGCCTTTACTTTTGTTTTTGTCTTTTTATGGCTGGTCCTTGAGTTGTAATAAGTGTAATACTTTGATGCTAATTAATAAGGTAATAAAGCAGCCATATGCATCATTTTGATGTAGAGGCTGGGGTACACCCCCATTTCGAAAAAAAGGCAAAAGCCATCTTATATAAGACATGGGCCGCACGCATCAGCTAGCAGAACGAGGTAGAAAACCTATCAAATAACCAACTCAGGATGAACGAGTCCGAGCTATGTTTTTAAGCTTGGTCCTTCTCCAGACAATATACAAACTAGATCGTTCTATATTAACAATAGCATTTTTAAAATAGCCCAAAAATTAAGGATTTTAGCAAGAATAAAGGATATAGTGAAACAAATGGATGTTTTAGCGCAATCAATTATGTTTAGCAATCAAGATTTGCATCATTTGTTCGCTTACTCCACACCCTCATCTGATAACGCTATGATGTTTTACCGCGATATAGCATGCTATTTTACAAATATTGCCATAGAGAGAAAAATTACGAAATTATTTAGCATGGACTCACCAAATACCCTATGGCATGCTAAAAAGTGTGAAATAGCGTACTATTTTTTTCATTGACTCAAATACATTTATCAGAAGGAGAGGACACAAGATTGCACGAGAAATGGGACCATATGTCCACCCTGACTGGCCCAATGTCGTTGTGCATGCAACCACGTGCAAGCGTGGCGGACCCAGTCGCAGCCTCCTTGCTGGTTTTGAGGCTTTGAGCTAATCTGGTGGCCAACAATCAGAGAAGGTGTTAGCATCCACTTGGTCAGCCCCGCACTCAGCCCATGTTCTGAACGTTTATGCGCATACAACCAAAAAATAAGAAGAGAGTACACTCCATCCCAAAATCCTGGACTGAAGGGAGGAAAGAATCTCTCCTTTATAAACCAGGTGTGGCCTTCTTTCCTAGGCGAGGTGGGACTAAACTTCGTGTAGCCTCAACGGTCAACAGCAGCCCTAACATCCCATCCCCTGAGAAGCTCCTCAGAAAGGCATTACGATCGCTAGCTCTGATATCAGATGTTAGCATCCACTTGGCCAGCCCAGTACTCAGCCTATGTTCTAAACGTTTATGCGCACACAACCCAACAATAAGAAAAGAGTGCACCCCATCCCAAAAGTTCGGACTAAAGGGAGAAAGGAATCTCTCCCTTATAAGCTGGGTGTGGCCTCCTCCCCTAGGCGAGGTGAGACTAAACTTCATGTAACCTCATCTCAACAGCAGCCCTAACAGCAAGGCTCGCTCTTTCAGTCCTGTCATCCATTTTTCGGGAATATGTAAGATCATGAATGCAAGCATGGCATATTTTCTTGATAAGGTGCAACTAGTTGATGGCATGCTAGATCTCATCAGCGACGATTAATGATGGCTGCAGCGCTGCATTTGATGCCGCGATAGTAGGCACTAGTAACTGTTATTTATCCATTCAGATGTTTAAGACATACCTGCGAGATAAGGTTTAGACCGAGTCGATTCTTGCATTTTTCTCGGTGCTACACTTGGTACAATGATCACGGGATCGACATGGAGAGTTTCACTCATAGGCAGGGGTAGTGCTATCATTTCATGGCTTTAAGATGCTAACCACAATCTTGCCTGCTACCTCGGTCAAACAAACGTGAGGAGGAACGACAAAGGAGAAGGGATCTCGGTCCAATGCAAGGAGCGAGAGCAGGACAATATTATGTGCCATCTTGGTGCCATGCAAGATGAAACTGGGAGATTGATTTATCAAGAACGGAGGAACAACGTATAGGGAGATGCGAATGTAGAGGAGGAAACATTGTACATTGCGTCCCTTGCGCACACTATGGATTGTAAGAGGCCCCATCATTCACCCGATTGTGTTCTTGCTTTCAAGTCCGATGGAGGACTTTAGTGTCTAACATTTCACCGACACCTCCAATGCCCATGCATGTGTACAATTTGCATACCTCTCTTGCCTTCAACACGTCAACTAATAACATTGTTGCTTCCTAGTTTGGCCTTCTCCTCTTGGCATATGGATCGTGCACTGGTTAGAAGCTTTATATGTAGCCACCCACATTGCAGTAGTTGATGAGAGTAGCTATAAATAACGTGTACACTCGGTAGTAAACACATATAGTATATCCGAGATGTGATGTGGATATCAGCACCAAGTCTATCGCGTTCAATGCACCAGATTTCCTACGTAAGGAGTGTTGCATTACCTTTTTGTTCTCCTATTATGTCAGTCCCTCATACATGAATAGAGCATGACACACATTCACTTGCGCCTCCGCCACCATTCCTCGCCTCCCCTCGCCTTGTCATGCCTCGCCATGCCTCATCACAACGTGCGTGTCACAGGTTGCGGGAATGAGCCGATCTGAGTTCATGTTTTGCAAGATGTTCATATTTTGTTGTTCAATAATATTAATTAGACTAGTCATTAACATATGCATTACTCAACCGTTCTAGATTTTCTGGACCGTGCGATGTTATCGGCTCGGATGTGGCTTGTGCCCCCGACCCGCACTATGTAAACCCAAACGCGGACCCTAATCGATACGCATCACACGCACCTAACTACAGAACCTTGCGTTGCCCCCTTCGTCTTCCCCATATTGGCTTGCGGTGGGCATCGCAGATCATGACATTAGGCCTTCGGAACCCCGCCTCTTATGAACTTGTATGGGTGTAGGGCGATCAGATTTTGGAAAGCGCTCTAGCGGGACTACTGGCAACCACAACATCGTCTGACGATGAGTTTCCCAACAAAGATTTCTTCCCGGATATGAGCGACCTCTTTGGCAACGTCAACATGGGCAACGACACGAACGATGTTGCTACCGCTGCGGTTATTGCTGCTTCAGCTGCTGCTACTCAGGCTGCACCGAACTTTATCTTTCTTATTTTGCAAGATTTTTTTATACTAGTGTTTGGAGTAGATGTGATCGGTTTATCTTGTTTAGATGTAATATGTTCGTCTACTCTGTTAGTTTGTATGATCCACTTAATTGCTATGTGTATGATCATGCTTTATAAATTATTTATTTCGATTAAATTATATGATTTTTTTCTTATATTTTCAACATAACCTCAATTGCACAGCAAAATTTATGAAACCCGATGCACACCCAGGGTTAGGAATCCTACATTCACCCCATCACCTACAACACATGTATGAGGTTAGTTCGTGATGGGATTTGTAGCATACAAAACAAAAAACATTCTACGAGATTGCGGAATAAATCCCAAGATCTATCTATTACTCCCTCTGTTTCACAATATAAGATGTTTTAGCTTTGTGAAAGAAGTGTATCTAGACCTTTTTTAGCGTATAGTTTCACTCCTAATCACTCTGAACCTACACACTAAAAGATGTCTAGATACCCACCTTTCATAAAGCTAAAACATCTTATATTATGAAAAGGAGGGAGTATATGCATGTAACGAGTGAGGGTTTGGAATAGCATACCCTCATAGATTCTAAAGAGTCAACGATCTAGGGACCATAGATGATGTAGTCGTACTCGCGTCAGATCAATCTGATAATTAATGAGCTTCTCCTCCTTGATCCTAGCACTGCACGGACGACACCTCCGCGATATCCACACATTCAGCTTGACTCTGTCTCCTTCTTATTGAAGAGATCCGGGAAGCATGACGGCGTGATACTGGAATTATGGTAGAGTTTTCTACAGGGCTTCGCCTAAGCCGGAGCAATTCGGTGGAGAAGTATATGGGAGGGGAGAAGGGATGCGATGCCAAGATGAAGGGATTCTATGCCCTAGCCCCAGCCCCTCCTTACATAGGGGTGGGGCGGCCGGACAATTCTTTCTAGTCCTCCAACAAGGGGGCTGCGACCAAGTGGGAGCCCCGACCCTCCTCCAAAATTAGGGTTCCCCCAAGCAAACCCTAGCCCATAGGGCTGGCCACATGGGACCTTGGGGATATGGCGCCTGGCCCATGTAGGCCAGGGTTCCCCTCTCGGCCCTATGTGGCCCCTATGGGCAGGTGGGTCCCACTGGTGGACCTCCGGAACCTTCTAGATGTTTCCTAGTACTACACCAAAAAATGCTAAAACTTTTTTCGGAACCCTAAAATAACTTTCCCATATATGATTCTTAATCTCTGGACCATTCTAGGGATCCATGTGATGTCTAGGGTCTTATCCTATACTCCAAATCAAAATTTGATATCACTAAATATTTATCTCACTAAACCCTAGCGATGTCGAACATTAAGTGTGTGATCCGACGCGTTCGTAAATAAGTGGACAGAGTCGAGACACCTCTCCGAACAATAACCGATAGAAGGACCATGGATGTCCATAATGGCTGCCGGGAATTCTATGAGGATCTATCCGGTATTCCATTTCTTTTTGTCATGTGATATTTTACTCTCCCAATATTCGATCATCGGTATCTCCATATCTAGTTCAATCTCGTTACCCGAAAGTCTTTACTCGTTCTATAATGTTATATCCCATGGCTAACGTTTAATCATATGCTTGCAAGCTACTGCAGATATATTATCACCGAGAGGGCCCAAAGATATCTCTCTATCATATAGAGTGATAAATCCCACTATAGATCCATGCAACTAAACTAGCACCTTCCGAGATATATGAAAAACACAATTATGATCACCCAGTTATGAAGTGACGGTTGATGTCCCAAGGTACTCTTCCAGACTATTTAGATTGCATGATCTCATGGTTTCAGAAATTGGATACACGACAATTTAAGGTATGGCAATTAGAACTTGGGTCTATCCGTCAAATTGCTATTCCTTACTTGGGTCTATCTATCACATTATTTCCCTAATGATATAACCTCATTATTAATCAAATCACATGTTCATGGTTAGGAATACTTAACCACCATTTAATCAAGGAGCTAGTTAAGTAAGGACTCACTAGGGACACAGTGTTGTTCATAAATCCATGCATGTATTATGATTCCAATTAATACAATATAACATGGATAATAAACATTAATCATGAACAAAGAAATATGAATACTAACCACTTTATTATTGCTTCTAGGGCATATTTCCAACAGTTCGAATTGTTTGATTGGTGAAATTATAGTTCTCGTGATTGGATGGTACTTTTCCTGATGTGTACCCCTTTCTTATAGGTGAATTCTCGGCTTCTGGAAGGCATTTAGTCTGATTAATCTAGTACAGGAAAAAACCACAAGACTAAAACGATACATACCAGAACAAATTTTAGAATCAGATCTCAGAAAAATTCCTACCAAAATAGATATCTCCTCTTGGCATTGGCGCATGTCCTGTCAATGTTGGTTTAGTTTGACGATTCCTCATCACGTCAAAGCATGATTATGTTAAGAACTCCCCTCCTGGTCCTTCCATTTCATAACCCAACCAGTACATCAAATGTGTGCCAAGCTACCTTATATTAAGAGGCATCAAACATCAACTTGTTACCATGTTTCAAATGCCCAAGGTTTGGTTGGAATGCCTTGTGTAGATCGTCCTAGAACAACTGGGCTAGCTATCATAACAAAAATTAACTCGAATAAATAGAAAGGAAGATATGAATCCCGTAGACATACTCCATCACTGATGATTCCATAATCGATCAAATAAACATACCATCTTTACTTGTTCCGATGACTTGATTACATGAAACTAGGAAAAGGCATTACAATTATCACTACAGGAATGACGTTGTGTGCCGACGGCAGGGAGCTACGCCGACGGCCAAGCACCGGGCCAGGCCAGCCCAGCTTCCCAGCCCTCAGCGTACCGCAGCCGTCGGCGTAGCGGCACGTACGCCGAGGGTGACCGTCGGCGTAAACTTAGCCCTCGGCGTACGGGGTGGCCGCGTGGCACTAGTCAGGCCAGGCCGGGACATGTCCTAACGGCGTCAGCATTACGCCGAGAGCCGCTGTCGGCATAGGCTACGCCGACGGTCACCCTCGGCGTACGTCCTGCCTACACCGACGGTGACCCTCGGCGTACCTATGCACTTTTTTTTTCCTTACCAAATTATTTGTATTTATTTATTAGTATTAATTATTTAGGTTCTATTTTATCAATTGGATGGATTCGTAGCCTCCGAATAATAGTCTTCACGCCCACATAAAATGTCGAATCTTCTCACAAGTTGAGAAATTTTCATGTTTGTGTGTTATTATCACATGTGCATGAAATTTATATTTCACAAATTTTTGTGAAGTTGTTCAAAGATTCAATCACATGTGCCTGTCCCCCCTCGCATGCATGCGGAAGCGTAGGTTCCGGACCCGTATAAGGGGGAATCTCCCCGTTGAGGCGAAGCTAATATGGTTTTACATCACCCTATGACCTAAACAAACACAAAACATATGTGTGTGAGTGTGGTGAGAGGTTGGTATAGGTGCTTGCATGTGTCCCCCCTCGCATGCATGCGCTCTAACCTAGAGGCGAAGGTTCCGGGCCCGTATAAGGGTGGAATCTCCCCGTCGAGGTGAAACCGGGTAGGATAGTGACCCAACTTGTGAGCCAACATGGTTTGACATCACCCTATGACCTAAACAAACACAAAACAAGAGAGAGCTACGCCGGCCTACCCCTGTCAGAGGAACGTCTAGGGGGGTAGACGATCCGATTGTGCACAGAGATCAGGGTTTCGCCGGAGGAAGACCACGAGAACATCGGAATGAGATGAAAACTTGCATGTGCCCCTAGCATATGTGTGTGTGGGTGTGGTTAGAGGTTGGTATATATAGGTGCATGCATGTGTCCCCCCTCGCATGCATGCGCTCTAACCTAGAGGCGAAGGTTCCGGGCCCGTATGAGGGTGGAATCTCCCCGTCGAGGTGAAACCGGGTAGGATAGTGACCCAACTTGTGAGCCAACATGGTTTGACATCTCCCTATGACCTAAACAAACACAAAACAAGAGAGAGCTACGCCGGGCTACCCCTGTCAGAGGAACGTCTAGGGGGGGGGGGGGTAGACGATCCGAGTGTGCACACAGATCAGGGTTTCGCCGGACGAAGACCACGAGAACATCGGAATGAGATGAAAACTTGCATGTGCCCCTAGCATATGTGTGTGTGGGTGTGGTTAGAGGTTGGTATATATAGGTGCTTGCATGTGTCCCCCCTCGCATGCATGCGCTCTAACCTAGAGGCGAAGGTTCCGGGCCCGTATAAGGGTGGAATCTCCCCGTCGAGGTGAAACCGGGTAGGATAGTGACCCAACTTGTGAGCCAAAATGGTTTGACATCACCCTATGACCTAAACAAACACAAAACAAGAGATAGCTACGCCGGGCTACCCCTGTCAGAGGAACGTCTAGGGGGGGTAGACGATCCGAGTGTGCACAGAGATCAGGGTTTCGCCGGAGGAAGACCACGAGAACATCGGAATGAGATGAAAACTTGCATGTGCCCCTAGCATATGTGTGTGTGGGTGTGGTTAGAGGTTGGTATATATAGGTGCTTGCATGTGTCCCCCCTCGCATGCATGCGCTCTAACCTAGAGGCGAAGGTTCCGGGCCCGTATGAGGGTGGAATCTCCCCGTCGAGGTGACACCGGGTAGGATAGTGACCCAACTTGTGAGCCAACATGGTTTGACATCACCCTATGACCTAAACAAACACAAAACAAGAGAGAGCTACGCCGGGCTACCCCTGTCAGAGGAACGTCTAGGGGGGTAGACGATCCGAGTGTGCACAGAGATCAGGATTTCGCCGGAGGAAGACCACGAGAACATCGGAATGAGATGAAAACTTGCATGTGCCCCTAGCATATGTGTGTGTGGGTGTGGTTAGAGGTTGGTATATATAGGTGCTTGCATGTGTCCCCCCTCGCATGCATGCGCTCTAACCTAGAGGCGAAGGTTCCGGGCCCGTATAAGGGTGGAATCTCCCCGTCGAGGTGAAACCGGGTAGGATAGTGACCCAACTTGTGAGCCAAGATGGTTTGACATCACCCTATGACCTAAACAAACACAAAACAAGAGAGAGCTATGCCGGGCTACCCTTGTCAGAGGAACGTCTAGGGGGGTAGATGATCCGAGTGTGCACAGAGATCAGGGTTTCGCCGGACGAAGACCACGAGAACATCGGAATGAGATGAAAACTTGCATGTGCCCCTAGCATATATGTGTGTGGGTGTGGTTAGAGGTTGGTATATATAGGTGCTTGCATGTGTCCCCCCTCGCATGCATGCGCTCTAACCTAGAGGCGAAGGTTCCGGGCCCGTATGAGGGTGGAATCTCCCCGTCGAGGTGAAACCGGGTAGGATAGTGACCCAACTTGTGAGCCAACATGGTTTGACATCACCCTATGACCTAAACAAATACAAAACAAGAGAGAGCTACGCCGGGCTACCCCTGTCAGAGGAACGTCTAGGGGGGTAGACGATCCGAGTGTGCACAGAGATCAGGGTTTCGCCGGAGGAAGACCACGAGAACATCGGAATGAGATGAAAACTTGCATGTGACCCTAGCATATGTGTGTGTGGGTGTGGTTAGAGGTTGGTATATATAGGTGCTTGCATGTGTCCCCCCTCGCATGCATGCGCTCTAACCTAGAGGCGAAGGTTCCGGGCCCGTATAAGGGTGGAATCTCCCCGTCGAGGTGAAACCGGGTAGGATAGTGACCCAACTTGTGAGCCAACATGGTTTGACATCACCCTATGACCTAAACAAACACAAAACAAGAGAGAGCTACGCCGGGCTACCCCTGTCAGAGGAACGTCTAGGGGGGTAGACGATCCGAGTGTGCACAGAGATCAGGGTTTCGCCGGACGAAGACCACGAGAACATCGGAATGAGATGAAAACTTGCATGTGCCCCTAGCATATGTGTGTGTGGGTGTGGTTAGAGGTTGGTATATATAGGTGCTTGCATGTGTCCCCCCTCGCATGCATGCGCTCTAACCTAGAGGCGAAGGTTCCGGGCCCGTATGAGGGTGGAATCTCCCTGTCGAGGTGAAACCGGGTAGGATAGTGACCCAACTTGTGAGCCAACATGGTTTGACATCACCCTATGACCTAAACAAACACAAAACAAGAGAGAGCTACGCCGGGCTACCCCTGTCAGAGGAACGTCTAGGGGGGTAGACGATCTGAGTGTGCACAGAGATCAGGGTTTCGCCGGACGAAGACCACGAGAACATCGGAATGAGATGAAAACTTGCATGTGCCCCTAGCATATGTGTGTGTGGGTGTGGTTAGAGGTTGGTATATATAGGTGCTTGCATGTGTCCCCCCTCGCATGCATGCGCTCTAACCTAGAGGCGAAGGTTCCGGGCCCGTATGAGGGTGGAATCTCCCCGTCGAGGTGAAACCGGGTAGGATAGTGACCCAACTTGTGAGCCAACATGGTTTGACATCACCCTATGACCTAAACAAACACAAAACAAGAGAGAGCTACGCCGGGCTACCCCTGTCAGAGGAACGTCTAGGGGGGTAGACGATCCGAGTGTGCACAGAGATCAGGGTTTCGCTGGAGGAAGACCACGAGAACATCGGAATGAGATGAAAACTTGCATGTGCCCCTAGCATATGTGTGTGTGGGTGTGGTTAGAGGTTGGTATATATAGGTGCTTGCATGTGTCCCCCCTCGCATGCATGCGCTCTAACCTAGAGGCGAAGGTTCCGGGCCCGTATGAGGGTGGAATCTCCCCGTCGAGGTGAAACCGGGTAGGATAGTGACCCAACTTGTGAGCCAACATGGTTTGACATCACCCTATGACCTAAACAAACACAAAACAAGAGAGAGCTACGCCGGGCTACCCCTGTCAGAGGAACGTCTAGGGGGGTAGACGATCCGAGTGTGCACAGATCAGGGTTTCGCCGGAGAAAGATATAGGGGTAGCCCACGTCTAGGGTTTGCTGGGAAAACAAGCATAAGACGAAATAAAAAAGTATATAGTAATAATATATTATAATTTTTTATATTAGTAGACACCTTGTATAATTTTTTATATTTGTGCTTGTATAATTTGTTACTAAAAAAAACCTTGCTACGCCGACGGCTGCCCTCGGCGTACGCCTGGCCATCGGCGTAGCCCTATCCCTTTAGCTACTCCGCGGCCCACCCCAGGCCACTCACACCCACCCTTTGCTCTAGCTACCCCGTGCCCTGACCCCGACCCCGACCCCGCGCCGCCACCAGCTGCCAACCGCCGCTCGCCCCCGACCCCTCCGCACCAGCCGCCACCGCTCGCTGCTCGCCGTGCCCGCCTCCTCCATCTCCCCCATGCCCAATCCTCGTCCCCGCCTCCTCCTCCCCATCCCGAGCCCGACCCCGCCCTCCTCCCCGCCGAGCCTCCCTCCTCCCTGAGCGCCGCCGCCTCCCTCCTCCTCCCGCCGAGCCTCCCTCCTTCCCGAGCACCGCCGCCTCCCCTTTCCCTTCCCAAGCGCCGCCGCCTCCCCTTTCCCCCAGCCGACCCCTGCCCCGCCGCCAGATCCCTCCCCCGCTGCCAGCAGCCCCTCCCAGCGCCGTGCCTCTCCCAGCCGACCCCTCCCTCGCCGCTAGATCCCTCCCCCGCCGCCTCCAGATCCCTCCCCCGCCTCCCCAAGCTCGGCTCCGCCGCCCCGAGCTCGCCTTCGCCCCACAGGTACCTCGTCCACTCCCCTCTTCGGTTTAGGTTTAGGTTTAGAAATATATTGGTACAAATAAAATTGTAATAGTATTGGTACAAATAAAAATATAATAGGTTTAGGTTTAGGTTTAGAAATAGAAATAAAATATATTGGTATAATATATTGGTAGAATTGTTTAGAAATATAATAGGTTTAGGTTTAGGTTTGAAATGTATTGGTACAAATAGAAATAAAATTGTTTAGAAATAGAATTGGTAGAAATGGGACTAGAAATGGTATGTGAGAAGTAGAATATTTTTTGAATGAGCCTAATTATACATGTTGTGACTAAGGAGTTCTCTTTATGTCAATGTACAGACTTTGTAGTGTTTCGGGAGTGACCATCCTTGGCGGACTGACTGTCGTTGCGGGAGATGGTGTAGGTGACACCTAGATCCCGTCTCCGAGTTCCGTCACCGACCTCGACACTCGGTTGATCGACTACTTCCTCTACCGCCGAGGGTGAGAATCTGTTCGCCTCTCTTGTACCTAGGTTTTATTTTTGTGGCTAGATCACCAAGTCTGTCGCGTCACCTAGGCGTCATCCCGACCGTAAGCGTTACGCGACTTAATATGCATTAGTGGTCTCGCATATTTTGGACCGTAACGCTTATGGGTTTTATCGGGCAGTCGGCGGATTCGTAGTTGGGTTTGGTTCTCCCTGGCTCTACCTCGATTCGAGACAGGATTTCGGTGGTGCCTCCTTGTTGTTCTCCGGATGCACATCCTCTTGGCTTTTTGTCGAGACGTGTATCGAGAGAGCAGCGGGGAGGTGCTGCCGAAATTCTGCTTGGATCGGGGTAGAACCAGGGAGAACTTACCCAATCTACGGATCCGGCGGCTGGTTAGGACCCTCTTTTCCTATTGGACATGTAGGTTGATGAATGCGTAAAAATATGAAGCATTTAATCTCCTGTTTGATATAAAATGTTATATTTGTTGTTTGTCTCCCAAAAAAGCAGAAGAGGATGGCTGATAATGGGTGGATGTACAGTGGCCGTATTAGTGCGACTAATAAAACAGACGATTGGGTAGGAACACTCATTTGTTAGTGAATGAGTTAGCGCGTGGTTCGAAGGCAATGGTTCGGGCACTTTGTCCCTGCGCTCATTGCACTAAGCGTCATCGTCAGGGAAAGGATGACATGTACAAACACCTTCTGCAATATGGGTACATGTCTAACTATATCACGCAAGTCGACTTTGCTCGGTACGAACGTGACAGAGGTGAGGTGATGCGTCAGCGGCTCAATGGCAATGAGCACGATGGGATTAGAAACATGCTAGATGATCTTATCGATGCCGACCAGCCGAATTCGCCACCTCCACGGGAGGAATCATCAGAACCGGAGGAACCGCTAGAACCGGAGGAACCGGAGCCAACCGCGAAGGCCTTCCTTGATATGATGGCCGCGGCTAAGAGGCCTCTGTACGAGGGTGCAAAGATTTCTCAGCTCGATGCCATCTCTCAGTGTCTAGCCGACAAGTGCCAGTACTCCGCCACCCGTTCTCACTTTGAAGCTAATCTGAGAACATGTGGTAACATGTTGCCCGAAGGGCATTGTCTGCCCAAAACCTTTCACGAAACGAAGAAACTCATGAAGGAGCTCAACATGGATTATGAAAAGATAGATTGTTGTCCAAAAGGCTGCCTTTTGTTTTGGAAACAGTTTGAGGGTGACAAGTACTGCTCCATTTGTAAGGCCTCTAGATATGAAGAGATAAAGGGGAAGGATGGTCAGGTGAGGCAGTCGAAGGTCGCTAAGAAGATACTTCGGTATCTCCCATTCATAAAAAGAATCCAGCGGCTTTACTTGAGCGAGGAGACTGCCAAACAGATGACGTGGCACAAGAAGGGGAAAAGATACGAGGACGGGCACGGACGGAAGAAGATGGGACATCCATCTGATGGTAAGGCATGGAAGAACTTCGATGACAAATACCCCCGGTGGGCAGAAGAGGCTCGGAATGTTAGAATTGCAATAGCAACAGATGGCTTCAACCCATATGGTATGTCGACGGCCTCGTACAGCTGCTGGCCGGTGTATGTTATTCTGCTCAATCTCCCTCCCGGAGTATTAATGCAACGGAAGACCATGTTTTTGTCGCTGATAATTCCAGGACCTGAGTATCCGGGGAAGAACTTGAGTGTCTACATGCAGCCGATTGTGGATGATTTGAACCACTCTTGGATACACGGGACGTTGACATACGACCGAGCATCAAAGAGAAACTTTTTGATGAAAGTTTGGTTACAATATACTATGCATGACATGCCCGGGTACGCCCTAACGTGCGGATGGTGTACAGCTGGTAAGTGGCCATGCCCAGTGTGCAGACACCGACTTGAGTTCCTTTGGCTAAAGTCGGGTCGCAAATATGTTGCGTTTGACACGAATCGATAGTACCTCAAAAGAAATCATTCGTTCAGAGAAGATAGAAAGAACTTCAAGAAGGGCAAAGTTGTGCATGAAGTAAAAGAGGTACCAAAGTTCGAGGGTGCAGTTGTTGATGCCGAGATACGTGCTCTCGTGCCCGCGGCGCCGGGAACTGGCCATCAATTTGCGGGATATGGTGTAACGCATAATTGGACTCACGTGGCATCCTTAACGAATCTCGTGTATTACAAGGACCTCGAACTTCCCCATAACATCGATGTGATGCACACCGAAAAGAATGTCGGGGAGTCTCCTTTTTCACACAGTCCTGAACATTCCTGGGAAGTCAAAGGATAATTTCAATGCTAGAGTTGATGTTGAGAAGCTTTGTGATAGGAAGAGATTACACATGCAGCCTCCTACTGTCCGTCGAAAGAATTGGTTCAAGCCGCATGCCTACTACTGCCTTGATAATGTCCAAAAGAAGGAGTCATTTAGGTGGCTCAAATACGTCGTGATGTTCCCTGACGGTTATTGTTCGAATATAAGTAAGGGAGTCAATCTTTTGACGGGACAAGTCAACGGGCTCAAGAGTCACGACTATCATATATGGATTGAGCGGCTGATGCCGGTGATGGTTCGAGGGTATCTCCCCGAAAAAGTATGGCGAGTGCTTGCGGAGTTGAGCCATTTCTTCCGCACCCTCTGTGCTAAGCAGATATGTCCTCTGGTGATTGAGAAGCTGCAAGTTCAGGTGCCGGAGTTTCTATGCAATTTGGAGATGATCTTTCCGCCAGGCTTCTTTAATCCGATGGCACATCTCATTGTGCACCTCGCGAACGAGGAACTATTGGGGGGGGGCAGTGCAATTTCGTTGGCAATTTTGTATTGAGAGAGAGTTTAAGTATATTCGAAAGATAACTGGAAACAAAGCCAAGATTGAAGCATGCATAGCTGAAGCAACATGCCTTCGGGAGATGGCAGACGCCGCGACAACCTACTGGCCCGATGATGTTCCCACTATGCATAACCCGGTCTCTCGTTACAATGTCGACCTGCCCAAGAATGACCCCAATCTCGAACTATTCCAATTTCCCGGTGGCAAGGCCGGTAAAGGACTAAAATATAGGTTGCCGAAGGAAGAGAAGGATTGCATAATGCTCTATGTGCTTATGAACATGAAGGAAGTGGTCGATTTCATTAGGTAAAATGGTGAACACCCTATTTCTCTATGCAGCTAGTAACTCGGTCTCCGTCTAATGCTTATTTTCTCCTTCTTAGCGATTTCACGGATGAACAGTGGCCGGGATCGACTGATCCCTCTCCCATGGAGTTGGACACTCTACTGAAAGAGGGTGCTCCCGGAAATAAAAAAAACTTTGTGTCCTGGTTTATGGAAAAAGTAATTTCTAACCTGTCCCTCTTACCTTGCAATATGTGACTTGTCGCTCTTATTCCACGTAACTACTGAACGCAACAAATTCCTCTTGTACCTGTAGGGAGCTGATCCCAACATTGAGATGTCAGATGAGCTGAAATGTGTTTCCCAAGGTTGTAACAGTGTCGTCATGAAGTATGAGAAGTATGATGTGAATGGGTTTCGCTTCCATACAGAGACGCACCAGAAAGGGCGACCGAATGCAAAAACGGTAAATACTGGGGTGTTCACCAAAGGAGCCGATTCCCTTGATTACTACGGAAGGTTAGAGAATGTATACGAGCTGACCTTCAATCGTACGAATGTCGAACTCAATCTTGTTGTGTTCAAGTGCCACTGGTTTGACCCAAGGGGTGGACTGAGAAGTACCCCTTCCATTGGGTTAGTTGAAGTTAGGCCTTCAACCACCTATAGCGGAGCCGACGTCTTTGTTGTTGCTCACCAAGCCAACCAAGTTTATTATTTGCCCTACCCATGCCAGAAAGCGGAACTCCAGGGCTGGGAAGTCGTGTTCCAGGTATCGCCACATGGTAACCTACCGATTCCCTCCGAGGATGATTACAACAACATTAACCCTTTAACGTACGAGGGAATTTTCTATCAAGAGCAAGAGGACTTCGGACACTTTGATTTAGAACCGGTTGATCTTGAGGATCTTGGGAATGATGTAGAAACTCGGGGTGAGTCAGTGGTGAATCTACATGACATAAGTATGCTCGAGAAGCTCCATACCGAGAATGACAACGATGATGAGCCTACACCCTTCGATGAGAATCCAGATTTCTACTCAAAAGATAGTGATAGTGAGAATGAGAATGAGAATGTGAATGAGAATGAGAATGAAAATGATAGTGAGTATTTATTTTTTAATGCATTTTATTTTGTCTTTGTGCTTAACTGTTTTCTTAATTGCATTATGCCTTTATTCTTTGTGTATACATTTTATTATGTCTTTGTGCTTAACTGTTTTCTCTTACTTAATGCAGGTGATTGAACAATATGAGCAGCGGCAAGGCAACCAGTTCGTCCTTGCTTAATGCGCTGAAGCAGCGCAAGAAAAGTGCTACACGGAGTGGGAGACAGCCAAATCCCAATCCGCGTTACCCCGATCTTGCTCCTGCTGGCGGAGGACGGGGTCGAGGCCGAGGTCGAGGAGGACGAGGACGAGGTGCCACGGGAGGAGGCGTGGACTTTGACCCACCACCCTCTGCTTCTGGCGACATGGCTCCTGAGTTGTTCCTGACAGAGCAGCCTTTCAGGGCCGAGAGGGAGGCAGAGTCCGAGAGGGAGGCAGAGTCTGAGAGGGAGGCGAGGACCGAGAGGGAGGCGGGGACCGATACGGAGGCGGACACTAGCCGCGAGTTGGTGGGGCCAAAGAAATTGCGGAATCGTGGGGAATCGGGAGTCCCTGACGAGAAGTTTGAGCCTAGGACTCAGGAGGCGAAAGCCCTTATTATTCCAGATGGCCTTGAGTAAGTTTACTAATTTGGCAATTTAAAACATTTTATTTCATGTTGGTCATAAATAATTATTGTGTACTAATGTTTATTTTTGTGCAGCAATTGGACATTTCCTCCGGGGACCAAGGCTCGCCTTCCTAACAGCCTCGTTGGAGCTCTGATTAGGAAGTTCTGGCCGGGCTATCACATTACCCCCGAGGGTGACAGGAAGCTAGCTACTACTTGGGCGGACTACCAGACTACCCGTGTCCCGGGCTTTCCGACAGCTGCTGATGCTGTCATCACCAAGTTTTGGGTAAGGCATATTTCTCGAGTTATGTTCATACTTCATGACCCCACCGTGCTAACTCATGACTCTTATGCATGATTGAAGTGCTTTTACCGTGTGGCCGAGGAGGACCAGGAGAAGGCGCAGAGGACTTTGCTTGGGGCTTGTGTGAAGTTGACCCCCCAGGTGTGGTACAACCAGAAGGTCACGGCCGCTAGCCACTTCTGGGCTGACAGGGGCGTGAGGGTCAGGAAGGAAGACATTGTCGGTAGGAACCCTAATCCTAAGTACTCGATGACGCCAGAAGAGTACATGTCGGTGAGTAAAATGTCAATGAGATTCTACATTGCTTCTAAGTTGCCATTGCATTTTCTGGAGTTGAGTATTGCATTTTTAGGTTATCCCCGATTGGGCCGAGCCGCATCGACTCGCATGGGAGGAGCTGGTTAGGACGAGGTGGCTCAGAGAAGACGAGGAGTTTGCAGCCTTGTCGAGGCGGAACGCGGATAACCGAGGCGATGGTGGAACGCACTGCGCGGGAAACCGCAACTTTGACCGCTTCAAGGGGAAGGTGGTACGTATATACATGGAACGACCTGCGTGCATTTCTGCTTATGTTTGTACTTCATATGCATAATATTTTCTTTTCGCGATACAGGTGGCCGAGGCACAACCCGGGGAGGTGATTCATGACGTCGCCGTCTATGAGATGATGCGGCGAAAGAAGCCCAATTACTCGGAGCCTCAACCCTCGTTGCCCGTGTACTTCGGCACTGCCCAGAACGACTTGGGGAACTACAGCACGATGGTAAAGGCTCGTCACCCCATGTGGATGAGCCCATTCACGCGGAGATCGACGAGGAGTCGTTGGTCCTGTCGGGGCACGGATTGCAGCATGGACGCCTCAAGATTCTGAATAAGAAGGTCAAGCCTACCCTCAGCACGAGCTTCAACCGTCTCAAGGCTACCTACCCCGCCGACGGCCCCCCTATCCCGCCTCGTGGCCAGCCTCGTCGCTCCGCCGAGGATGTAAGTTTTTCTCGTTTTCATCATCTTTATGACTTTTGTTCCTACATGGCTAACCGCTGATGAGATTCCTTGTATTTGAAATTGTAGCCTGAGTTAGACGCGGCCTACGAAGCCGCTTATGAGGAATATCAGGTAGCCTTTCGGCAGCATCAGGAGGCGACTGCGATCTACATGCAATACGTAAATGTAAGTCCGAACCTTTATTTTTTGCAAAAGATACAAGTCCCACTTCCCCCCGTTTGTTGTACTACGGCCTGACTTCTAAACTATCTTGCAGGCCATGATGGTGAATATTCAAACTGGCCAGAATAGAGATTTAGGGCCCGTGCCTCCCATGCCAGGTCCGATGCCATTTTGGCAATCGAAGGAAAGCTTCGCTAGGACCTACTACGCATCGACACCGGTAAGTTCTTTGCGAACCCACTGGTTATCGCTTTACTTTGCCTCGCAAGTTGCTAACATGTAGGCAACATGTAGGGAACGGGAGCTTCTGGGAACCGGCACTTTGGCCACGCCTCGCCGGATGGGCGTCAGATCACACCGCTTCATGACGATGGTCCATCTCCTGGCCATTCTGCAGGTGGTTCTCCCGAGCTTCACACTTCTCCTACTCCCTCGCCAGGTGGCTCTTCTGCTGCTTCTACTGGACGCAACCCTCGGCAGAGGTCGCCACTTTTCACCAGGGGAGATCTCGGGTACACCCCGTCTCCTCCAGAGTTGTAGGTTGTTATTGTCTATGCATGTGCGATGATGTTGATACCCCTGTATGAATGGTGTGATCTTGTTTGATACATGTTTGAATAATGTGATCTTTGTTTGATACATGTATGGCATATGTGATGTTGTTTGAATTGCTATGGAATATATTTCCACATATTGTTATGAGTATTGCTGTGAAAATTGGTACATATTGCTGTGAAACAAAACTGTGCCATTTGGTATATATCGCTGCGGAACAGGAAAAAAAATTCTGGGAAGGTGATACGCCGAGGGCCTTGCCGTCGGCGTAGGGCCTTGCTGTGTGCCATTTGGTCTGCGCTACGCCGAGGGCCTGGCCGTCGGCGTATAAGTGGGCCATACGCCGAGGGCCGTGGCCGTCGGCCTAGCGTCGGGCTGGGAGGCCCATGCGCCTGCCACGTGCTCCTCATACGCCGAGGGTTGGGGCCGTCGGCGTACGTCGCCCCCCGGGAAGGTCAGCGCGTGCCACGTGTCGAGGCTACGCCGAGGGCGCGGCCGTCGGCGTACGTGCCGCGCCGTTAGCCGGCCGTGTAACGGCGAGGATGCCGTGCGCCGACGGCTAATACGCCGACGGGCAGCCAACGGCCGTCGGCAAAGCCATACGCCGACGGTGAGTGGATACGCCGACGGCCAGTGTTGCTCCGCCGAGGGAGACCTCCGCCGAGGGAGCTACGCCGACGGCAGCCCTCGGCGTAGCGTACGCCGACGGCGAAAGGGGCTACGCCGACGGCTTTTTGCCGTCGGCCTAGCAGTCTGTTCCTGTAGTGTATGCAGTCCAGAATCAAACTACATAACATGACAAAAAAGCGCCTAGAACGTATAGAAAGATGGGAATTTCCTAATATATAGTATCACTTGGTATTTACCTAAACAACTAAACGTATGTATTGTGTTTAACGATTGAATTGATAGATTTATCTTTTTTCCTGTACGTCGTAGCTGCCTTATAATGCTACACACGCATCATACAGAGCCACGAGCCATCACCCTTCAGTCCTGAATATCCTCCAATCGCCTGCTGCAAAAACCACTCCACTTTCACTCCACTCCTCCACAGAGCGGCTATGCCGTCTCGACGTGTGGTGGCAACGGCGAAACTCAGAAGGACTTGTATGTTTTCCTAGTATCTCCTACAACAGGCGTGTTGAGGCCATGGGGCCTAGATGCAAGTTTGAACTTGTATGTTTTTCTTGTTCAAACAAAAATGAACTCTAGGTTGAACTAAAGTGGGTAAAAAGTATCCTAAAGATTACCCACTTGCATCCATAGGCCTCAATGAACCGGTACTGATTTTTCATTAGTTGGACAGAGAGAAGAAACTCTAGGTTGCGGAGTCGTGGTGAACGGGGAAATGCAGGTTCCGTTGAGGAGAATGAAATGTTTCTAAGACAAAACATAGAACGCACGACATGTCTAAATCATGGTATGCACGACAGTGATCCGCTTCCTCACCCCAGATGCTTCAATTTTCCTACTCAATGAGATAGTCTAGGTGGAAGTACAACAGGCTAGTGTGGCCACCATATCACCGACAGCTCCCATGCCCAGTCCTACATTTTGCACGTCTCTTGCCTTCAGCAGGTCTACTCACACTACTGTTGCCTAGTTTGAACTTCTTCCCCTTAGCCTATATGTATCTAACACTGGTTAGAAGCTTTATAGTCGCCACTTACATATTATATTACAGCATCTAAAGTAATGAAGCAAAAGATCAGACAACAGCTAGGAGGTTGTTGCACAGGACGAATTAAAGTAACTAAGCAGATGAGTTGGTGAGCCATGTTAACACAATGCACACAA
Source organism: Avena atlantica (assembly GCA_910589765.1). Classification (NCBI taxonomy): domain Eukaryota; kingdom Viridiplantae; phylum Streptophyta; class Magnoliopsida; order Poales; family Poaceae; genus Avena; species Avena atlantica. The sequence goes on from OU342733.1 coordinate 468,841,664, forward strand.
CTACTGAAGTCAAGTAAATTGCAACGGTGCCTCCATCTTGTTCTCCTCATTGTTCAAATAGCATGTACACTCGTCAGTAAAATCCCACAAAACGTGTGAGATAGATCGAGGAGGACATCAATTTGTAAGGGATGGCCATCACTTTTCCAATGCCTCCCTTTCGTTCATGTAGGCTCTAACATCTCATCGATCTTGGCATCAACTATCTTACCAAAATGAAGCAAAAACATTTTGTGGACACATTTGTTGTTTGTGTCCACGTACCTGATGTGTATACCTCCTCAAAATCCTACTACAAGATATCATCCTCTAGTTGAATTGAGCAAATATTTTGGGGGTAAAATCTACAAGAGATTTTAAGCCTAGTCATTATTCTTCAGTACAGTGCTTGCCCAAGCCAGGACTCTGCTTCCACATCAATTTGTTTGACGGTGCAGAAGTTCCAATCATCACCATTGGTGATCATATTTCACGGTAACTTCTGCACCGACTGTGATACGGTGTAGGGTGCTTGATCATCAGAAATTGCAAAATTCATATCAACTATGTTTTGCCACAATCCTTGTTTCTTCTAGTAGAAGAAGTGGTCTACCATATTCCAAACAGATCGAAGTGTGTCAAGAGTTGAAGTTACTACAGACGCAAAGGGTAAAATCCTGAAGGACAGAACAGACCAGAGGAAACCGACTTATACAAAATTTGGGGATAAAACCATAACACCAAAAGAATCGTCGTCGGATTGATATGCTCTCTTTGTGCTCAGGGCGAATCGATATACTATACTGACCAGAGGGTCACGTGCCGATCAGATCAACAAGTAGTATATGTCACTCACTGGCTATTGTGTGAGAACTTCTGGCGCATGCAATTTGATGTGAAGAAGGGATTTTTTTATGTGAAGAGGGGATGGGTGACGCTCCATCTAGGTATTTAGGATGTTCATCCAAGACTGAGTAAATTCCTGAATCTTGTCGACAACATGCATGTTAGTTGAGATACACCTCGAGCACCTACTTGCCAGGCAGCATGGCCTGAAAAGCACTAAATCTGCCGTCACCGAGTGAAAGCCACTACAGGAATGGATGAATACGCCGACGGCCGGTCGCTACGCCGACGGCCAAACATCGGGAACGTCGGCGTAAACCGTGACCAGGCCATCCCCGCCAAGAAGCCGTCGGCGTAGAATTGTCCTCGGCATATCCTCTGCTATGCTCACGGCTGCCCTCGGCATAGCCTACGCCGACGGCTGCCCTCGGCGTAGCTATTTTTCTTTTTATCTCATTAAACTTTGAAAAATTATAACTAAATTATTCTAATTTGGAAAAATATTAATAATATATCAAAATTTGTGGAAAAATAAGATCTATCTATCTACACTAAAATATTACACATTTGTAAATAAAAATTAAGTGAAACATAAAATATTACATATAGTCTAAAACGGGCATAAGAAATTCAAAAACGATCCAAACAATGTGAAACCTCCGCGTGGTGTCATATTATGTGACATAGTTATAGTTAGAAGGAAAAATATCAAACTTGGTATATTGATTATGTCTCAAAAAAACCTTCAAAAAATGACCTATCTCATTCGAGGTTTCTTGGCTTTCGGGTCGAATGACCAATGTTATGGCTAGAATAAAGGCATAGTTTGTGACAATGTGCCTATATTGTGCATACCTGTGTATCATGGGATGGCGAACAATGTTGCAGAAGGAAGTTTTCTTTTTCGTCGCACCAAAAAGGCATTTTCCAATTTTCGAGTGCAAAAAATGGACGGTTTTGTGAAGCTACCACCAAATGACTAATTCAAAATGCTACCACCATATTTTTACAAAATAATATACCACCATACATGGACAATGTCCTAACAGGGGATCTCAAACCTTTCCGTTCTATCCCTGGTGAAAAATAAAAATTTCTGCCGAATCGGTAGGAAGTGGGTCATATATGAACTATAGATACATGATATGATTCTCATGATTTAAAAAAAAATCATTTTAGGTTCACAATATGCTATTTTATCAAAGATCCAATGCAATTTTAGCGAGGCTCGGCCCCGAGCTAAGAATCTTCATACCCGTCGTTCGGTAAAGTTTGACGATAGTTTATAACGGGCTTAAAAAATTCAAAAACGATCCAAACAATGTGAAACCTTCGCGTGGTGTCATATTATGTGACATAGTTGGAAGAAAAAATATCAAATCTGCTATATAGATTATGTCTGGAAAAATCTTCACAAAATGACCTATCTCATTCGAGTTTCTTAGTTTTCGGGTCAAATGACCAATGTTATTGCTAGAATCAATACATAGTTTGTGATAATGTGACCATATTCTGCATACATGTGCATCATGGAATGATGAACAATGTTGCAGGAGGAAGTTTTTCTTTTTCGTCGCACCAAAAAGCCATTTTCCATTTTCCGAGTGCAAAAACGGACGGTTTTGTGAAGCAACCATCAAATGACTAATTCAAAATGCTACCACCACATTTTTACAAAATACTATACCACATTACATGGACAATGTCCTAACTCTGAGATCTCAAATCTTTCCTTCTATTCTTGGTGAAAAAGACAAATTCCTGCCGAATCGATAGGAAGTGGGTCAAATATAAACTATAGGTACATGATCTGATGCTCATGATTTTTTACAAAAATATTTTTTAGGGTTCACAATATGCTATTTTATCAAAGATCCAATGCAAGTTTAGCGAGACTTGGCCCCGAGCTAAGAATCTTCATGACTGTCGTTCGACAAAGTTTAACGATAGTTTAAAATGGGCATAAAAAATTCAAAAAGATCGAAACAATGCAAAACCTTCGCATGGTGCCATATTATGTGACATAGTTGGAAGAAAAAATATCAAACCTGCTATATTGATTATGTCTGAAAAACCTTCACAAAATGACCTATCTCATTCGAGGTTTCTTGGCTTTTAGGTCAAAGGACCAATGTTATGGCTAGAATCAAAGCATTGTTTGTGATAATGTGCATACATGTGCATCATGGGATGGAGAACAATATTGTAGGAGAAAGTTTTCCTTTTCGTCGCACCAAAAAGCCATTTTCATTTTCCGAGCGCAAAAAAGAGGGATTTTATGAAGCAACCACCAAATAGCTAATTCAAAAACGGAGGATTTGTGATAACTTGATATGGATATTATATTTAGATTCCTTCCTTTTTCTTATAAATTTAGACATATTATTTATTGAATTCCGATTTACGGATTTAAAGATATTAATTATTCCATATTAAATAAAAAAGTAAAATTATTATATTTTTATTTGAATTCAATAGTATTTTTATTTTAATCAGTAATATTTTTACTTATTTATTGTTGTTTACTTAAATAAGTGTTTGTAGTTTCAAAAAATAAAAACATGTGACATAATGATATAAGAGTCAATAGGATTGATATCATAGTATTGACAACTAGGTACAAATTGCTTCACGGAAACTGATTTGGGAGTAGTATTAGGATGGGTGATAGAGCGGGAAGTTTGATAAAGACTGCAATTTTTTTATAGATTAAATATAATTAGTGTTAAAAAATGTTTCAGGTGATAGATTAACGATTCAAACAATTCAAAGATTTAAAAAAGTTGAGAGAAAAATTTAAAAAAATACAAAAGATTTTTTTTTGGATTTTTTTACAACCTGCCGTTATTATGCCCATGGGGCTATGCCAAGAGCAAAGCCGTCGGCGTATTGATACGCCGAAGGTTAGAGCTATGCCGATGGGCAAAAGTGCCTCCGCCGAGGAAGACCTTTGCCAAGGAGGCTACGCCGAGAGCATTTTGGCCTACGCCAAACGCGCGCGTCCTGTAGTGAGGATATGAAGACGAGGATGCGTTCGACACCAGAAGTATCATTTGCATCCTTCGCTAACTCAGTTGGTTGCTAGTCTTTATTAATGGACACCTTGTGACGATTTCCGGCACATGTAGTCTGATGAGCAGAATCGAAGGATCAGCACCACTCCATCTGGCGCGTGTCATGGAAGACTGTTAATTTTTGCAGCTCATGGGCAGGCGGTTACTTAAGACTTGAGAAACACCGCCGGAAACTGGGCGAGCTCCTAACTTTGAAGTCGCTAGACTGACCGTGACTATCAAACAAATGCAATTACAGCAACACAAGTATTCCATCCGTTTAGTAATATAAGACATTTTAGGTTTATGAAACAAATATATCTAGATGTTTTTTAGTATATAGGTTCACTCTGAATCTATACACAAAAGTTGTCTAAATACATTGTTTCACAAAGATAAAACGTCTTATATTTTTCAACAGAGAGAGTATGTCTTCTACTACAATGATGGCACGGGAGGGGAACCATGCTGGAACGGCGTCAAGAGAGCACCAGTCGCCCCTCTCCTTCATTCTTCACACAGGCCACAAGGGTTCCACCTTAGGTAACAAAAGACTTCACCTAGGGACATCCACGTCTGAAAGGCTTTATTCAGCCATTGTTCCCTATGTTTTCAAGCGGGACACAAAAGGCTCGCGGCGAATATTTTACCGACGCCTCTCACACCCATGCTTACATTTTGCATTGTTCTATACAACCCTAAGCGCCTCGGATCACCTATGTTGTATTGTTATTTTCTTGCTTGATCCTATGGATCCATTGCTAGCTATGGGCTTTAGATATATTGTCACCTACATTTGTAACAGTTAATGCAGTCCAAAACACAATGAGCCCATAGTAGTTGCACCGATCAAACTGAATGTACACAGATGAGATGGTGAGCCAAGTTAACACATGCACTCAACTACTCGAGTAAATTGCATTGCAACGGTGCCGCATCTCCCTCTGGACGTGGTAAATATAGGGGTCAAACTCACCAGAAAAACAACAAGTCGTCGTACACGCAATAGCAAACACATACTACAATCCAATGTGGTCTTGATATCTACATAAAGCATATCGTGCTAAATACATAATATGTATCCAACATATACTAAAGCAATATACTTCTAAAAATAGGGAGATAGAATGCAAATTAAATAAAGCAAAATGTCTAGCCGTGAGTGTGGAGAACCCTATTTGGTTAACGAAATATGACTCTAGAGCCTCATAAACAAACGTTTGTGTCAACTAGCAATTATATATTCATAATAGTGTCCAAAACCATAAAAACATTGATTTGTTAGACCATTATTTAGTTTTCATACATTACAACCCGTAGATTTTGAGATGAAAAAGAATCAAGACTTCGATTTTCTCTCCTTCGTGCCATCAAAATCACAATCACCAATCCGTGGACGACCTAGTGTTCTTGCTTCTACAACCATTTCAAAATATTCATTTGTGATTTTTTTTTCTGTGTCATTGTTGCTAGCTGGTGAGCAACCTAAAAAAGTCGGTTTATGTGTCTTTAGGTGGTGGTAGCAGAGCATCAGCGTTCATGTTTCAATCACCCATGTTTTCATCAAATTCTCTACATGCACGCATGGTTTATACCACTTATGGTGAATTGGTTACAAATCGCTTAATTCTCTCACACATGTGAGTTCATGTATCTTTCTTTTGGAATATGAAATACACCTTATTACTATTTCTTATAGTTTCTGATCCTTTGGCGTTAAGTGGTTGAGTTGCTTCACTCCGGTGATTCTTTTATTTAGATTTTTTAATCATGTGAACCAAATAATTGTCGTGAAATATTACAACAGTATAGTGATACTAGTACGGATCATGGTTACCTGCTAGGGAAATATTGTCAGAGAAATATAATACTACACCATAGTACTATCACCATACCACCAGAATATTGTTAGGGAAATATGTTGTTGTCAATTCTATTCAAAATACATCTAAACTAAAAGGTGTACAATCGGTCCTAGAATGTTGTTTTAACAAAGTTTTTGTATTCAAATTAAATAAAAATAAAAATATTCAAATGTTTGTAAGTAAATGAACAAATAATCATAAATTATGTGTGTTTTGAACCTTGATAATGTTACATATATGATCAACAAAAAAGCCTCCTAAAATATGGAAACAAAACAAAGCACCCCCACAACTAATCTGGTAAATGTCCTGACCAAAATATCTTCATAATTGTACCTACGCATTATTCAATAATTGATTTGTTGGACCTTATTACTGATTCACCGGCCATCATAACCCATCTTTAATACTTCCTCCATACCGGTTAGTTGGGCTAACACGGATTTCAAGAAAAATATTTGACTACAAATTTAACAACAAAATATGAATCATATGTCACAAAAACTATATCATTGTAAAGGTCTTTTAAATATGAATCCAATGGTACAATTTTTGCAATATATAATTCATGTTTTATTGACCAATTTTATAGTTAATTTTTTTCTTGAACTTTGTGTTAGCCCAACAAAGCGGTATGGAGGTAGTAAATAATTACATGATACATACATTTATATGATAAAATTGACTGACATTCATAACTAAACCAATATCATCACCACATTCCTTTGGTGGGCCTTGAATAGTAATTGACCACACATTTATAGTTAATCATCTAATGTTAACAACTTACGATTTGTATTGTAATACTACATATAGGATAACTATAAATGAAAACTTTAATTTCAAGAACATAATTACAATCACATGCATCCCACATATAAGTTCATTCGTATAATTCCTTACAAATAGCATTGTGATTCATCTACATATTAAAGAAGGCTAAATATATTTCTTGTCTACATGGTGTCCGTTTAATCTAGATATTAGAGGTGGCTAGGCCTAGACCATGACCATCAGTTTTTGACGTAATAGTGAGTCACTACACTGGATTCATGAAGCGGGTTCTCTAAAACCAAGTGCATAAGATGTTGGTCAAAGATCGTCTGTATTTTGGAAGGCACAAGTTGAGCAACCGGGAGTAGTGGCGGAGCTTGGGCTGATTCTCTAGGGAAGGAAAACGTGTCTAGAAGTGATGATCAAGTGCATGTAGGCTAAGATGGAATTAAATGTGGAGAGAGGTTAAGTGGAGGAAAAACATAATTGGATGAACAAAACTTTGCAATAAAAAGGTTGTGTGCATGTATTGATGTATCCTGCATTTCGAAAAAAAGTCAAGGAAAAAAGAGAATGTATAGCAGGACACACGACATTCATGGAATGCACAAGGCATGCCAAGGATCTAATTTCCTCCTCTGAGGTGCTTCAGTTAACCTATTTTTTCTATGCATGTTTCAGCAACACCTCCAATGCCATGTGTATAATTTGCATTGTTGTCTTCTTGCCTTCATCATATTAAGTCATATTGTTGTGTCCTAACTTTATCTTCTCCTCTTGGCATATGAATCATGCACTGGTTGCGAGCTTTTTATGTAGCCACCTACATTGCTGTAGTTGCACTGGGTGGCAATAAAATATGCACTTAGCTACTAAAGTCAAGTAGAGCAAGTCGGCATATCTTCCCCCTCTCCTGTAGTGAGAACTATAGTGATCAATTGATACATAAAAATTTGTCATAAATAGCGAGTTCCTTTTACCGTACAACTTTATTAAAGGTCTCTAAGGGTTGAGGTTTTACTCGTACTCCAATGAAAAGGTTAGGGACTACGGTCACTAAATTTGAAGGAGTAATATTATTTCAAGGGTAAAATAGTACTCCCTCCGTTTCAAAATATAAGATGTTTTAGATTTGTGAAGAAGATGAATCTAGACTTGTTTTAGTACGTAGGTTCACTCAATTTTGGGATGAATCTACACACTAAAAGAAGTTTAGATTCATTTTCTTAACAAACCTAAAACATCTTATATTTTAAAACGGAGGGAGTAATTGTGGAACAAGTTAACTGTCATTAGCATTTACGAGATCAGATCTATTCTGTCGGAAAGTGTGTGCTGATGCTTGTACCATGGAAGATACAACGCTCCAGGTTTGGCTGTAGCGATGGACAACGCTAGTTCGTGCGATGCTCCCCCATTGCAGTCCACATACATGAGATTTTTTTATAGCTCCATATACGTAATTTGGTGGTGCCGTGTTCCATGCTTTGCTTGTAGGAAAAAGGACAAGATGGTTAAACACCAAAAGTACCTGGACGCATTAATGGCTAGGTTTAACTGGTATTAGTAAGGACTCCACTGGAGTGCCAGTGTACCATACAATTGGTCAAATAGAACCTCTGAGTGGCAAACATTTCACTGACACCTCCAGTGCCCATGCTTATACATTGCGCTGCTCTCTTGTCTTCATCACGTTAGTTCATATTGTTTCTTCCTAGCTTGATATTTTCCTATTTGGAATATGGATCATGCATTGGTTAGGAGCTTTATATGTAGCCACCTACATTAGAGTAGTTGACACAACCAACAAAAAATGGCAAGGAAGGTTGTTGCACCGCTTGAACTACATTAAGTGAATGATAGTAGTCATAAATAACATGTACACTCGGTAGTATATATAGATGATCTGATGTGATATGATGTAGGTATCCAAACAAAATATACCGTGTTCAATGCACAGGACTTCTCATGTAAGAAGTATTGTATTACCGTTTTTCTATGGATTTTAAGTTTGAGACCCTTGGGTATGATGAATATCCATCCTCACCATCATGCCCCCCCCCCCCCCCCCCCCCCCCCCCCCCACACACACACACACCAGGGCGCACAAGGGCACACATGATACCACTAGGCGAGTTAAAATACCTCGAGAGTACATCAGAAAATTTGGATATTGCGCATCCAAACAGGGGTTATATGGTGGAGACAATTTTCTACAATAAACGTCCCTGACATCATGATAGTATGTCAACAACTTCACGGAAATATTTCATGAAGTTGATGCACTCATCTCAGTGTTCTTCTGTAATTCGTCATTCATCTCATCTTCTACGACACTCATGTGAGGTTAGTCTAAACGGCTTGTTAAGAGACACTAGTTTATCACAAATGGACAACACTTTCCTGATGCTTCCCTTTCTTAAGGTTCTTTACTGAAACCCTTGACATCTAAAAAGCATTAGGTATGGTTCATCTAGTGCAAGAATTAAGCCACAAAAAAATATGGCACATGTTGGATCACATCTTAGAAAAAGGATGGTAATGTGTAGGGTGTGTGTGTGTGTACGGTAGAGCAATATCATAAACATACACGTACAGTTAGTGGCTCAAAATTCAAACAACACCCATACCCCCAGGTACGAAACTTTACCCACACCGGTATCCACACCAATTGGGTACCCGGCCAGTAGTCAAACATCACACATGTTGCTAAAAATCATTTCATTGATAGCACATTTGACAAAAAAATCAATTATCTCAACTCAATAAGAGGTAAATGTGACAATTATCTAAATTTAGAAATCACAATCTGCTTATACTCAACGAGATTAGATGACTCAGATGAAAAAATGACAATTTACATAACTATGAACAACTTGTAAACACATGTCAGGTATAAACAAGTAAGATATTGGTTTATCCATAGATAAAAGGCAATACCCCTGCCCTACCCATGACTCGGTGGCAGATAGGATATTTTCATTACCCAAGAGTATAAAAATATATCCATGACCTGCCCAAGTGGGTAAGGTGTACCGGGCTAAAATTATTATCCATATCTTAGAATCACATCTCAGACACAAAAATTGCGACTTAACACCTAGATTGTGCTCCTCTTGGCATTGGGAATGTCCTATAAATGTTGATTTGATCTTGAAGACGTTTCATCCCATAATGAAGCACGATGATCTAAGAACTCCGTACATATCCATTCCTTTTCATAATCCAAATATTTTCTAAATCGTCAGTGAACCAACTACCCATTTCTTTTCATAACCCAACTAGTTTCATATTATGTCCAAGCATGTACGCAACAACTATCTCCCAAACCACCTGCACTCAAAGGAAAAACACACAAAAGTAGTTGTCCTGCTGCATGCGAGGCTATAAGTCATGAGCCTCAGACATCAACAAGCAGATAATGAGGTAGAAAACCAAGCAAAGAACCAACTCGAGATGAACAATTCCATCAAATAAAATGGAGGGTCTACTAGCGAACACTTCCAATCAACATTTCCAAATCATTGAGGAGCAGTTGCACCTATCACGTCACGGGCTGAAGTTTCAACTCTAAATCCATAAGCATTTATCAGAAGGAGAGCATACAAGATTGTGCAAGACAACATGCACCATTCTCCATTCTGGAAAGGACTGATGCATAACAAATATTTAAGTCGGTTGATACATAACAAATATTTAAGTCAGAAAACGTTGTTCGAAGTCCAAGTAAAACCGACTGATTCTCCATTTCAAAAGAACTGATGTGGGTAAAGAATGAATTCTTTGCTAGAGGTCATTTCAAGATTGGTAACGGTGTTATTACTAGGTTTTGGGAAGATATATGGTTGGGAGATACACCGCTAACGCAGCAATATCCATCATTATACAATATTGTGCAACAGAAAAATATTACCGTTGCACATGTATTAGCTCAAGTATCACTAAAAATTGGTTTCGGGAGGATAATTAGCGGGAATAAGTGGACTGATTGGCTACACTTATGCCAAAGACTCATAATGGTACAGTTGTCATATGTACGAGTAATTCGTATGGAACTTAACCTCATTTGGGGTGTTCTCAGTTAAATCCATGTATGAAGATCTGATGAATGATCATACGGTCTTTCTCCAGAAATATCTTTGAAACGTGAAGATTCCTCTTAAATTAAAACCTTTATGTGGTTCCTTCAAAATAAGGTGCTACTTACTAAAGATAACCTAGTTAAAAGGAATTGGGTAGGACATACAAATTGTTGTTTTTGTGGGTCGCTCGAAACCATAGAACATTTGTTCATATCATGCCCTTTTGCTCGTCTTTTGTGGCGTATTGTTAGTTTTGCTTTTGATATACTCCCCCAACTAATATATCAAATATGTTTGGAAATTGGTTGAATGGAGTGCATAAATTATCTAAGGCTAGAATTCACATTGGTGTTTCTGCTTTATGTTGGTCTATTTGGCGATAAAGAAATAATATTATCTTTAACAAAACAAAAAAAATCAACTTTTTGCAGGTTATCCACATGGTGGCACATTGGGTACAGATTTGGGTGCTTCTATCTACGTCTAACCAGCAGGATACTATGGCTATTGGATGCAACCATTTGCTGACAGTCGCCCACCACATATTAGGCCAGTCATACCGGCAGCCGCTTAGTCGACTACGAGATGCCTAGATTTGCTATGCTTCATTTTTTCGTTGACTGATATTATCAACGGTAAGCGATACATGATTTGTAATTTTTGATTGTTGGATATTGGATGTTTTTATTAATAAAGATTGTGTGCATCAACCGATGCAGAGGCCAGGGTTATATCCCTTTTTTGAAAAAAACATGGAACCATATGTCAACTCCACCATGACAGGCATATCGTCGTTGCGGTTGCGCGCAAGCGTGCCGGACTAGCTTGCAGCTCTTTTGGTCTTGCTATCCATACGCCGGAACATATATGTAGAAATGCAAGAGGGGCACCTTTGTGGATAATTAAGTTGCAACTAGTTGACGGTGTGCTAGAGCCGATCGGCAACGATTGATGATGGCTACAGTGCTACACTTGATGTCGCGAGAGTAGGCACTAGTACCTGACTATCGGGACCAATCAGATGCTTAAGACATTCATTCTAATAAGTTGGATTTAGACCAAGTTCTTTCTTCCGTTTTGCTCGATGTTGCTACATTTGGTATAAGAATAATTGAGGGATCAACATGCATGGAGAACTTCACTCATAGTCATTGGGCGGCGCGGTGCTGTCTGCCTGGTGTGCCTTGCGCAAGCAAGGATCCGATTCTTTGTCAAAGAGGCCTCGTTCATACTACTTTCTTGTTTTTCCCATCGAGTCAAACTGGTGGCCGGAGTGCCTAATATTTCACTGACACCTCCAAAGCCCATGTCTATACTTTGAATTGCTCTCTTGCATTCATCGTGTCAGCTCATAGTGTTTCTTCCGGGCTTCATCTTCTCCTCTTTTGGCATATGGACAATTCACTGGTTAGAAACTTTATATGTCACAATCCACGTTGTAGTAGCTAGCTAATGAGAGTAGCTATAAATAATGTGTACACGTACTTGTAGTGAACACATATGATCTGATGCATGTGGATATCCTCACCAGGTCTATGACGATTCAATGTACATGTTTTCTTAAGCACCAGGTCTATGACGTTCAGTGCACAAGATTCTTACTTAAAGGGTATTGTATAGTACTAGGAAACAACAAAGAGACCAGGGCTAGCTACATATGTAGCCCGGTTTTCAAAAATTCAAAACCTTCATTTTTTTCACTAAAAGTATCTTTAAAAATACATGTTTTTCTCGATAAATTTAAAACATAAGTAGATGATATAGATGTATTAACATGTATATATAAATTTTGAAATAAATCATGTTTACATGATCTACCAAAAATATAATTTTAATAACTATTTAGATTACTCCCCCAGTCCAAAAATAAGTGACTTGGATTTATCTAGATTCACACGTATCTAGACACGTATCAAGTCACTTATTTTGAAACAGAAGAAGTATATTTTTTTGTGATTTTATTGTAGGTAGCACAAAATACAACATGCTTTTCAGTAATATTTGGTATGTTTATGAAAACATCTTAATATACATGTAAAACAATCAGATTTTTTTGAGATATTAAATTACCGATTTTATTTGTCTAATACATCGGGCTACATGTACTCTGGGCCCCATATGTCTGCACTCAAATTGCTCCCCAGTTTTGTCTGGGTGTAGCGTCAGAGCCCATGAGATAAGAATGGCCTCGCCTACCTCTCTCCAGCCCATGAGATACGAGAGTACATCGGAAAAACCAGATGCCGCACACCCAATACTTCGTGTTCCCGTCGGCTAATCCCACCTCTCTTATCACGATCTACGTTTTTTTGCATGCTATATTTTGAAATTATTTTGCTGCAGCTATATAAACTTCCGGTTTCCACCTCCCACAGGCTTCATCAGCATGTTGTATTTTGTGCTACCTACAAAGAGTACATGTGTATGATGAGTACATGTCTAAGCGACCATACAGCCTTCATATGGGTTCGTACGATCTTCAAAACGAATCTTCTTCTAGAAAGAGGGACACCCAAGCAAAAGTGAACGGCGATTTTTGGTGGACACGATTAGCTCTTATCGTGGTCCACTGCATTGTGTAGAAAATCCTCTATTGTACATGAAAATTAGTCTAGTTATATCTTAGTGTTACTCTCATTATCAGATCCTCATTATCTTGGTCTTGTCCTCTTGCCATATGGATGGTGTACTGGTTAGAAGATTTATATGTAGCCACCCACACTTCATTGGTACCAGTAAAAAAAGACACTGCATTCACTACAGGAATGGCGTTGTGTGCCGACGGCCGGATGCTACGCCGACGGCCCCGACCTTTGGCCGTCGGCGTAGCACAGGGCCAGGCCAGCCTAGCTTCCGAGCCCTCGGCGTACAGGAGCCGTCGGCGTAGCGGCAGGTACGCCGAGGGTGATCGTCGGCGTAAACATTGCCCTCGGTGTACGGGGTGGCCGCGTGGCACTAGACAGTCCAGGCCAGGAAAGGCCCTAACGGCGTCAGCATTACGCCGAGAGCCGCTGTCGGCATAGGATACGCCGACGGTCACCCTCGGCGTACGTCCTGCCTACGCCGACGGTGACCCTCGGCGTACCTATGCACCTTTTTTTCCTTACCAAATTATTTGTATTTATTTATTAGTATCAATTATTTAGGTTCTATTTTATCAATTGGATGGATTCGTAGCCTCCGAATAATAGTCTTCACGCCCACATAAAATGTCGAATCTTCTCACAAGTTGAGAAATTTGCATGTTTGTGTGTTATTATCACATGTGCATGAAATTTATATTTCACAATTTTTTGTGAAGTTGTTCAAAGATTCAATCACATGTGCGTGTCCCCCCTCGCATGCATGCGGAAGCGTAGGTTCCGGACCCGTATAAGGGGGAATCTCCCCGTTGAGGCGAAGCTAATATGGTTTTACATCACCCTATGACCTAAACAAACACAAAACATATGTGTGTGAGTGTGGTGAGAGGTTGGTATAGGTGCTTGCATGTGTCCCCCCTCGCATGCATGCGCTCTAACCTAGAGGCGAAGGTTCCGGACCCGTATGAGGGGGGAATCTCCCCGTTTAGGTGAAACCGGGTAGGATAGTGCCCCAACTTGTGAACCAACATGGTTTTACATCACCCTATGACCTAAACAAACACAAAACAAGAGAGAGCTACGCCGGGCTACCCCTGTCAGAGGAACGTCTAGGGGGGTAGACGATCCGAGTGCGCACAGAGATCAGGGTTTCGCCGGAGGAAGACCATGAGAACATTGGAATGAGATGAAAACTTGCATGTGACCCTAGCATATGTGTGTGAGTGTGGTGAGAGGTTGGTATATATATATATATGTGCTTGCATGTGTCCCTCCTCACATGCATGCGCTCTAACCTAGAGGCGAAGGTTCTGTACCCGTATAAGGGGGGAATCTCCCCGTCGAGGTGAAACCGGGTAGGATAGTGCCCCAACTTGTGAACCAACATGGTTTTACATGACCCTATGACCTAAACAAACACAAAACAAGAGAGAGCTACGCCGGGCTACCCCTGTCAGAGGAACGTCTAGGGGGGTATACGATCCGAGTGCGCACAGAGATCAGGGTTTCGCCGGAGGAAGACCACGAGAACATTGGAATGAGATGAAAACTTGCATGTGCCCCTAGCATATGTGTGTGAGTGTGGTGAGAGGTTGGTATAGGTGCTTGCATGTGTCCCCCCTCGCATGCATGCGCTCTAACCTAGAGGCGAAGGTTCCGGACCCGTATGAGGGGGGAATCTCCCCGTCGAGGTGAAACCGGGTAGGATAGTGCCCCAACTTGTGAACCAACATGGTTTTACATCACCCTATGACCTAAACAAACACAAAACAAGAGAGAGCTACGCCGGGCTACCCCTGTCAGAGGAACGTCTAGGGGGGTAGACGATCCGAGTGCGCACAGAGATCAGGGTTTCGCCGGAGGAAGACCACGAGAACATTGGAATGAGATGAAAACTTGCATGTGCCCCTAGAATATGTGTGTGAGTGTGGTGAGAGGTTGGTATATATAGGTGATTGCATGTGTCCCCCCTCGCATGCATGCGCTCTAACCTAGAGGCGAAGGTTCCGTACCCGTATAAGGGGGGAATCTCCTTGCTTAATGCGCTGAAGCAGCGCAAGAAAAGAGCTACACGGAGTGGGAGACAGCCAAATCCCAATCCGTGTTACCCCGATCTTGCTCCTGCTGGCGGAGGGCGGGGTCGAGGCCGAGGTCGAGGAGGACGAGGACGAGGTGCCACGGGAGGAGGCGTGGACTTTGACCCACCACCCTCTGCTTCTGGCGACGTGGCTCCTGAGTTGTTCCTGACAGAGCAGCCTTTCAGGGCCGAGAGGGAGGCAGAGTCTGAGAGGGAGGCAGAGTCTAAGAGGGAGGCGAGGACCGAGAGGGAGGCGGGGACCGATACGGAGGCGGACACTAGCCGCGAGTTGGTGGGGCCGAAGAAATTGCGGAATCGTGGGGAATCGGGAGTCCCTGACGAGAAGTTTGAGCCTAGGACTCAGGAGGCGAAAGCCCTTATTATTCCAGATGGCCTTGAGTAAGTGTACTAATTTGGCAATTTAAAACATTTTATTTCATGTTGGTCATAAATAATTATTGTGTACTAATGTTTATTTTTGTGCAGCAATTGGACATTTCCTCCGGGGACCAAGGCTCGCCTTCCTAACAGCCTCGTTGGAGCTCTGATTAGGAAGTTCTGGCCGGGCTATCACATTACTCCCGAGGGTGACAGGAAGCTAGCTACTACTTGGGCGGACTACCAGACTACCCGTGTCCCGGGCTTTCCGACAGCTGCTGATGCTGTCATCACCAAGTTTTGGGTAAGGCATATTTCTCGAGTTATGTTCATACTTGATGACCCCACAGTGCTAACTCATGACTCTTATGCATGATTGAAGTGCTTTTACCGTGTGGCCGAGGAGGACCAGGAGAAGGCGCAGAGGACTTTGCTTGGGGCTTGTGTGAAGTTGACCCCCCAGGTGTGGTACAACCAGAAGGTCACGCCCTCTAGCAACTTCTGGGCTGACAGGGGCATGAGGGTCAGGAAGGAAGACATTGTCGGTAGGAACCCTAATCCTGAGTACTCGATGACGCCAGAAGAGTACATGTCAGTGAGTAAAATGTCAATGAGATTCTACATTGCTTCTAAGTTGCCATTACATTGTCTGGAGTTGAGTATTGCATTTTCAGGTTATCCCCGATTGGGCTGAGCCGCATCGACTCGCATGGGAGGAGCTGGTTAGGACGAGGTGGCTCAGAGAAGACGAGGAGTTTGCAGCCTTGTCGAGGCGGAACGCGGATAACCGAGGCGATGGTGGAACGCTCTGCGCGGGAAACCGCAACTTTGACCGCTTCAAGGGGAAGGTGGTGCGTATATACATGGAACGACCTGCGTGCATTTCTGCTTATGTTTGTACTTCATATGCATAATATTTTCTTTTCGCGATACAGGTGGCCGAGGCACAACCCGGGGAGGTGATTCATGATGTCGCCGTCTATGAGATGATGCGGCGAAAGAAGCCCAATTACTTGGAGCCTCAACCCTCGTTGCCCGTGTACTTCGGCACTGCCCAGAACGACTTGGGGAACTACAGCACGATGGTGAAGGCTCGTCACCCCCATGTGGATGACCCCATTCACGCGGATATCGACGAGGAGTCGTTGGTCCTGTCGGGGCACGGATTGCAGCATGGACGCCTCAAGATTCTGAATGAGAAGGTCAAGCCTACCCTCAGCACGAGCTTCAGCCGTCTCAAGGCTACCTACCCCGCCGACGGCCCCCCTATCCCGCCTCGTGGCCAACCTCGTCGCTCCGCCGAGGATGTAAGTTTTTCTCGTTCTCATCATCTTTATGACTTTTGTTCCTGCATGGCTAACCACTGGCGAGATTCCTTGTATTTAAAATTGTAGCCTGAGTTAGACACGGCCTACGATACCGTTTATGAGGAATATCAGGTGGCCTTTCGGCAACATCAAGAGGCGCTTGCGATCTACATGCAATACGTAAATGTAAGTCCGAACCTTTATTTTTGCAAAAGATACAAGTCCCACTTCCCCCCGTTTGTTGTACTACGGCCTGACTTCTAAACTATCTTGCAGGACATGATGGTGAATATTCAAACTGGACAGAATAGAGATTTGGGGCCCGTGCCTCCCATGCCAGGTCCGGCGCCATTTTTGCAATCAAAGGAAAGCTTCGCTAGGACCTACTACGCATCGACACCGGTAAGTTCTTTGCTAACCCACTGGTTATCGCTTTACTTTGCCTCGCAAGTTGCTAACATGTAGGCAACATATAGGGAACGGGAGCTTCTGGGAACCGGCACTTTGGCCACGCCTCGTCGGATGGGCGTCAGATCACACCGCTTCATGACCATGGTCCATCTCCTGGCTATTCTGCAGGTGGTTCTCCCGAGCTTCACACGTCTCCTACTCCCTCGCCAGGTGACTCTTCTGCTGCTTCTACTGGACGAACCCTCGGCAGAGGTCGCCACTTTTCACCAGGGGAGATCTCGGGTACACCCCGTCTCCTCCAGAGTTGTAGGGATGTGTGATGATGTCGATGATTTTGTATGACTAATGTATGGATGATCTTGTATGACTGATGTTGATACAGGTGTGGCTGTATGGATGATGTATGACTAATGTGTGGAATATATATTGC
The DNA here is from genome assembly GCA_910589765.1 of Avena atlantica. Lineage (NCBI taxonomy): Eukaryota > Viridiplantae > Streptophyta > Magnoliopsida > Poales > Poaceae > Avena > Avena atlantica. The sequence continues at coordinate 468,859,448 of OU342733.1, forward strand.
ATGGATGTATGGATGATGTATGGCTGTATGGATGTATGCATGGATGATGTATGGATGTATGCATGGATGATGTATGGCTGCTGTGAGTGCTGCTGAGAAAAATTCAAAAAAAAAACTGTGTATGTGATACGCCGACGGCAAGCCCTCTGCCATGTGCCATATGGTCAGGGCTACGCCGAGGGCACTGCCGTCGGCGTAGCACCTGCTCCTACGCCGAGGGCAGGACGTCGGCCTAGCGCCAGCCTGGGAGGCTCAGGCGGTGGACACGCGTCCACATACGCCGAGGGCGAGGCCGTCGGCGTAGCCCCCTCCTGGGGAGGCCCAGCGCGTGCCACGTGGCCACCATACGCCGAGGGTACGGCCGTCGGCGTATACGGTGCGCCGTTAGCGGCCGTCTAACGGCAGCGCCGCCGTTCGCCAACGGCCGTTACGCCGACGGGCCCGCCTCGGCTGTCGGCGTAGAGCTACGCCGACAGCCGTTTTTGCTCCGCCGAGGGAGACCTTCGCCGAGGGGGCTACGCCGACGGCAGCCCTCGGCGTAGCGTATGCCGACGGCAATGCTGGCTACGCCGAGGGCTTTTAGCCGTCGGCGTAGCCGCCGCGTGCTGTAGTGATTGGTTAACTAGAAGATTCATATGTAGCCACCCACATTGCATATGGGTCATTTTCATTGGTTACAAGTTTTATATGTACACTCGATTTTCATTTCTATTAATTCTAGGCCCTTTTTTGCCATGTTAGGACCGTCCTTCCGCATTCATTTATCTGACGGTGCAACTGGGCTCAAAAGAAACTCATTTATCTGACGGCGCAACTGGGCGCAACAATTGTTGTTCATAAACACATGGCACGGTACCTTTACCAAGCACCAGAAGTGAGAACTCTCCGTTGGAAAGCTACATGGGTTTACAAGAGTACATACTGTGATGGTCTAATGACTTGATAGATCTTTTTCTATTCTTGTATACGTCAATTTTGTTCGTCGTAACCGCCCAATCCCTTCTTCATGTCTAGATACTCCACTTCCACTACACTCCTCCACCAGGGGACAGTGTTGTAATGGCAAAAATCGGAATAACTTCTTCCGTGTTTACATTGTGATAAAAAAATCCAGGTTGAGATATCGTTGTGAACATGGAAATGGAGATTTAGTTGAGGAGAATGAAAAGGTTCAAGAGAAACAACAGAAAGCACAACATGCCCGAAAATGTATTATGGCCGAAATGGAGATTTAGTTGAGCGAGGCTTCATTCCACTAGTTTATTGAGAGCACTTGGTGAAAGTATAACAGGCGAGTGTAGCCAACATTTTACCGACACCTCTGATGCCTACTCTTGAATTTTGCACTTCTCTTTCCTTCAGTAGGTCAACTCACACTATTCTTTGCCTAGTTTGATCTTCTTGGCATGACCCAACGATCCAACACTAGTTAGCAGCTATATATTAACCACCTATACTGCAGCAGCTTAAGCGATGCTTCAAAAGATTTGACAATGTTTTGATTTATATACATCCTCCAACACGGCAAAAAAATCTCCAACTGAACTGAGCAGAGCGGTATCACACCGGCTATATAAACCCATCCGATTTGATGTGATATGAATGCATATCAGCTCAAAGCTTGTTGTTGCCTTCAATGCACGAGACTATATATTTATAGATAGCATGGACTTTGCTGAAACTTCTAGCTTCTGAATAACCTGAGATACGAGTTCTAAGGAGAAAATCACAGAAATAGAATGGCAAATTAAATGTCATCTAATCATATCTCACAAAGAATTTTGCTACTAACTATCCTATTCCTCGTGGCGCTGGGTCTATCATGGTAATGTTAGTTTAAGCTTCATGAGTCTTTATCTCATATCGAAGTGTGATCATCTGAAAAAACACCTCCCTTGGTCCATCCATTTCCACTGCTCCCACCACTACAGCAAATGCATAAACATTGCTTGATGCAGAGGCTTAGGTCATACTCCTCTTTTGGGAAAGAATAGCAAATGTATAAACATTTTATTGTTATTTTGTCAGGACCGTGATAGGATGTAGAGTGGTTGATTTTCACGAATTGCAAATTTATATGCATTATTGTTCTGTCACAATAATCTTATCTTCTTCCTGAATAAATGCCTCATTTGTTTAGATTAGAAGGTAGAAAACTCTGATAAGACTTGAAGGATAAAACCCTGAAGGGAAAAAATAACAAAAAACAGAGGGAAGATTTGATCATCTATTATATATTAAAAGCAATATAAGAGTGTTTATTGACGCATCTGGTTGATCCACATCATCCAAATTATATTGACCGTTAGATTTGTACACTAGTAGAAAAATGCCCTTTTGTACCGGTTCCAGAGGGGCTTTGGTACCGATTTGGCAACCGGTATCAATTAGTCGGGACTAAATCATTCCCCCCGTTGGTACCGGTTCCTTACGAACCGGTATTAAAAGTGCCTCCACATGGGCACGCAGGAGCCAGCGGGGCTGGAGTCTTTGGTATCGGTTTGTAACACGAACCGGTACCAAATGTGGGGACGTGGCAGAGATTTGGTAGAGAATTCAGGGTTTAGGCTTTAGGAGGGGTTTAGGGGTATCCGACCGTTTCATCGTACGAGGATCGTGTCGATGTGCCAGAAACGCGTTTGGGTTTTACTATTCGGAGCATACTATATATTATATGTAGCATAGTGGTACTCTCCGAAGCAAACTATATATTACATGTAGTACATGCATGGAGATCGATCTTCATGCATAGTGGTACTCTCCGAAATTAGCTATGACGTTCCGAAGGAAAAATCCCGCCAATTTCTCGCCAATTGCTTTGAAGCGGTGCTTGATTGAGAGCGTGTCCCGCTTTCTTGCCAACTGTAAAAGAATCAGATACAAATAAATACATGAGCTATGTGTATATATATATTTCAAATCATAATCAAACAATTATGACTAAAACTCAGCACAACTGATGGTAACAAAATAAATTTGTGAATATTGTTTACGTACCTCTTTATTTCTTTTATTATTCATTCTCTCGCTGACAATCTTGTGAATGTACTCGCAAACGTAGTATCCACATAGATTAGTCCCTAATGGTTGTTTCGCGCATTTCTATATAAGAATATAATTTAATCAAACAATAATCAAGTATGATAAAGGTGTGTGGACCTAGGTAGTACTACTTACTTTGTTCGAACGCCATATCAGCTTCGGTTTCCATCCATCGGCCGGCTCTTCCTCGATGAACGTTTTCCATACGCTGCCCGACAAAGAAAATGCATAAAAGAGTTATCAATTTGTTGATATCAGGAAATTAACGAAAAAACCAATAAGAATTAAAATTACTTTTTGAGCATATCAAAAGCCGTCTTGTATAGTATAGCTCTTTGCTTAGTGAGTCAAAGACTTTAACTTCTCCATCGTACATTTTTAATGACGATAAGAATAAAGTAGAACCTGCGCACGTTTAAATATACAGTGTCATGGATATAACTCATCAGTTAAAATTTTAACATCTGGTGAGAAAAAGAATGTGTTAGAAGACAGTAACACTTACATAAAGTTGTAAGGCCAAAGTATTATTTTTTTGTCACGTTGTTGCTTCAAAAACCTTAGCAAATTCTCCGGTGTATCCTTGTTATACATGGGATCTTCTATGGTTTTTACATGCATTGTATCCGGGTCAATGAACCCAATGTCCTTGATTTCATCCCTTTTGCATTCGAGCTTCTTCGATCTGCATAATATAGCGCACAAAATATTAAATTGAGTATAATTGCAGACAATGAACGAGCTGAGCTAAAGACTTCTCAAATTACATAAATAAATCACTTACAGACAATAGCAACTGATGATAGATTTGTCGAGGGCCCGGAGATTGTATAACTAAAAAAGTTCGCAGAATTCAACGCTCACACTGTATTCTTGGAAGTAGTGCTCATCCTTAACTCGCACCATGATAGCCTCAATCCCTCTCTTTGTGGCATTAGTTGTAGGGGTTCGTAGCATGGAAAACAAAAATTTTCTATCGCATACAAACAAACAAGCCAAGATCTATCTACTAGATTGTAGCAACGAGTCGATGGAATAACTTACCCTCGAAGATTCCAAAGCGTTTAACGAGAGCGGATTCTCGTGGGTGATGTAGTCGTACTCTTCCCGATCTCAAGATCGTGTAGACGATCCTTCCGGCGCTGCGTTCCGGCAGCGCTCCCGCAGTCGGTCACACGTTCGGTACTCGATGAAGACCTTCCTCTCCCTTGTTCCAGCAGGCAGCGGAGGTTGTAGCACTCTCCTCGTGATTTCGGTAGCACAACGGCGTGGTACCGGAAGTAGAGGGGAAATCCCGCAGGGCTTCGCCTGAAGCCGGTGCGAGTATGGTGGAGTATGAGAGAGGCTATTAGTGGTCTAGTAATTAGACACACCAATTAGAAGTCTCTAAACCAATTAGAAGGCTCTAAACCGAAGGCTAAAGCAATTAGAAGCTCTAAACCAAAACGGCTCTAAACCGGAGGTAGAAGATAGGAACTTATGTGTGCTAGGAGGGGAGCTCTGCCCCTCCTTATATAGATGGGAGGGGCCGGCGGCCAAGGGGAAGAGTCCCTCCCCAAGTCGGCCTTGGGAGGCGCGCCGGCCAAGGGGACTCCTCCCCCAAGTCGGCCTCCACCAATCCTCCTTCTCCTCTTTCCGAAAACTGGCAGTTTGACTTTTCAAACTAGCCGTTTGACTTTTCAAACTAGGATTTGAATTAACCCTTTATTTCGGACAGCGATGACACTTAGTACATGATGCAATCATACCAACTTTGATATAACACATTCATGTACCCTCCCCCCCTGGAGTGCCGGAGATTCCGGAACCTTCTAGAACATTCCCGATGAAAACACCGGAATCATTCCGCAACTCCGAAACGGGACTTTCCTTATATGAATCTTATTCTCCGGACCATTCCGGATCACCTCGTGATATCCCGGATCCCATCCGAGACTCCGAACAACATTTGGTCTCTTTCTCATAATACCATAACTACTCAAACAACGTCGAATCCTTAAGTGTGTCTCCCTACGGTTCGTGAATTATGCGGACATGACCGAGACACTTCTCCGAACAATAACCAATAGAGGAATCTGGAAATTCATATGGCTCCCACATATTTCTACGATTACTTTGCGATCGAATGAACCACTTACATACGATACCAATTTCCCTTTGTCTCACGATATGTTACTTATCCGAGGTTATGATCGTCGGTATCTCTGCATACCTAGTTCAACCTCGTTACTGATAAGTACTCTTTTCTCGTTCCCGTGATATGTGATCCCTTGTGACCAAGTCACATGCTTGCAAGCTAATTGGATGACATTCCACCGAGAGGGCCCAGAGTATATCTATCCGTCATATGGATGGACAAATCCCATTCTTGATCCATGTGTCTCAACCAATACTTTCCGAACACTCAATGCCACCTTTATAACCACCCAGTTATGGTGTGGTGTTTGATGTCATCAAAGCATCCATCCGGTAAAAGTGATATGCATGATCTCATGGTCGAAGGAATTAGGTTACTATGTATCAGAAGGCATATAGCAATTGAACTATTGAAATGACTTGATCTTTATGCTACGCTTATCTATAGGAGTATGTCCACCATATCATTCTCCTAACGATATGATCTTGTTGTTGATAACATCTCAATGTTCATGATAGGGAAACCACAATCATTAATCAACCAACAAGCTAGTGAAGTATAGAGGCTATACTAGGGACTTCAAATTAAGTTTACAAATCACACAAGTATCAATGTTTCCTTGTTAATACTATTATAGCATGAATGTAAACATTTATCATCAACACAAAGATATAATAATAACTACATTTATTATTGCCTCTAGGGCATATCTCCAACAGTCTCCCACTTGCACTAGAGTCATCTAATCTAGATTACATGGTAATATACATAACACCCATGGCAGTTTGGTGTTGGTCATGTTTTGCCCTCGGGAGAGGTTTAGTCAACGGATCCGCCACATTCAGATCTGTGTGTACTTTGCAAATCTTTATATCCCCATCCTGGATATGTTCTCGAATAGCGTGAAAACGTAGCTTGATATGCTTCAGCTTCTTGTGTGACCTTGGTTCTTGCGCATTGGCTATGGCGCCCATGTTATCCCAGTAGATAGACATTGGGTCCAGCGCACTAGGAACCACACCTAGCTCTGTAATGAACTCTTTCATCCATATCGCTTCTTGTGAAGCCTCCGAAGCAGCCATGTATTCCGATTCAGTTGAAGATCTCGCCACAACGCTTTGCTTTGCACTCCTCCAGCTAACTGCTGCACCATTCAAAATAAATACGTATCCGGATTGTGATTTAGAATCATCCGGATCGGTGTTCCAACTAGCATCGGTGTAACCATTAACAACGAGTTGTTCATCACCTCCATAAGAAAGAACCATATCCTTAGTTCTTCTCAAGTACTTAAGGATGTTTTTGACCGCTGTCCAATGATCCACTCCTGGATCACTTTGATATCTGCTAGTTAAACTAACAGCATATGCAATGTCGGGTCTAGTACATAGCATGGCATACATCAGAGATCCTATGGCTGAGGCATAGGGAGTCTTACTCATCCTTTCTCTATCTTCTGCCGATGTCGGACTTTGAGTTTTACTCAAGGTCGTATTGGGCAACATGGGCAAGAACCCTTTCTTGCTTTCTTCCATTCCAAACCTCTTTAGAACTTTGTCCAAATATGTACTTGTGACAATGATATTTGGTGTTTCGATCTATCTCTTTAAATCTTTATGCCTAATATGTAAGATGCTTCGCCAAGATTCTTCATTGAAAAACTATTATTCAAATATTCCTTGACACTATTAAGAAGGTCTACATCATTCCCAATCAACAATATGTCATCCACATACAGTATTAAGAATGCTACAGAGCTCCCACTCACTTTCTTGTAAATACAAGCTTCTCCATAAGTTTGTATAAAACCAAAACTTTTGATTACCTTATCAAAACGTTGATTCCAACTTCGGGATGCTTGCTTCAATCCATAGATGGACCGTTGAAGTTTGCATACCTTGTTAGCATCTTTAGGATCGACAAAACCTTTGGGTTGCATCATATACAACTCTTCATCAATGTCTCCATTGAGGAATGCTGTTTTGACATCCATCTGCCATATCTCATAATCATAATATGCAGCGATTGCTAACATAATCCTCACAGACTTTAGCTTCGCTACCGGTGAGAAAGTCTCATCGTAGTCAACTCCTTGAATTTGTCGAAACCCTTTTGCGACAAGTCGAACTTTATAGACAGTAACATTACCATCAGCATCTGTTTTCTTCTTGAAAATCCATTTCTTCTCGACAGCCTTCCGGCCATTCGGTAAGTCCACCAAAGTCCATACTTGGTTTTCGTACATGGATCCAATCTCGGATTTCATGGCTTCTTGCCATTTATTGGAATCTGGGCTCATCATCGCTTCCTCATATGTCTCGGGGTCATCGGTGTTGTCCACCAACATGACATTCATAACGGAATCATACCAATCTGGAGTGGTACGAGTTCTCGTTGACCTCCGAGGCTCTGTAGCAACTTCAACCGAAGTTTCATGATCACCATCATTAACTCCCTCTCTTATTGCTGCAGGCACCACAGGAACTTCTTCCGGTGCTGCGCTACTCGCAATTTCGAGAGAAGGTTCGACAACCTCGTCGAGTTCTACTTTCCTTCCAGTCACTTCTTTTCGAGAGAAATTCCTTCTCTAGAAAGGATCCATTCTTGGCAACAAAGATTTTGCCTTCGGATCTATGATAGAAGGTATACCCAATAGTTTCCTTCGGGTATCCTATGAAGACGCATTTTTCCGTTTTGGGTTCAAGCTTGTCCGGCTGTAACTTCTTTACATAGGCTTCGCATCCCCAAACTTCAAGGAACGACAATTTAGGTTTCTTCCCAAACCATAATTCATACGGTGTCGTTTCAACGGATTTAGATGGTGCCCTATTTAAAGTGAATGCGGCTGTTTCTAATGCATAACCCCAAAATGATAGCGGTAAATCTGTAAGTGACATCATAGAACGAACCATATCTAAGAGAGTTCGATTACGACGTTCGGACACACCATTACGCTGTGGTGTTCCCGTCGGTGTCAATTGTGAAAGTATTCCGCATTTCTTCAAATGCTCGCCAAACTCGTAACTTAGATATTCACCTCCACGATTAGAACGTAGAAATTTAATCTTCTTGTTACGTTGATTCTCTACCTCACTTTGAAACTCCTTAAACTTCTCGAAAGTTTCGGACTTATGTTTCATGAAATAGATATACCCATATCTACTCAAGTCATCCGTGAAGGTAAGAACATAACGATAACCACCGCGTGATGCTACACTCATTGGACCACACACATCGGTATGTATGATTTCCAATAAGTCCGTAGCTCGCTCCATCATACCAGAAAATGGAGTCTTAGGCATTTTACCCATCAGACATGCTTCGCATCTTTCAAGTGATTCAAAATCAAGTGATTCAAGAAGTCCATCGGAATGGAGTTTCTTGATACGTTTCACTCCAATGTGACCAAGACGACAGTGCCACATATAGGTCGAATTATCGCTTGATTTCAAACGTTTAGCCTCAATGTTGTTGATATGTGTATTTCCACTATCGAGATTCAATAAGAATAGACCATCTATCAAAGGTGCATGTGCATAAAACATATTACTCATATAAATCGAACAACCATTATTCTCGGATTTAAACAAGTAACCGTCTCGCAATAAACAAGATCCCGATATAATGTTCATGCTCAACGCAGGCACCAAATAACAATTATTTAAGTATAAAACTAATCCCGATGGTAGATGAAGGGGTAGCGTGCCGACCGCGATCACATCAACCTTTGATCCGTTTCCCACGCGCATCGTCACCTCGTTCTTCGCTAGCTTCCGTTTATTCTGCAGCACCTGTTTCGAGTTACAAATATGAGCAACCGAACCAGTATCAAATACCCAGGCACTACTACGAGTACTAGTGAGATACACATCAATAACATGTATATCAGATATACCTTTCTTCTTGATGTTGCCGTTCTTCAAATCCGCCAAGTACTTTGGGCAATTCCGCTTCCAATGACCTTCTCCCTTGTAGTAAAAGCACTCAGTATCAGGCTTGGGTCCAGCCTTGGTCTTCTTCGCCGGCGTAGTAACTTTCTTACCACCCTTCTTGAAGTGTCCCTTTGGCTTAGACTTGCCTTTCTTGAATTTGGTGGTCTTATTGACCAACAACACTTGGTGCTCTTTCTTGATCTCCACTTCTGCAGATTTCAACATGGCAAAGAGTTCTGGCAACGTCTTGTTCATGTTCTGCATGTTGTAGTTCATCACAAAGTTCTTGTAACTTGGTGGTAGTGATTGGAGGACACGGTAAATCCCCAAAGCATTAGGAATCACTATACCCAAGCTTTGAAGTTTGTTTGCGTGCCCAGACATCTTAAGCACATGCTCACTGACGGAGCTGCCCTCTTCCATCTTGCAGTTAAAGAACTTTTCAGAAGCCTCATAGCTTTCAATTGCCGCATGAGTCTCAAAAATCAATTTGAGATCCTCGACAATATCATATGGGTCTGAATCCTCAAACCTTTTCTGAAGATCCGATTCCAAACCATACAAGATAGCACACTGAACTATGGAGTACTGATTCTTCCGAGCGAGGTAAACATTCTTTACTTCATCGGGAGCATCAGCTGCAGGTGGGTCACCCAGCGGTGCATCCAGCACATAGGTCAAATTACCAGCTGTGAGGACAATCCTCAAATTGCGGAACCAATCCGCGAAGTTGCTTCCATTGTTTTTCAACTTTTCTTTCTCTAGGAACACATTAAAATTGATGGTAGGGGCTGCTATTGATCTACAACATATTTGCAATAGTTTAGACTAAGTTTATGACAAATTGAGTTCAAATTAATTAATAAAGTTAATCTAGGTGAACTCCCACTCAAAACAATATCCCTCACATTGTTTTAGTGATCACACGAACCAGATCCAATACATCAACACCGATCATCACGAGAGTTGATATAGTTTCAATGGCGAACAATCGTCATGTTCATCATATCTACTATATGATTCATGCTTTACCTTTCGGTGATCCGTGTTCCGAGACCATGTCTGTACATGCTAGGCTCGTCAAGATCAAACCTTAGTTTCCGCATGAGCAAATCTGGCTTGCTCACGTTGTATACACTTGCGGAATCTAACACACCCGATCATCACGTGGTGCTTCGAAACAACAAGCTTTAGCAACGGTGCTAACTAAGGGTGAACACTTTATGACTTGAAATTCATGTGCATGAGGGATCATCTTATAATGCTACCGTCGTCTACTAAGCACTACAAGATGCATAAAGGATTAACATCACATGCAATTCAATATATATGTGATATGATATGGCCTTTCTTCTTTGTGCTTCCGATCTCCATCTTCAAGCACGAACATGATCTCCATCATCACCGGCATTGCATCAAGGTCAGTGACGCTACTCCATGGTTGTCGTCCACCGGCTTCAACTATTACAACTACTTTGAATAGACACGCGAGTCTTAACATAAATTAAAAACAACCATATGGCTCCTGCCGGTTGCCGACTTACAATAAGGAACATTGCATACATCAAATATAATCACAATCATGGCCATATCACATCACTGCACACCCCTGCAAAACAAAGTTAGACGCCTCTACTTTCTTTGCATATTTTACGTGGTTTGGAGCTTTCAATAAGTGTCGTTCTAACTTACGAACAAGAACCACAACATTGATACTAGTATTGTTAATCACCCGTTGTAAATTGGATCTTAACTATGCTAGGAGAAACAGGCACCCGCAAAGCCACTTATGCAATACAAGTTGCATGTCAAGCGTGGAGCAAGTCTCATGAACGATGTCATGTAAGGTTAGCCCGGGCCGCTTCATCCCAACATACCGCAAGATGCAAAGTACACAAGAAGCAATCGACAATAAAAGCATCAACGCCCACAATGACCATTGTGTTCTACTCGTGCAACAGATCTACATATAGACACGGCTCTGATACCACTGTAGGGGTTCGTAGCATGGAAAACAAAAAATTTCTATCGCATACAAACAAACAAGCCAAGATCTATCTACTAGATTGTAGCAACGAGTCGATGGAATAACTTACCCTCGAAGATTCCAAAGCGTTTAACGAGAGCGGATTCTCGTGGGTGATGTAGTCGTACTCTTCCTGATCTCAAGATCGTGTAGACGATCCTTCCGGCGCTGCGTTCCGGCAGCGCTCCCGTAGTCGGTCACACGTTCGGTACTCTACGAAGACCTTCCTCTCCCTTGTTCCAGCAGGCAGCGGAGGTTGTAGCACTCTCCTCGTGATTCCGGTAGCACAACGACGTGGTACCGGAAGTAGAGGGGAAATCCCGCAGGGCTTCGCCTTAAGCCGGTGCGAGTATGGTGGAGTATGAGAGAGGCTATTAGTGGTCTAGTAATTAGACACACCAATTAGAAGGCTCTAAACCGAAGGCTAAAGCAATTAGAAGCTCTAAACCAAAACGGCTCTAAACCGGAGGTAGAAGATAGGAACTTATGTGTGCTAGGAGGGGAGCTCTGCCCCTCCTTATATAGATGGGAGGGGTCGGCGGCCAAGGGGAGGAGTCCCTCCCCAAGTCGGCCTTGGGAGGCGCGCCGGCCAAGGGGACTCCTCCCCTAAGTCGGCCTCCACCAATACTCCTTCTCCTCTTTCCGAAAACTGGCAGTTTGACTTTTCAAACTAGCCGTTTGACTTTTCAAACTAGGATTTGAATTAACCCTTTTTTTCGGACAGCAATGACACTTAGTACATGATGCAATCATACCAACTTTGATATAACACATTCATGTACCCTCCCCCCCGGAGTGCCGGACATTCCGGAACCTTCTAGAACATTCCCGATGAAAACACCGGAATCATTCCGCAACTCCGAAACGGGACTTTCCTTATATGAATCTTATTCTCCGGACCATTCCGGATCACCTCGTGATATCCCGGATCCCATCCGAGACTCCGAACAACATTCGGTCTCTTTCTCATAATACCATAACTACTCAAACAACGTCGAATCCTTAAGTGTGTCTCCCTACGGTTCGTGAATTATGCGGACATGATCGAGACACTTCTCCGAACAATAACCAAAAGAGGAATCTGGAAATTCATATGGCTCCCACATATTTCTACGATTACTTTGCGATCGAATGAACCACTTACATACGATACCAATTTCCCTTTGTCTCACGATATGTTACTTATCCGAGGTTATGATCGTCGGTATCTCTGCATACCTAGTTCAACCTCGTTACTGATAAGTACTCTTTTCTCGTTCCCGTGATATGTGATCCCTTGTGACCAAGTCACATGCTTGCAAGCTAATTGGATGACATTCCACCGAGAGGGCCCAGAGTATATCTATCCGTCATATGGATGGACAAATCCCATTCTTGATCCATGTGTCTCAACCAATACTTTCCGAACACTCAATGCCACCTTTATAACCACCCAGTTACGGTGTGGTGTTTGATGTCATCAAAGCATCCATCCGGTAAAAGTGATATGCATGATCTCATGGTCGAAGGAATTAGGTTACTATGTATCAGAAGGCATATAGCAATTGAACTATTGAAATGACTTGATCTTTATGCTACGCTTATCTATAGGAGTATGTCCACCATATCATTCTCCTAACGATATGATCTTGTTGTTGATAACATCTCAATGTTCATGATAGGGAAACCACAATCATTAATCAACCAACAAGCTAGTGAAGTATAGAGGCTATACTAGGGACTTCAAATTAAGTTTACAAATCACACAAGTATCAATGTTTCCTTGTTAATACTATTATAGCATGAATGTAAACATTTATCATAAACACAAAGATATAATAATAACTACATTTATTATTGCCTCTAGGACATATCTCCAACAGTCTCCCACTTCCACTAGAGTCATCTAATCTAGATTACATGGTAATATACCGAACACCCATGGCAGTTTGGTGTTGGTCATGTTTTGCCCTCGGGAGAGGTTTAGTCAACGGATCCGCCACATTCAGATCTGTGTGTACTTTGCAAATCTTTATATCCCCATCCTGGATATGTTCTCGAATAGCGTGAAAACGTAGCTTGATATGCTTCAGCTTCTTGTGTGACCTTGGTTCTTGCGCATTGGCTATGGCGCCCATGTTATCACAGTAGATAGACATTGGGTCCAGCGCACTAGGAACCACACCTAGCTCTGAAATGAACTCTTTCATCCATATCGCTTCTTGTGAAGCCTCCGAAGCAGCCATGTATTCCGATTCAGTTGAAGATCTCGCCACAACGCTTTGCTTTGCACTCCTCCAGCTAACTGCTGCACCATTCAAAATAAATACGTATCCGGATTGTGATTTAGAATCATCCGGATCGGTGTTCCAACTAGCATCGGTGTAACCATTAACAACGAGTTGTTCATCACCTCCATAAGAAAGAACCATATCCTTAGTTCTTCTCAAGTACTTAAGGATGTTTTTGACCGCTGTCCAATGATCCACTCCTGGATCACTTTGATATCTGCTAGTTAAACTAACAGCATATGCAATGTCGGGTCTAGTACATAGCATGGCATACATCAGAGATCCTATGGCTGAGGCATAGGGAGTCTTACTCATCCTTTCTCTATCTTCTGCCGATGTCGGACTTTGAGTTTTACTCAAGGTCGTATTGGGCAACATGGGCAAGAACCCTTTCTTGCTTTCTTCCATTCCAAACCTCTTTAGAACTTTGTCCAAATATGTACTTTGTGACAATGATATTTGGTGTTTCGATCTATCTCTTTAAATCTTTATGCCTAATATGTAAGCTGCTTCGCCAAGATTCTTCATTGAAAAACTATTATTCAAATATTCCTTGACACTATTAAGAAGGTCTACATCATTCCCAATCAACAATATGTCATCCACATATAGTATTAAGAATGCTACAGAGCTCCCACTCACTTTCTTGTAAATACAAGCTTCTCCATAAGTTTGTATCAAACCAAAACTTTTGATTACCTTATCAAAACGTTGATTCCAACTTCGGGATGCTTGCTTCAATCCATAGATGGACCGTTGAAGTTTGCATACCTTGTTAGCATCTTTAGGATCGACAAAACCTTTGGGTTGCATCATATACAACTCTTCATCAATGTCTCCATTGAGGAATGTTGTTTTGACATCCATCTACCATATCTCATAATCATAATATGCAGCGATTGCTAACATAATCCTCACAGACTTTAGCTTCGCTACCGGTGAGAAAGTCTCATCGTAGTCAACTCCTTGAATTTGTCGAAACCCTTTTGCGACAAGTCGAGCTTTATAGACAGTAACATTACCATCAGCATCTGTTTTCTTCTTGAAAATCCATTTGTTCTCGACAGCCTTCCGGCCATCCGGTAAGTCCACCAAAGTCCATACTTGGTTTTCGTACATGGATCCAATCTCGGATTTCATGGCTTCTTGCCATTTATTGGAATCTGGGCTCATCATCGCTTCCTCATATGTCTCGGGGTCATCGGTGTTGTCCACCAACATGACATTCATAACGGAATCATACCAATCTGGAGTGGTACGAGTTCTCGTTGACCTCCGAGGCTCTGTAGCAACTTCAACCGAAGTTTCATGATCACCATCATTAACTCCCTCTCTTATTGGTGCAGGCACCACAGGAACTTCTTCCGGTGCTGCGCTACTCGCAATTTCGAGAGAAGGTTCGACAACCTCGTCGAGTTCTACTTTCCTTCCAGTCACTTCTTTTCGAGAGAAATTCCTTCTCTAGAAAGGATCCATTCTTGGCAACAAAGATTTTGCCTTCGGATCTATGATAGAAGGTATACCCAATAGTTTCCTTCGGGTATCCTATGAAGACGCATTTTTCCGCTTTGGGTTCAAGCTTGTCCGGCTGTAACTTCTTTACATAGGCTTCGCATCCCCAAACTTCAAGGAACGACAATTTAGGTTTCTTCCCAAACCATAATTCATACGGTGTCGTTTCAACGGATTTAGATGGTGCCCTATTTAAAGTGAATGCGGCTGTTTCTAATGCATAACCCCAAAATGATAGCGGTAAATCTGTAAGTGACATCATAGAACGAACCATATCTAAGAGAGTTCGATTACGACGTTCGGACACACCATTACGCTGTGGTGTTCCCGGCGGTGTCAATTGTGAAAGTATTCCGCATTTCTTCAAATGCTCGCCAAACTCGTAACTTAGATATTCACCTCCACGATCAGAACGTAGAAATTTAATCTTCTTGTTACGTTGATTCTCTACCTCACTTTGAAACTCCTTAAACTTCTCGAAAGTTTCGGACTTATGTTTCATGAAATAGATATACCCATATCTACTCAAGTCATCCGTGAAGGTAAGAACATAACGATAACCACCGCGCGATGCTACACTCATTGGACCACACACATCGGTATGTATGATTTCCAATAAGTCCGTAGCTCGCTCCATCATACCAGAAAATGGAGTCTTAGTCATTTTACCCATCAGACATGCTTCGCATCTTTCAAGTGATTCAAAATCAAGTGATTCAAGAAGTCCATCGGAATGGAGTTTCTTCATACGTTTCACTCCAATGTGACCAAGACGACAGTGCCACATATAGGTCGAATTATCGCTTGATTTCAAACGTTTAGCCTCAATGTTGTTGATATGTGTATTTCCACTATCGAGATTCAATAAGAATAGACCATCTATCAAAGGTGCATGTGCATAAAACATATTACTCATATAAATCGAACAACCATTATTCTCGGATTTAAACAAGTAACCGTCTCGCAATAAACAAGATCCCGATATAATGTTCATGCTCAACGCAGGCACCAAATAACAATTATTTAAGTATAAAACTAATCCCGATGGTAGATGAAGGGGTAGCGTGCCGACCGCGATCACATCAACCTTTGATCCGTTTCCCACGCGCATCGTCACCTCGTTCTTCGCTAGCTTCCGTTTATTCTGCAGCACCTGTTTCGAGTTACAAATATGAGCAACCGAACCAATATCAAATACCCAGGCACTACTACGAGTACTAGTGAGATACACATCAATAACATGTATATCAGATATACCTTTCTTCTTGATGTTGCCGTTCTTCAAATCCGCCAAGTACTTTGGGCAATTCCGCTTCCAGTGACCTTCTCCCTTGCAGTAAAAGCACTCAGTATCAGGCTTGGGTCCAGCCTTGGTCTTCTTCGCCGGCGTAGTAACTTTCTTACCACCCTTCTTGAAGTGTCCCTTTGGCTTAGACTTGCCTTTCTTGAATTTGGTGGTCTTATTGACCAACAACACTTGGTGCTCTTTCTTGATCTCCACTTCTGCAGATTTCAACATGGCAAAGAGTTCTGGCAACGTCTTGTTCATGTTCTGCATGTTGTAGTTCATCACAAAGTTCTTGTAACTTGGTGGTAGTGATTGGAGGACACGGTAAATCCCCAAAGCATTAGGAATCACTATACCCAAGCTTTGAAGTTTGTTTGCGTGCCCAGACATCTTAAGCACATGCTCACTGACGGAGCTGCCCTCTTCCATCTTGCAGTTAAAGAACTTTTCAGAAGCCTCATAGCTTTCAATTGCCGCATGAGTCTCAAAAATCAATTTGAGATCCTCGACAATATCATATGGGTCTGAATCCTCAAACCTTTTCTGAAGATCCGATTCCAAACCATACAAGATAGCACACTGAACTATGGAGTACTGATTCTTCCGAGCGAGGTAAACATTCTTTACTTCATCGGGAGCATCAGCTGCAGGTGGGTCACCCAGCGGTGCATCCAGCACATAGGTCAAATTACCAGCTGTGAGGACAATCCTCAAATTGCGGAACCAATCCGCGAAGTTGCTTCCATTGTTTTTCAACTTTTCTTTCTCTAGGAACACATTAAAATTGATGGTAGGGGCTGCTATTGATCTACAACATATTTGCAATAGTTTAGACTAAGTTTATGAAAAATTGAGTTCAAATTAATTAATAAAGTTAATCTAGGTGAACTCCCACTCAAAACAATATCCCTCACATTGTTTTAGTGATCACACGAACCAGATCCAATACATCAACACCGATCATCACGAGAGTTGATATAGTTTCAATGGCGAACAATCGTCATGTTCATCATATCTACTATATGATTCATGCTTTACCTTTCGGTGATCCGTGTTCCGAGACCATGTCTGTACATGCTAGGCTCGTCAAGATCAAACCTTAGTTTCCGCATGAGCAAATCTGGCTTGCTCACGTTGTATACACTTGCGGAATCTAACACACCCGATCATCACGTGGTGCTTCGAAACAACAAGCTTTAGCAACGGTGCTAACTAAGGGTGAACACTTTATGACTTGAAATTCATGTGCATGAGGGATCATCTTATAATGCTACCGTCGTCTACTAAGCACTACAAGATGCATAAAGGATTAACATCACATGCAATTCAATATATATGTGATATGATATGGCCTTTCTTCTTTGTGCTTCCGATCTCCATCTTCAAGCACGAACATGATCTCCATCATCACCGGCATTGCATCAAGGTCAATGACGCTACTCCATGGTTGTCGTCCACCGGCTACAACTATTACAACTACTTTGAATAGACACGCGGGTCTTAACATAAATTAAAAACAACCATATGGCTCCTGCCGGTTGCCGACTTACAATAAGGAACATTGCATACATCAAATATAATCACAATCATGGCCATATCACATCGCTGCACACCCCTGCAAAACAAAGTTAGACGCCTCTACTTTCTTTGCATATTTTACGTGGTTTGGAGCTTTCAATAAGTGTCGTTCTAACTTACGAACAAGAACCACAACATTGATACTAGTATTGTTAATCACCCGTTGTAAATTGGATCTTAACTATGCTAGGAGAAACAGGCACCCGCAAAGCCACTTATGCAATACAAGTTGCATGTCAAGCGTGGAGCAAGTCTCATGAACGATGTCATGTAAGGTTAGCCCGGGCCGCTTCATCCCAACATACCGCAAGATGCAAAGTACACAAGAAGCAATCGACAATAAAAGCATCAACGCCCACAATGACCATTGTGTTCTACTCGTGCAACAGATCTACATATAGACACGGCTCTGATACCACTGTAGGGGTTCGTAGCATGGAAAACAAAAAATTTCTATCGCATACAAACAAACAAGTCAAGATCTATCTACTAGATTGTAGCAACGAGTCGATGGAATAACTTACCCTCGAAGATTCCAAAGCGTTTAACGAGAGCGGATTCTCGTGGGTGATGTAGTCGTACTCTTCCCGATCTCAAGATCGTGTAGACGATCCTTCCGGCGCTGCGTTCCGGCAGCGCTCCCGCAGTCGGTCACACGTTCGGTACTCGACGAAGACCTTCCTCTCCCTTGTTCCAGCAGGCAGCAGAGGTTGTAGCACTCTCCTCGTGATTCCGGTAGCACAACGGCGTGGTACCGGAAGTAGAGGGGAAATCCCGTAGGGCTTCGCCTTAAGCCGGTGCGAGTATGGTGGAGTATGAGAGAGGCTATTAGTGGTCTAGTAATTAGACACACCAATTAGAAGGCTCTAAACCAATTAGAAGGCTCTAAACCGAAGGCTAAAGCAATTAGAAGCTCTAAACCAAAACGGCTCTAAACCGGAGGTAGAAGATAGGAACTTATGTGTGCTAGGAGGGGAGCTCTGCCCCTCCTTATATAGATGAGAGGGGCCGGCGGCCAAGGGGAGGAGTCCCTCCCCAAGTCGGCCTTGGGAGGCGCGCCGGCCAAGGGGACTCCTCCCCTAAGTCGGCCTCCACCAATCCTCCTTCTCCTCTTTCCGAAAACTGGCAGTTTGACTTTTCAAACTAGCCGTTTGACTTTTCAAACTAGGATTTGAATTAACCCTTTATTTCGGACAGAGATGACACTTAGTACATGATGCAATCATACCAACTTTGATATAACACATTCATGTACCCTCCCCCCTGGAGTGCCGGACATTCCGGAACCTTCTAGAACATTCCCGATGAAAACACCGGAATCATTCCGCAACTCCGAAACGGGACTTTCCTTATATGAATCTTATTCTCCGGACCATTCCGGATCACCTCGTGATATCCCGGATCCCATCCGGGACTCCGAACAACATTCGGTCTCTTTCTCATAATACCATAACTACTCAAACAACGTCGAATCCTTAAGTGTGTCTCCCTACGGTTCGTGAATTATGCGGACATGATCGAGACACTTCTCCGAACAATAACCAATAGAGGAATCTGGAAATTCATATGGCTCCCACATATTTCTACGATTACTTTGCGATCGAATGAACCACTTACATACGATACCAATTTCCCTTTGTCTCACGATATGTTACTTATCCGAGGTTATGATCGTCGGTATCTCTGCATACCTAGTTCAACCTCGTTACTGATAAGTACTCTTTTCTCGTTCCCGTGATATGTGATCCCTTGTGACCAAGTCACATGCTTGCAAGCTAATTGGATGACATTCCACCGAGAGGGCCCAGAGTATATCTATCCGTCATATGGATGGACAAATCCCATTCTTGATCCATGTGTCTCAACCAATACTTTCCGAACACTCAATGCCACCTTTATAACCACCCAGTTACGGTGTGGTGTTTGATGTCATCAAAGCATCCATCCGGTAAAAGTGATATGCATGATCTCATGGTCGAAGGAATTAGGTTACTATGTATCAGAAAGCATATAGCAATTGAACTATTGAAATGACTTGATCTTTATGCTACGCTTATCTATAGGAGTATGTCCACCATATCATTCTCCTAACGATATGATCTTGTTGTTGATAACATCTCAATGTTCATGATAGGGAAACCACAATCATTAATCAACCAACAAGCTAGTGAAGTATAGAGGCTATACTAGGGACTTCAAATTAAGTTTACAAATCACACAAGTATCAATGTTTCCTTGTTAATACTATTATAGCATGAATGTAAACATTTATCATAAACACAAAGATATAATAATAACTACATTTATTATTGCCTCTAGGGCATATCTCCAACATTAGTGTACCATATATGCAAATTACGCATACTTGTTGGTAGCAACCTGACATTCTCGACCAAATTTTCCCCTTGAACAAATTTATATGCTACTTCAGCGATGGGGTAATCGGTTGTGTTTTGTCGAGAACTTTGAACGGCCTTCTTGTCAAACACCTTGAGAGGGCGGCGATTGAATGGGTTGTTCTCCGAGCTGGTGCACTTGTTTCCCTTTTTTTTGCCTGGACCACCGATTGATCGGTTTTTTTAGCCAGGACCATCTCGTCATATGACCTTTCAATAGAACGCCTATAGTCAGATGGCGGCGATGGTACAGGGTCATATAGATTCTCAACGGTACGCACAACTTTCACCGGATCTAGTGTCTTCTCAAAAGGTATCGCTGGCACTTTCTTAGCAAAATGGGCTTCCACCTCGGACTTAGAGATTACGGTGCATTCCTCGATAGTTCTTTCCCAAGGTAACTTCTGAATAGGCGGCTGTGCTTTCTCCTTTCTAAGTCTCTTCCTAGTCGGCGAACCATTCCGCTTAACGGGCGCTTTCTTACGCGGAGGATATCGAGATGGTGGACTCGCGCTGGGGTCCCTCTCAAGTAGGTGTGGACTTTGTTGCTCATGTGGACTGCTACCAGGAGGAGTCGATGGCATTTGCTGCTCATGTGGACTTTGCTGCTCATGTGGACTGCTACGAGGAGGAGTTGGTGGCCTTGGCGAAAAGATGATGTATTTCTTGTTCCATAGGGCAAAACTGCACTTGACATCGCCCATTGTCTTCTCATCGTCACCTCCAGGAAAATCAAGATCCATTGTTTCATAACCCGTCACAACGTCGTCCACCCCGACACGAGCATAGCCAACCGGAATGGGCATATGATGGTGCGTTGCTCCATCTTCATTTGGGTAAACATAGCCGACCGCCACCTTAATGGACATGTTCATCATTGGCACATGTATCTCGCAATCTGTCTTCTCTGTGACATAATCCACGGGGTAGCTTGCCCCACATCCTTCAAGATGCGAGGAACCCACGCTGCTTCTTGGCTGAGATGGGGCAACATCGGCTTGAGTATCTTGTAGAAACAGTTGCTGATCATGTGCCCTCTGTCGACTAGTTGAGTCTATTTGATTTTTCTCAAGCAATTGCACCTTACGTTCCAATTACGATAACCGGTCTAAGTCCTGCTTCTTCTTTCTTGCACGACTTCTATAACTGTCAGCGCACTCCAGCCACGCTTCCTTCATGGTGACACCTGGGAGGGCTCGTATTCGTCCAAAGTGTTCAGGATTTCCCAAAGCGAGTGTCAACTCGTCATTCTCTCTATCGGGAATGTAATCTCCCTTTTTAACTTTTTCTATTGCATCTACAAGCAGCATCGTGACTTTTGCAATTTTTTCCTTCCATTTTCCCTTTGCAACGATCCGCCCTGTCTTTGGGTCCAACCCTGCCCCATGTGCGAACAACCAGAACTTGGACCGGTTGGGCCAGTCCCTTGTCTGTGGAACGATCTTTGCATTCATCAGTTTATCTTCAAATGCTATTCACTTTGGAATGGCAGTCTTGTAGCCACCTGACCCCAATTTATGGAAATATTTCTTCTTTGCAGCATTTTTCGTACCCGTGACTGATCGGGACACGACAGTAGACGATTGCTTATACGCCTTAAATGCGGGCCAGTGTGCTTCTATCTTCACTAGACTTCCAGTGAATATTGGATCTTCATCTTCATATTTGGCCCATAATTTTTCTTCCAGGTCTGAAATTGTGTGGCCATCTTGTTAAGAGTCCATTTCTTTACTTTCGTCTTCTAGCCTTCCGTCAAGTTTTCCGGTAGGTTGAAGTGTGTCAGTAGACTATTCCAAAGAAAAAAATTAGAGTATCATTGACATAACTAGCTTCATCCCCCGCGTTCTTCGGCTTATGCCACTCTACAAAGCTGATCGGTACATGGTCCCTAACAATAACTCCAGCTTGATTTATAAATTTATGGCAGTACTCTTTGGGTTCCACCGGTTCACCACTATCCTTAAATGCGGCGAGGCCTACCCTCGCCCGATAGACGATGCGTCAGGCCTCGTTTCCCTTTATCACATTTGCTCGATGATCCAGAAGGCTAAAATAAAAATGATTCGTTAATAAGTGCAATACAAATAAATCAATGCATCTACTGATGAACATAGCATTAATATATAAATACACCTCGCCGGAGTTTGTTAAGGACACTTCGTTGTCTCTTCTTTCTTCAGACTCAAGTCCCTCACCGACATCGTTCAAAAATTGTGAGCCGAAATCATCGTCATCTCCATCGGGTTCTGGTCCACGGGCACTCTCATATATCATTTTTTGCACAATGTCTTCTTGCTCCTCATCTCGGATGAAGGGGTCGTGCTCCATAGCTCAATGTCACTACAAAATCTGGATAGACAGAAGACAGAGCACAGTTTAACATCTGCTTGCTGGTAACATAAAACCCTGCAAGTTGTTTTTTTGAACAAAATCTGATCAAATTTGAAACTTGTTTTATAGTTGTCTATATATATATGTGTGTGTCTTTTTTTTTGCAATAACCATACATTCTTCTTAGTCTCGGATGTCCATAAAAAACAATGCCAGATTGTTTTGAAGAAATTAAAAAGTAGCAACTTGAAGCAAGAAAATTGTCCGACAATATTGTCTTGAAGCAATAAAATGTGTTATAGAATGCCAGATTGTCTTCAATAGAAGTTATTTATATCTAGTACTATTTGTTATAGAATTCAGAAGTGTCCATGCGTTTTGTGTTGTATATACAAGAACACAAATAAAATCTGATCAACCATTCTATTTGCATGTTTTGTCTCCCACCTCTTACTAAAACTAAAGTGAACACAAATGTGTGATCAGAGTAGATGCATGAACCGTATAAACAAGAACACACTAAAGTGAACACAAATGTGGGCACGCCGCCGCCGCCGGAGATGCTCCACGCTGGTGTCGGCCGCAGCATCAACACAGTACTAGCTAACCGGCCGGGAGGAGGGGGACAAGGGGAGGATTCACCTGCTACTTGCCGGCGAGCGGGCGGAGCGGCGTCGGCTTGGCGCCGGCCCGGGGAGTGGCTGCGTCGGGGGAGCGGCGACGGTGGCGGCGGCGAGGAGCGCTGCGCCGAGGACGGCGGTGGCTTGGCGCCGGCCGGGGAGCTGCGCCAGGGGAGTGGCTGCGCCGAGGACGGTAGCGGCTTGGCGCCGGACGGGGAGCTGCGCTGGGGGAGCGGTGCCGGCGCCGGCGCCGAGGACGGAAGCGGCTTGGCGCCGGCCGGGGAGCTGCGCCGTGGGAGCGGCGACAGCGGAGGTGCCGAGGAGCGCTGCGCCGGACTGCGGGGTGGATATGGTCGTCGATTTGGATAAGAGTCCCCCAACCGGCGGTCCCTCCTCGCGCCTCTCCTATTCTCCCCAACAACCGGCGGTCCCTCCTCGCGCCTCCCCCTCATCGCCGCCGGCAAAGCTGCGTGCGCCCCCAGGAAGGTGGCGGCGAGGCTTTCTTTCCTCGTCTCGAGGTTTCCATTGCAGGTATTTAGCTGCAGTGTTTTCGGCCGTGCGCTTTGGCGGTGCTGGGTGGCCATCGCTGGGCGCGGTGGCGTGTCTCTCGACGGTAGGAGGAGCTGCACGGCGGGCCTGCGTGGCTGTGGTGTCTGGCCTGGCCGGATCTGGGCTGAGCGGGCCGGCGGTGGGCATGGTGTGGCGACGCGGCTTGGTGCGTTGTCGGAGTTGGTTGGTGCTGATGGGGTTGCTGCCATGGCGGTCTGCTCGGCCTATTGTTGCTGGCGTGGAGGCGCTGCCAGGTCGGATCTGGGCCTCGTGGAGGGGCCTGTGCATGGCCTACATTTGAAAAAGGATGGACGCATTTGTTGGCAAAGTATCCTCTAGAGAACGCTACCTAATCCGGCGCAAAATGAACCTAGTAGTAGGTCAGACTGTCTTTTTTTTATAATGGGTGCTTTATTTCCTCGACAATCTTACCTCGGGCAAAATGACGGAGGAAACGGGCGGGAGGAAAAGGGCGGGAAATAATGGGCGGGAATAAACTTTTATTACGATTGAAATGGAATTAAAGTACATTGCTCAACTAAAAATTAAGATACATGGCCAGATTAAGTCACAATCAGCCAAACTTGTTTTTGAATGTTGGAGTTATTCAGTCATACTCGTGCCTAGCCCTATAAACGTCACCATTGTAGTCGTCATAGTCGCCGATGTCGCCGTCGCTGGTATCGGGGTCTTGGAAGCACGGACAATGTTCACGGAGAAAGGTTTAATACATTATTACACATCACCAACAACATCCCTATCTAGTCTTCTGAGTTTTCTTTGTGTGTTTCCCTTTCTTTTAATTGCGATGCAACCATGGACAATCTTCATTATTTAACACTACACTTGGATCAGTTTTCACCTTAAAGGGTGGAATATCATCAAACTTATTATAATCTTCTGACATGTCTGTCTTGTCCTCTACTCCCACGATGTTTCTTTTTCCTGAAAGAACTATGTGGCGCTTTGGCTCATCGTATGACATGTCCTCTTTCCTTTCTTTTCTTTTTTTCGGTTTGGTAGACATGTCCTTCACATAAAAAATCTGAGCCACTTCACTGGCTAGGACGAATGGTTCGGTGTCGTACCCTAGATTCTTGAGATCAACTGTAGTCATTCCGTACCGCGGGTCTACCTGTACCCCGTCTTTCAGGTTGAACCATTTGCACCGGAACAAAGGGACCTTGAAAGTAGGTCCATAGTCAAGTTCCCATATCTCCTCTATGTACCCATTGTCCTCTGCTGCATCAAAGCGGACACCACTGTTTTGGTTGGTGCTCTTTTTATCTTGGGCGATCGTGTAAAATGTATTCCCATTTATCTAGTACCCTTGAAAAGTCGATATAGTCGAAGATGGTTGCTTGGACAACAAGTATAGCTGTTCTTCATCAGTGCCATTAAGGAGACGTGTTTGCAACCAACCGCCGAAAGTCTTCAGGTGTTCTCCATCAATCCAATCTTCACGTTGCTCCGGGTATTCTAGGCGTAAAATATTCTTGTGCTCCACTATATACGGAGCCACCAAGCTGGAATTATGTAGAACTGTGTAGTGTGCTTGAGTGAAAGAATGTCCGTCCATACACATTGTTGCTTTCTTTCCTAGCGTGCCTTTTCCATGCAGTCTCCCCTCATAGCGTGATTCAGGAACACCGATCGGCTTAAGGTCAGGAATAAAGTCAACAAAAACTCAATGACCTCCTCTGTTCCATAGCCCTTGGAGATGCTTCCTTCTGGCCTAGCACGGTTATGAACGTATTTCTTTAAGAATTCCATGAATCTCTCGAAGGGGAACATGTTATGTAGAAATACAAGACCGAGAACGCCTATCTCTTCGACCATGTGAACGAGGAGATGCGTCATAATATTGAAGAAGGATGATGGGAACACCAACTCGAATCTAACTAGACATTGCACCACATCCTTCTGTAAATTTTGTTGAGTTAGTGGATTAATCACCTTCTGAGAAATTGCAGTGAGGAAAGCACATAGCTTCACAATGGGTACTCGAACATTTTCTGGAAGAATCCCCCTCAATACAACCGGAAGTAATTGTGTCATAATCACGTGGCAGTCATGAGACTTTAGGTTTTGAAACTTTTTCTCTGACATGTTTATTATTCCCTTTATATTCTACAAGAAGCCAGACGGGACCTTGATGCTACTCAGGACTTCAAAAAAGATCTCCTTCTCTTTTTTGGTAAGAGCGTAGCTGGCAGTACCTTGATACTTCTCTGGATTCAGGTTGTTTCTTTCGTGGATACATTGTTGGTCCTGTCGTGCATCCGGTGTATCTTTTGTTTTCCCATATACGCCCAAGAAGTTTAGCAGGTTCACGCAAAGATTTTCTATCACGTGCATCACGTCGATTGCATAGTGAACCTTTAGGATTTTCCAATAGGGTAGCTCCCAAAATATAGACATCTTCTTCCACATGGGTACGTGTCTGTCAACATCATTCGGAACAGATTTTCCGCCAGGACCCTTTCCAAATATCACTTTTAAATCCTTGACCATATCATATATAACATCCCCAGTAGGGCGGGTAGGCTTTGTTCGGTTATCTGCCTCACCTCTGAAATGCTTTCCTCTCTTTCTTACGTGATGTTGTTTTGGAAGAAATCGACGATGCCCCAGGTACACATTCTTGTTTCCCAAATATATACTGTCAGTCTCACCTAAACAGTGTCTGCATGCATTGTATCCCTTGTTTGACTGTCCTAAAATGTTACTAACAGGCCAATCATTGATGGTTACAAACAACAACGCTCGTAGGTTAAATTCCTTTTGTTCGTGCTCATCCCACACAGGTACACCTTCTTCACGCCAAAACTGTAAAAGTTCTTCTACCAATGGCCTCAGATACACATCAATCTCATTGCCGGGTTGCCTCGGGCCTTCGATGAGCACTGACATCATAATGAACTTCCGCTTCTTGCACAACCAAGGAGGAAGGTTATAGATACATAGAGTCACTGGCCAGGTGCTATGACTGGAGCTCTGCTCCCCGAAAGGATTAAAGCCATCTGTACTTAGACCAAATCTTAAGTTCCTTGCGTCCTCTGAAAATGACTTGAACTCTCTGTCGATTTTTCTCCACTGCGGCCCGTCAGCAGGGTGTCTCAGCATCACATCTTTTTTACGGTCCTTGATCTTTGTGCCATCGCAACAACTTGGCATGCTCTTTGTTTTGGAACAAACGTTTCAACCGTGGTATTATAGGAGCATACCACATCACCTTGGCAGGAACCCTCTTCCTGGGGCACGACTCGTCCTCAACATCACCAGGGTCATCTCGCCTGATCTTATACCGCAATGCGCCACATACCGGGCATGCATTCAAATTCTCGTACTCCTCACCGCGGTAGAGGATGCAGTCATTGATGCATGCATGTATCTTCTGCACCTCTAATCCTAGAGGGCAGACAACCTTCTTTGCTTCGTATGTACTAGAGGGCAATACGTTCTTCCCTGGAAGCATCTTCATTATTATTTTTAGCAACTTTTCAAATCTCTTGTCAGAAATACCATTCTCTGCCTTCCATTGCAGCAATTCCAGTGTGGTACCCAGCTTTTTCTGGCCATCTTCGCAATTTGGGTACAATAGTTTGTTGTGATCCTCTAGCATTTTCTCCAACTTCAACCTCTCCTTTTCACTTCCGCAGTTTATCTTCGCATCAAGAATGGCCCGACCCAAATCGTCATCGGGCTCATAAAAATGGGCTCTTCTTCAGATTCGTCTCCCCCCATTCTACTATCACAGTCTTTTGTGAACATAGGATAGTTGTCATTATCCTCTTCTTCTTTGTTGTCTTCCATTATAACCCCTCTTTCTCCGTGTTTGGTCCAACAATTATAGCCGGGCATGAAACCGTTCTCAAGCAGGTGGACGTGAAGGGTTTTTGAAGTAGAGTAATCCTTCGTATTCTTACAGGAACTATATGGACAACAAATGAACCATTTGACCGCCTGTTTGCCTCAGCCACGTTGAGAAAATAATGCATACCAGTAATGAACTCGGGATGGCATCGGTCATCGTACATCCATTGTCGATTCATCTGCATTATATAAGTATATCAAAAATCATTAATTACATAACATCATGAATATATGAGTGACCAATTTAATTAATATTCAAGTTTATCATCACATAAAACTAAGTGTTTTTATAAAAAAAAAGAGACTCACCGAGGTTGTGCCGGCTAGGGGACGACACTGGCGATCGACGGCGATGAGGACGGGGACGATACTAAAACCAGAAAATCATACATCAATTTGAGATCAAATTGCATATAAAAAGAATGAAATCCCTAACTTAGGCATTTCATCGAACACCTTGCTAGCACTAGAAAAATGATACGAGTTAGACTAGCAAAGAAATAAGCTAAATTAGGATGATATTGCTAACCCTTGGATAGACGGCCGATACCGTCAATCTCGACAAAATGGTGGAGAAAAATGGAGATTTGTTGGAGTGTGGGAGGAGGGAAATATTTAGAAATGTGAGAGGAGAAGCAAAAATTGAGCTGGCTCGGATGGCTCGCGTGAAGAAATAGATCTGGAGACCCTTTAGTACCGGTTCTTTATATGAATCGATACTAAAAGTGCAACGCTGGACCCACCTCTGCCTCAAATTTGGCACGAAACCGGTACTAATGCATCCTTAAGAACCGGTACTAAAGGTCAAATCCTTCGGCTAGTTTTCTACTAGTGATAATTTATGGTTATGATTTAAATATAAAAAGTAACATACAAAATGGTTGGTACAAATAGCAATCAACAATGTCACGTATGGCCACAACAAAAAACAAACGAACTACCGGACATCTAGCTGGTCGTGATTCTAATAGATTGGTTCAAATTGATAGGTGAAGCACTCACGTGTCACGATGGAGTCAAAACAATGTCAGGTATGAGGCATGATGCTCCAAACCGATTTGATCACACGAAAAAAAAACTGCGGGAGCAAAACTGCCTCACCGGTCGCATGCTTTAGGTTCTGTGAAACACACGGAAAGAACGGAATAGACGAATCTTCACGGGCCGGCGCATAACATATGTCGAAGTGGCCTTCATTGCCAGAGACCTTCAACGTTCGGCTGCTTTTGTTAGGCTTGGGCCGGCATCCCAGCCGAGCCAGACTATTCTTATGTTTTTCGTTTTTGTCTTGGTAATTTCTGGCATGTTTACACCTTAAATTAAACATGTCATTCTGTACCGGATCCCTATTCCCCTTACTAATAGAAAAGATAGAGTTCGGTTGCTCTAAAAAAAACTGCGGGAGATCTAACCGGCCACGGACCAATAAACTGGTCCAAATTGATACCCGGAGCAGTCATGATAAAGCCCATTTAAAAAAATGGAGACAGAGGAAGCTATAACGTGGGTCGCTAAGACTCTCCTTGAAGGACATGTCAACAAGAAAAAGGAAAAGTTCGTAAAGGTTTGATCACAACGAATCAGGAGGACAGCGCATGCATGCAAATAATATCTACTAATTAATAATGGGAAAGTATTAGATTAATAATATCCACTAAAATATAAACTAATTTGAGATGGATAACTGAAACTAAACTGGATACATCACGTTAATCTACATCGCTTAATAAAGATAAGAAGATCTAAACTGGAGATACCATGTTGATCCACATCACTTAAATTAGTTAGATTTGTTAAATACATAATTGAAGACTATGATTTAATAGAGATCCACGACATATAATTACATAGCACGCTTGATGTGTAATACATGAAAACCTCATCCGAGGGGCGTGGTTCATGGGCTGTTTAAACAAACAAACAAAATTGTTTGACACATAAAGTTCTAGGCACATAAAGAAATTCGTTGTGTCATAGATATCGATGATAAAATGGCGTACCAGTATAGAAGATAGGAACAAGAAAACGAGGCCATTCCTGCTGCAATAGCTTTTTTCGCATGTGGGGCCTCGCGTACGAATTGTGTGTAAGATTGAAGCACAAAACCAAGCTGATGGTCAATTGTTATTAGCTAATCAATCTTTTAATTTTTTTCGAAAAAGTAAAAGACACAATTCATGCGTATTTAAATTTTGAGTCGAATAGATATTATATCGTATATTTGTAGCAATTTTACCATTCGGATTTTTTACACAAAAGCATCTGAGAAAACCCATCCTTTGTCATTTTTAATATTTTAAAGGGATGGGAATATTTACATTATTCAATAAAAGGATATATTATGATTTATGTAGACAATAATGCTATTTTCATGACACTTTTCTTGAGAGAGGCACAATCAAAATTTATATTTCTACAATAACTTATTTATGATAACAATAATAATAATAGCAAGGATAACCACAACAACAAAAAGACAATAAAAATAAATATAATAGTAGATTTATCATTTATGCTAATACAAACAAATTAAGGTTTGCGGACAAAACAATTTGATCGCACGTAGTGAAACTATTGCATATTCGCGGCAAGAAAAGGTTGGCTTGACTGTCTCTTGCATTTCGATCTGTCCACACCGAGCTTATCGACAAACTGACTTGAACATAACAAGTTGCATGATATTTCTAAAGTATGGTATTTTACCCACGAGTATAATTTATAATGTAGGGTGCCACTTCCGTTTATATGCAAGAACATTTGACTTCTCAAGTGATATGATACAATAAAAGATCTCTAAAATGTGGAACTCAAGATGAGGTGGGTCATAGAACTACGAAGTGTGAGTTATTCCCCCGGTTATATTGTTAACGTTTATTTCAAGTAACTATATAAATTTTAATTTGCAAGGATTTTTCATATATATTGTTTAATTAGAAATACTTTGAACCTTTGAAAATCTAAGCGACTAATTATTGTAATCACACAATAAATTGAATACTTTTAACATGAGAAACTACGCCATTCAAGTAGGCGCGGTGATGTTACATGGCATGAAAAGTACATGATACAATGCCTCTTTTTCTTCTGAATAATTCATGTTGTACAAATTTGCATTTGAATTTCCTTATTTTTTTACATATATAAAAAAATTAGTGGAAATACTAAATTTAATATATTTACAACAGATGTGATATATTTTTCATTACTACGGAATCATATTATTTCCTACCCCAAAATGCAAAATGTGAATACCCACAAAATATTAAACTATTTTCGACCACTATCGAAAAAATGAAGATGTCACCCTCGTATTTGCGAGGGCCACTCTGCTAGTTTGACAAACAGAGTTACATCACATGCTCTAGTTATTTGGTGAGGGCGAACTGATATACTCCACTAAGGGTCACATCACATGCTTGTTCTATATCCATTTCTCTAACAGTGTCGGCTGACATACATGAAAGCTTAATTGATTCCAAGACAGATACGCTCATCCGCCTCTGCAGTATGGAAGTTCAATTATAGAATGCAACAACAATCCCTGTTGTTGAAATTTCTCGATTCAAGTTTTTGAACGGTAGATGATCGATCGACCTCAGTTGAAATATCCTCCTTGTGCAAGTATATGACATTAGTTTCTTTCAAGCGAGATGATGCTTCCATGTTAATTGCTCGCAGCAGTCTGCTTCATCTCAAACAGTTAATTTGATGGAGTGATGCTATGCAAATAGAGCGCCATGTTCCTAATTTGTTCAAGTATATGTCTGGCAGTAGGTCTAGATTCCCTCTCTGATTCGGAGCTACATACTTTACAACTCGACTGGAACATGAAGAACGTGTTGTGATTTCGCCGGTGTCTCCTTGGAACCTGAAGGTGAGCCGAAGGCCGCCATGAAATAGCCCAGATGGATTTCTATTCTATTTCTCTCATGCATTAATTGTTTCTTCCTAGACAACTTGACAAATGTCTTTAAAGGTTTTGTACATTACTTCATTCCTAATCCGAAGTTCAGAACTAGATCCAGCCAATGTAATTTACCAGTATATGTCACTAATTAATTAGCGAGTGTAATTTAATTAGCCAGTGTACTATATTCTGTTAATCATTCAACTTGACAAATGGGCGTGTACTAGTCATGGACTCGAAACATAAACCCCTTGAGCAGTGGAAGGACATGCAGATGCTTCTCCAGCGGTAATTCTAATCATTACGACACTATATCGGCAACGTTCGTAAATTTTATGATATCAAGTAATTAATAACTTATTTTATTCGTTTTCTTCGCCGGGCAGCGCTTGGAAACGGTTCACCAACAAGGCTAAGGGTGTTTGGAAAGCGGAGCTTACATTTCATGCACTAGATATAAGCACCACTAGCTATATCCGCGCATCTCTTTGATTCTAATTTTGATACCGTTATTATCATGCTTGATTATTATTTTGATTGAACTATGTTCTCGTAAAGTGCCTGACGCAGGGACCAGGTAACAATCTATGTGGATACTATGTTTGCGAGTTCATCCGGCAGACGTGCGATGAGAAGGGCAGAAGTTTAGAGCAACTCCACGTACATAAACAATTTCTATAGTTTTTAATTACCATCAAATTGTGTTTAGTTTCATTTATATAGGCTGACTCCTTTTTTAAATCAGATCGAACGTCTACGGGACGGTCTTCTGCCAAAGGATCGCGTACGAGCAATTCAGGAGGAATTGGGGGGATTCTTGGATGCAGAAGTCCTAAACCCAAAAGGGAATACTATTCAGGTATGTATAAACAATAGGGATTGTACACAGAGCAACTTTTGTATGTAGTGCATAAACTCGATCCCTGTATCAAATTTAATATTGTCATGATGATCTTGTGTAATATAATGGTTCCTTCATTGATGAGTGCAAAACACTAAATAAACAATAAAACAACATAAATGAATTCTCTGCCGCGGCACAAAAAGTGGCCAAAATGCTGTCGCGGCAACAAAAGTTGCCAAAATGAATTCTCTGCCGCGGCAGAAGGTTATTTGTCCCGGTTTGTGTTACGAACCGGGATGGTTGCTCCACCCTCTCGCCCTCTGCCGCGGCCACGTGTACCCCCTTTTGTCCCGGTTGGTGGGGCAACCGGGACTAAAGGTTGGGGCTTTAGTCCCGATTGCCCCGTCCCGGTGGAGGCTATTGCTTAGCTTGTTGTTACTTTGTCTATTTATTGTAAAGAAGTCCTCAGCCAATGAGATCCGGGCATGTAAGACTTGTCTATTCTTGCTTAACTTATATGACTACGATTATATGTCACTTGCTACTGTGTGACATCTTCCAGTGTATGCGGTTTGAAGTAAAGCATGAACCATCCGGCAGGGGCGGAGACAGGGAGGGGCGAGCAGGGGCAGCACCCCCCCCCTATGATTTAGATTTTGTAACTAAAACTATCCATCAAAGTACTATTTGTATGATTTTTTATCTATTTTAGCCACCCCTAATCAAACTTATAACACTAATACACTCCAATTGCCCCCCTCAATGATAAATTCTGGCTCCGCCCCTGCCATCCGGGTATGTAAGACGTTAATGCAAGCCTCGGCGGATGCTTGGATCACATCAACGATTGCTTAGTTGAGAGACACCTCTAGAACCCACTTGCAAGAGAGCTACGTGAGCTCATGACTTGAAAGGTGTTGAACCAATTTGACGTTACAAATGATGGTTGGCCGCGCTTTTCGACCCATTATTCCGGTTGATAAGACCGCAAAGAAAGAAAGCTCAGGTGTGTTAATTCTTGCAACCCAACAATAGCGGGATAGTCAAAAGACATGGAGAGTTCCACGATGCAGGGTTAGGTCGCCACGGCTATGAAAACTCTACCTTTGCCTTCACAATGCCACCAGCATGGGCTATTCAAAGGAAGTGAGGATATTTGAGGATGTCTTCCACCCTAGCAATACTACTACATGCGCATATGAGAGCAACGAGGCTTGGATGACGTGAACAACACTTTATTCTGGGGATGAGCTAGCGCGCGAACTTTCCCGCTGCGGCTCCCGCACGCGCGCCTCCTTGCCCACGTGATTTTGATCCAATGTTGCAAGAAAAATTCAGGAAAAAACCTCAAAAAATCAAAAATGTCATGCAATAATGAAAAATGATCTGGCAATTTAGGTGTGTGTATGCTCCGAGGGACTAGAGAAGACACGTTTTCTCCTTAGATTTTGGATTATTTTGTTTAGGAGGGAGGAAAACTCAATGAGGAAGAGCAATCAGTTGAAGAGACACGGCAACCCTCACGTGGGTTGTACATGCCAGTGATCCGCTTCTACATCTGAAAGGATTAATTTGGTATGTGTGTCCTTCACTTTTCCAACAAACATTGGTCGTCAACGTTTCCAACATTTTACCGGTACCTCCCATACCCATGCCTATAGTACTTTGCATTGTTGTAGACCTACTAAACTGTGTTATTGTGCTTCTTCGCCTGGCCCCGTGGATGCATCATAGGATAGGAGCCTTACATAGCTACCTACGTGCATTGTTGTAGTGGGTAATTCCATCGACCATATATAACATGGCGAGGAGGTTGTTGCGTCGAACGAACTGAATGCATATATGCAAATGAGTTGGTGGCCTATATTAACAACACAATAAACCATTCAAGTCAAACAGAGTGCATATGTGCCGCCATCGATCCGTTCCCTCTATGTTTGTGGCAAACTATAACACTTAAATTGAGTACATAACAGTTAGTCATAATCATTAATCAATTATACGACTATTCAATTTGATAGGATATACTCAAAATATCTGCCAACGCTAAGTAAACGAGATTTCATACATATTATATTACTATTTTATTTCTCAAAAATAAAATCAAAAATGGATTTCCTCCAAATGGTTTTTGATGCGCTGACATATGAGATGTGGTCTGACAACCACACGGCTTTCGGTGGCAACAACTAGCAAAAACGCAAGTTGCAGGTTGCAACCACGTCCACGTCCAAGTCACGACGCCCTGCCGCCCACCCTATAAAAGACACTCATGCAGCACCTGCACTTGAGGACCCACCCTTGTTGTGTCGGGTTCATGGATCCTCCGCGGAATGCCCATGCGTTTGATCTTCTCAGTCTGGCTTGCCTCTCAGAATCTCGTATTCAGTGATATTTGTCGGTGTCTCGTGTAGCCTGCAGGTGAGCAAAGGCCACCATGAACTGGCCCAGCTTGATTTCTCATCCATTTATCTGATCATTTTTTTCTTGTGGGCCAATTAGACAAATGGATGGAAAGAAAGGTGTATATGTTACCTGAGTATTGATTAGAACTGGAGCTAGCCAATCCAATAAATGATTCTAATTTGTTATTGTCATTTGCATAATTTAGTTTTACCGCTATGGCTGGTTGCTTATGGTATTGTTTATTTCGTTCATTCCTGCACAACCAGTCAATAATGTGTGAGGATTTCTGGCACTTGCAGTTTGATGTGAAGAAGGATTTGCGTGCCCCTCCATCGGGATATTTAAGACGTTCATGCAACACTTTCATACTGCAGGAGAGACATGGTGTCAGGGCCCAGTCAGAGGGCAATTGCGCGAGATTTTGATTCGAAAGGCACTACACTTTTCATCACAGCGAACAAAACAACACAAGGCGATCGATCAAGGATGCTTTTCGCGGTAGCAATACATGGAAGCCCTGGCATGAGTCCACGACATCGACGGGGAGGGATCCACTTTCAAGTGTGAAAGGCTTCATTCGGCCGTTTTCATCCATGTTTTCAAGCGGCACAGGGGATGCGCGTGCCCAACATTTTACCGACACCTCCCACACCCATTCCTACGTTTTGCATTGTTTTGTAACCCTCGGCACCTCAGCTCACCTGTGTTCCATTGTTATTTTCTTGCTCCTACTCCTATGGATCCATTGCTAGCTAGGAGGTTTATATATAGTCACATGTATATAAAGCAGTTAATACAATCCAACGCAGATGGGTACGGAGGTTGTTGTACCGATCAGACTGAGCATAAACTGATAATATGGTGAGTCATGATGCACCTAACTACTCAAGTAAATTAGACCGCGACAGTGTTATCATCTTACAACTCTCTCGTGTGGTAACTATATACGCCAAACTGAAGAAGAATACTAGTTGTAAATAATGCATACACAAAGTGAACACAATGGATCTGATGTAATCATGACATTTGCGACAAGTATGCTGGTACATGGCATTAATCACATAAAACAATATTGTTATAGTGCTCCTTTCATCGTTTGCACTCAGAATATGAGACCAACATGAAACCACTCAATAAAACACTAAGGACACATTTGGTTGACTGTAAGGATTCCTCGTCTCCATGTGGGCAAGGCCCTGGAGAAACGACTTAATTATTATTTTCTCCACCTTGTTTGGTTTTCAAGATTTTCTTAGGTTGCATTGGATGAGAAACAATCATCACTTTATTTGGTTGGTTGCACACATCGTTTTTGGATCGGATGATTTAAATGATAGATGTTTGGTTCCCACATGAGGTTGCATACAATTACCAAGCGTCATTTTGTGTGAGCTTACCAACAGTACGTACGATCATGGAAGAATGAGAACAACAGGGGCTTGACGATCACCAGAATGAGGATGACCACTGGTGGAAACAACCCTATTGGTCCCGATTGGTAAGGCGCTTTAGTCCCGGTTGCCCAACCGGGACGGGGCAATCAGGACTAAAGCCCTAACCTTTAGTCCCGGTTGCCCCACCAACCGGGACAAATGGGTGCACATGTGGCAGCGGCAGAGGGCGAGAGGGGTGGAGAATTAGTCTCGGTTCGTAACACGAACCGGGACCAATAACCTTCTGCCGCGGCAGAGATTTGGCCCATTTCTTTGTCGCGTCAGAGAATTCATTTTGGCACATTTTGTTGCCGCGGCAGCATTTTCGCCACTTTTTGTGACGCGGCAGAGAATTCATTTAGGTTGTTTTATTGTTTATTTAGTGTTTTGCACTTATCAATGAAGAAACCTTATATTACACAAGATCATCATGACAATATTACATTCAATACACGGATCGAGTTCATGCACTACATACAAAAGTTGCTATTCGATGCTACCGGCCAATTCTTTCAAAGTTGCTATTTTTATAATCCCTATTGTCTATACACAGCCGAATAGTATTCCTCTTTTGGGTTTAGGACTTCTGCATCCAAGAATCCCGCCAATTCCTCCTGAATTGCTCGTACGCGATCCTTTGTCAGAAGACCGTCTCGTAGACGTTCGATCTGATTTAAAAAAGGAGTCAGTCTATATGAATGAAACTAAACACAATTTGTTTGTAATTAAAAACTATAGAAATTGTTTACGTACGTGGAGTTGTTCTAAATTTCTACCCTTCTCATCGCACGTCTGCCAGATGAACTCGCAAGCATGGTATCCACATAGATTGTTACCTGGTCCCTGCGTCAGGCACTTTACGAGAACAGAGTTCAATCAAAATAATAATCAAGCATGATAATAACTGTATCAAAACTAGAATCAAAGAGAAGCGTGGATATAGCTAGTGGTGCTTACATTTAGTGGTTGAAATGTAAGCTCCTCTTTCCAAACACCCCTAGCCTTGTTTGTGAACTGTTTCCAAGCGCTGCCCGACGAAGAAAACGAATAAAAGAAGTTATTAATTACTTGATATCATAAAATTCACTAACGTTGCCGATATAGTGTCGTAATGATTAGAATTACCGCTGGAGAAGCATCTACATGTCCTTCCACGTCTTAAAGGGTTTATGTTTCGAGCCCATGACTAGTACACGCCCTTTGTCAAGTTGAATGATTAACAGAATATAGTGGAAGCTATGAATGAATAACTAATCAATTATATACTTAACATCGAGTAAGCGAAATAGAAAGTGTATACAAGACAATAACACTCACTCGAAGTTGTAAGGAAAAAGTATTTCCCTTCTGGTTTCTTGAAACCTTAACGCGTGTACTATATTATCCTCCGTATCCTGGGAGCTTGTTTTGAGATTAGCTTCATAAACCCAATATGGGTCAATGAAGCCAATGTCATAGATTTGTCCTCTGCTGCATTCGAGAATCTTCATTCTGCATATTACAGTATGATTATATACATGCAATAAACAAGGTGAGATAGCTGGAGACTAAATTAATTACAGAATTAGTACTTACAGACAATAGGCACTGATGATCGATTTGTCCAAGGCGTCTTGATTGAATAATTGAAATAGTTCATCAAATTCAATGGATATCATGTCATCCTTTTCTTTCCCATGATGCTTTTTTGTAACCCTCAGCACTATCCAGTTAGCCCCGGCCTTTGTGGCATGCATGTACCAGTTATGCAATCTTCGCATTTTTGTTGGAAGATTGTCTACCTCCTCAGGTTTGACGAGAGGTTTGCCGTACTGGTATTTGTATGCTACTTCACTCACGGGGAAGAACTCTAACTGGGATAAGTACTGGGCAATACTCATACCATGAGCAGCGGCAGCTTCTCCGTATTGTGCAACTACCTCTGGATCATACTGCTCTTCGGCCCCATATTTTCTCGACCCCACATTGGTTTGGGAAATCACCTTGAGAGGAGCGCAAGTCTGTTTTGCTTGTTCTCCGAGCTGGGCAACAGATTTCTCGCTTGCATCAGTACTGCTCTTCGAGGCTTTTTGTGCCGCATGTGACTTGAGAATAGAACGCTCATAGTCTGATGACAGCTTTGGCTCGGGTTGATGAAGAGTCTTTAGCATTTTCAACACTTTGGCTATTTCTTCTTTGGTGATGGGGAACTCTGGCTCTTTCGGCCGCCTCAGCTTAGCGAAAAACGCTGTCGTTTCCGCATCAACGATCGCCGTAGTCTCCTCTTCAGTACAGTCATAAGCTCTCTTGGGAGGAACCTTTGGTACTTTTGGAAGAGGCTCTTGTTTACGTTTCGGCGATCGCTTACCACGACGCACAGTAGCGGTACGCTTACGCTTTTTATACTGAGGCGCCGGCGATGGCTCCCGCGGCGATGGCTGCGCCGGAGATTGGTGAGGCGACGGAGCCGGGTGAGGCGACGTAGACGGCTGCCGTGGCGGTGATAACCTCGCTGGAGACGGGTGAGGCGGCGGCGAAGATGGCCTTGGCATGTGATTTCGAAGCACGATACATTCCTTCGGCCATAGAATGGTGACGTTTTTTGCGTCTCCTAGTACAGTCACATCCCCTTCACCTGAAGGGTAGTGAAGATCCAAAACTTCAAAGGTGGGCATGATTTCATCCACCCCGACAACAGCGTAGCCCTCTGAAACCGGACGACAGTGGTAAGTTGGTGTGGGTCCAATTGGTAAGGCATAGCCGACCGCCACCTTCATTGATATGTTCACAACTTTGACATGTAGCTCGCAGTGTGTCATCTTTGTGATATCATCCACTGGGTAGCCAACAGGAGCCATCGTCGGTGCACCATCGTCATCGCCATTGTCATCACCCGGGACCTCGGTGGAAGCCACACTGCTTTTTCGATTATTCGATAGGCCGGTAGCATCGAATGCAGTGTGCTGCTGAGATGGGCCGGTAGTACTTTGCTCTTTAAGTGTGTTAATTTCATCTTGTTGTTGCTTTAATCGTTCTTCAATTAAACGCATTCGCTCTTTCTGACTATCTGCTTCAACTTCCGCCCTGTCCTTTCTCCTCTGACAGCTTCTATCAGGATATTTCTTCCTCTCTTCGGGAAACCCAGTCCTCCATGGTTGGGAGCCTCTTGTGCCTCGTGTTCGTCCATCATGTTCCTTATTTCCAAGGGCGAGTGTGAGCTCATCATTCTCTCTATCGGGAATGAAGTCCCCATCTTTAACAGCCTTTACTGCTTTTCTCATCCTCTCGATTGGCAAGGGGTCTTCTTTATGTCGAATGTTATATGTACACCTCCCTTCCGATTCCAACGTGTCCCCATGCCCGTAAAACCAATTCCTTGCACGTTCTACCCAATCGTCTGTCTCTACGGTGATCTTTTTAGCACGCAGTTCATTCTCAAGTTTCTCCCACTTAGGAACGCCAGCCCTGTAGCTACCTTGCCCCATAGTATGGTGATACTTCTTGTTAGCAGCATTCAGCTTATTCGTTGCAGACATTTTCTTAGCTTTTTCTGATGTCTTGTATTCCACAAACTCAGCCCAGAATGGTTTTATCTTCTCAAACTGAATATTCTTGAAATCGGGAGTCTTCTCTTTCACGACATAGTCAAGGTGCAATCTTTTCTTCTAGTTGGTGAAACACTGGGCCATCTTCTTCAAAGCCCACTCCCTGACCTTAGCCTCCATGGCTCTCCCATGTTGTAAGGCGTCCTCAACTGGATCCTCCGCATTTGGATCCAGCTCTATCTTCGGTAGTTTGAAATTAACCATGAGCCTCTTCCATAGTAAATCTTTGGCGTGGTTAGGGACAAATAAACATGTTCCCTCTTCATCCGCATTAGCAGGCCTATTCCAATTTCTAATGGTGATCGGGATTAAGGCCCTTACGATTACTCCGCATTGTGCCACAAATTTGTTTGCGACAACTTCGGGAGCCGTCGGTTTGCCGTCTTCAGCGACATCTTCGATCCTGAACCTCTCATGGTCTTGCAACTTTTTGGTTGGGCCTCGTCTGCTCTTTTCAGTAGATTCCTTCGATCTGGAGGGCTAAAAGAAGAAAGATCGTCGTTACTATTTCTATATAGATAGCAGATGATTAATTAATGAATTGATTATATTACATGCACCTCGCCGGAGCGGTCGTCTTCTCGATTACACAAGGCATCGTCTTCTCCCTCGCGGAAGGCAACACCTTCAACCTCAAACAAGTCGTCTATTCCGGTAAAAAGAGGATCACCCTCACCGGAGTTGTTCAGAAACGTTGATACGTCTAAATTTTCTTCCCCACGGATCACACCTTGGATCAACTCTTCCTTTTCTTCGTATCTGACGTGTGGGTCCATATTTTCTGCATAGGTGGAAAAACGAATAAGTCAAAGCGGCTAAAGGAGAAATTTAGGTACGGTGTTGAGAGATATAAACCCTAATTCAGAGAAACCCTAATATATGCATACACAATAATAAAAATGAAGAGAAACCCTAAACCCTAAACCTAGCTACAAAAAGGAAACCGTGTAGTATATAGGTAACTCTAGCTAAAATCAACTAAAATCAATATTCCGGAGTTCCGAGGGGTGTAAAACCTAGTTCGGAGAAACCTCGGATGCATATCAGAGGGGACCATGAGTATAAGGCTACAAAAGGGAAACTATCCAGCAGATAGGTAACACTAGATACTAACAAAATACCATATTGGAATCGATTTAAGAGGGTTCGGAATGCCCTGGCGAAGGCACATCGTCGAACCCACATGCACCTAAGGGGTATTAATGATTCCTTATCTAAGATAGGGTTTTTAAGATAGGGCCGAAGACTAATAATACCAAACTAATTAATAAACCTAATAAAACCTAACTAATAATAAACCTAATAATCCAAACACCGAAAATAAAGGGAAACCCTAAAGCATCGATGCAATGATCAAGCAAGTATGATGATATGACAAGTTAAATTGTATTGAAAAGTAACCCTAAAGCACGCTCGACAAATTAAACGGGGTCCCGAGGGGCGCAAACCCTAACTCGGGGAAACTCCAAAATCACCTGTGAGGGGTTACTATGTTCTTCTAATCAAACTTGGTATATTATTTAAGTTGCTTCACAATGCATGATTATAGCTTAAATAGGTAGGTTTCATTTTTCTGAACATTTTGGTATATTATACATATTTTTCTGACTTATAAATAATAAGTTCGGGGTTCGGGGTGGCCGGAATCAGCGGTGGAGGCGGTGGCCGGAGTCGGCGAGGCTTGGAGCGCCGGCGAGGAGCACGTGGAGGCGCGACAGCGGGGCAGCGCGTGGAGTCCGACGGCGGGGCAGCGCGTGGAGGCCGACAGCGGGGCCGAAAAATAGTATGTAAAAAATATGATAATATACATATACATATACATATACAAATACAAAATATGATAATATATAAAAAAATATGATAATATACATATACTACTTAAGTAGATTATTTTCTATGAATTTTACAAGTTCCATCTAAAATCTGCCAAAATAAATCGAATTAAAGTAAATAGTCAAACGTGACCGTTTGACCACGCCGACGTGGCGCTGAGGGACGAACTGCCGATCGATTCCCCTGCTCGTCTCGGTTTCGATCTCCTACCCCCTCTTCCCCTCGAAGCACATATTCTTTCTGACATTTTTCCCCTTTGTAGATCGCCGCAGAGCTTGTGATTTCTCGCCGGAGCCACCAACCGCTGCCTAGACCCCTCGTCCTCGCCATGCTAGCCGCGCCGCGCTGCCCACGCTGCTGCTGCTATTTAAGAGGGCCCACCCGTCAGTGACTCAGCCCCGCTAGGGTCACGAGCTGCACCAAGCTTGGCGGAAGCTCGGGCCGAGCTCTTTTTGTGGCTCGCCAGCGGCGGCAAGCTGGCTCGGGCTCGGCAATTTCGAACACAATGGGCATTTGTTTTCTTAGATTGCATCCAAAATATACCATAGCAATATACATGTGGTTTTGACCGCGCGACCCCTTCGCCCATGTCTCGCCCATGCGTGGGCGAACAGGGGAACTCCCATCGCCGCCGCATCCTCCCCCCTCTCCTCACCTTCCCCTCGTCGCTGCGCTGCAGGGCGGGCCACCAGGCCTTGCCTGTGCGTTGCCGGCACCGGCGGTGGCGGCTACTTGTTCCCCGCGCGTGAGGAGTAGCGGCGCGGCGCAAGCTTCCGGCAGAGGGAGGGGGAGGAAAGAGGCAGGGAGAGGGGGCGTACCTTCTGGAGGCGATGACACGCGGCGGTGGTGGCGCTGCTAGCCGGGGACGACGCGGCGCGGTCGGGGAAGGAGACGCGGGCGGCACGGTCGGGGAAGGAGACGCGGGCGGAAGTGGCGGCCGGAGCGCGCAGCGGTGGCGGCCGGAGGCGGAGGCGCTGACGACGACGGAGGGCGCGGGCAGCCTGGCGGCGTCGTCGATGAAACAGAGAAGAAGCAGAGAAGTAAGATGGGAAAGAAGAAGAAGAGAAGTTATAAAGGGGAGGGAGTATACGTCCCGGTTGGTGGCTCCAACTGGGACTAAAGGGTCATACGTACCGGTTGGAGCCACCAACCGGGACGTATACTCCAATTTTCAGCAGATGAAGGGGCGCGCGCAGGGGGTTTTTAGTCCCGGTTGGTGGCTCCAACCGGGACATATTCCCCTGTTTTCAAAAAAAATTCAGGTATTTTCTCTCTGTGTCCGCCTTATTTTTTATTTTGGGGTTCAAATTTGTAATGTTTTTTAAATGATAATTAATTTGGAATTTAGAAAAACTTTAAACATAAAAAGTATTTGGATTTGAATAAATAATTCAAAATCATTTTCTGTTTTAAAAAATAATTAATGTAACCATTTAAAATATGAACCATTTACAATTAAAAATGAATTAACTTATATTTTTTTAATATCAATTTGGAATTTAGAAAAACTTTAAACATAAAAAGTGTATGGATTTGAATAAATAATCCAAAACCATTTTCTATTTTTAAAAAATAATTAATGTAACCATTAAAAATTAAAAATGAATTAACTTATATTTTTTTAATATCAATTTGGAATTTAGAAAAACTTTAAACATAAAAAGTGTATGGATTTGAATAAATAATCCAAAACCATTTTCTATTTTTAAAAAATAATTAATGTAACCATTTAAAATTAAAAATGAATTAACTTATATTTTTTGAATATTAATTTGGAATTTAGAAAAACTTTAAACATAAAAAGTGTTTGGATTTGAATAAATAATTCAAAACCATTTTCTGTTTTAAAAAATAATTAATGTAACCATTTAAAATATGAACCATTTACAATTAAAAATGAATTAACTTATATTTTTTAATATCAATTTGGAATTTAGAAAAACTTTAAACATAAAAAGTGTTTGGATTTGAATAAGTAATTCAAAACCATTTTCTGTTTTTAATGGGCGGAAAAAAAGGACGGAAAATAATGGGCGGAAAGAAAATTTGATTAGGATAGAACTGGAATTAAAGTACATAACGCAACTAACACAAAGTTACATAGAAGAACTGAAAATTAAGATACATGGCCAGATTAAGCCACAATCGGTCGAACTTGTTTTGCAATGTTGGAATAATTCAGTCATGTTCCTGCCTACACCTGTAATACTCGCCACTGTAGCCGTCGTACTCGCCGCGGTCGTCGTCGCTATCGTCGTCGGGGTCGCCGTAGTTGAACCTTGAAGGTTGAGTACGAGTGGGCTGGACTTGAGGGTAGTGCAGGCGGGGGCTAGAGTCGGCGGCCGTGTCATAGGCCATGACACTCTGGAGAGTCTGGCCGCGCCACCACAGCCGACGGCCGGCCTCGTTGAAGTTCGGAGGAGGTGGGCCCTCCTCCTCGTGCCTGGCGAGTGCCCTCTCACGCCGATCCACGAAGAAGGCTTCCCAAGTCGGGAAATAGTCGGGATGCCATCTGGGATTCCTCCGCTGCTCCGGCGTGAGCTCGAAGTAGTAGTGGTTCGTGATGGCCATCCGACGCGCCACACCTAGAGGGACAGGAGGAACCGGCACGCCTCCGGCGCTCAGCATCCAGCCGACGGGGACATAGTAGCCCGGCGGGCAGGGGTAGTTCGAGGCGCAAAGCGCCTCCGCCTCCCTGGGAGTTAGTGCTACGGTGGAAGCCATGGGAAAGAGTGATGAGGTTGCAGATATGAGTCT
Source organism: Avena atlantica (assembly GCA_910589765.1). Lineage (NCBI taxonomy): Eukaryota > Viridiplantae > Streptophyta > Magnoliopsida > Poales > Poaceae > Avena > Avena atlantica. The sequence goes on from OU342733.1 coordinate 468,903,769, forward strand.
AGAGATGTGCAATGACAATGGAGGCCAACCCTACATATATATATAGTGAAGAACTGGCAGGAAGAACTGGAGGGAAGAACTGGCGGGAAAAATGGCGTGTAGACATTATGTCGTGCGGTGTGTACCTTGTCCCGGATGGTGTCACCAACCGGGACTAAATATGAACCTTTAGTCCCGGTTGGAGACACCAACCGGGACAAAACACGAGTCAGCACTAATAATAGGGGTGAGTGTCGGAAAGTGGAAAAGGGCTTTTCCGTGCGACAAAAAGGAAAACTTTCTCCTGCAACATTGTTCTCCATACCAATGTCCACACAGATGCATAATATGGTCACAACATCACAAACTATGTCGTGATTCAGCACATAACATCGGTCATTTGGACCGAAAGCCATGAAACCTCGAACATGATAGGTCATTTTGTGAAGGTTTTTTCGAAACATGATCAATATACCAAGTCTGGTATTTTTCCTTTCAACTATGTAACATAATATGACACCACGCGAAGGATTTTCATTGTTCGGATTTTTTTGTATTTATTATGCCCGTTTTGAATTATCTGAATTTCTAACTATGGTCGAACCGGTGTGCATGAAGATAGGGGACGAGCATCGTTAGAACTTGCATTGGATCTCTGAAGAAACCACATATTGCGAGTCTAAAAATGGTTTTTTCAAAAAATCACGGGCGATAGATCATGTACCTGTAGTACAAACCGGACCCACTTCCTGCCGATTCGGCAGACATTTGTCCTTTTTACCCGGGATGGAAGAAAAGGTTTGAGATGTCCCGGTTGGGAGATAGTCCATGTAAGGTGGTCTAGTATTTTAGGAAAATTGGACGGTAGAATTCTGAAACGGCATTTTGGTGGTTACTTCACAAAACGACCCGTTTTTTGCGCTCGGAAAATGGAAAAGGGTTTTTCCGTGCGACAAAAAGGAAAACTTCCTCCTCCAACATTGTTCTCCATACCAATGTCCACACACATGCATAATATGGGCACAACATCACAAACTATGCCGTGATTCAGCACATAACATCGGTCATTTGGACCGAAAGCCATGAAACCTCGAACATGATAGGTCATTTTGTGAAGGTTTTTTCGAAACATGATCAATATACCATGCCTGGTATTTTTCCTTTCAACTATGTAACATAATATGACACCACGCGAAGGATTTTCATTGTTCGGATTTTTTTTTGAATTTATTATGCCCGTTTTGAATTATCTGAATTTCTAACTATGGTGGAACCGGTGTGCATGAAGATAGGGGACGAGCATCGTTAGAACTTGCATTGGATCTCTGAAGAAACCACATATTGCGAGTCTAAAAATGATTTTTTCAAAAAATCACGGGCGATAGATCATCTACCTGTAGTACAAACCGGACCCACTTCCTACCGATTCGGCAGACATTTGTCCTTTTTACCCGGGATGGACGAAAAGGTTTGAGATGTCCCGGTTGGGAGATAGTCCATGTAAGGTAGTCTAGTATTTTAGGAAAATGGGACGGTAGCATTCTGAAACGGCATTTTGATGGTTACTTCACAAAACGATCCGTTTTTTGCGCTCGGAAAATGGAAAAGGGCTTTTCCGTGCGACAAAAAGGAAAACTTCCTCCTGCAACATTGTTCTCCATACCAATGTCCACACACATGCATAATATGGGCACAACATTATGTCGACATTATGTCGTGCGGCGTGTACCTTGTCCCGGATGGTGTCACCAACCGGGACTAAAGATCAACCTGTAGTCCTGGTTGGAGACACCAACCGGGACAAAACACGAGTCAACACTAATGATAGGGGTGAGTGTCGATATTATTTCGTAAGTATCGACACTATGCCGAGCTGTTTGTACTATAAATAGGCATCCTTGCGAGTCCAGTCCTCCATCCAGTTTGAGGCATCTCCAAGATGTTTTTCGAGAGCAGGGACACCACTGCGGCCAGTTTCAGGGAGATGCCGACGGAGCAAAGTCCTCCGGCATCTCTGAGAAACTGGTCATAGAGGCACTCCCTAATATGTGAAATTAGTTAGCTCTGAGGCGTATTGATCTAGTTAGAGAAGTTACAAGCTGCAAGATGGTTTTCGAGAGCAGGGACACCACTGCGGCCAGTTTCAGGGAGATGCCGACGGAGCCCAGTCCTCCGGCATCTCCAAGAAACTGGTCATAGAGGCACTCCCTAATATGTGAAATTAGTTAGCTCCGAGGCGTATTGATCTAGTTAGAGAAGTTACAAGATGCAGGATGGTTTTCGAGAGCAGGGACACCACCACGACCAGTTTCAGGGAGATGCCGCCGGATCCCAGTCCTCCGGCATCTCCAAGAAACTGGTCATAGAGGCACTCCCTAATATGTGACTGCGCGCGTTTGGAGATCAGATCTTAATGGTAAGTACGAATCGGGACAACTTCTTCATAGTCCCGGTCCAGCCACAAAACGGGACTAACACTCAAGACATTTATTAATATTAAAAACCGAGACTACAAAACCGGGACTAAAGGCCACAAACCGCGAAAGATATCCTTCGGTCAAGCCACAAACCGCGAAAGACATGAACTAGAGTTACATAATATGAGCATGAACTTCTTGGCATATGTCCTTCCTTATGATCGCTTCAGACGTAACCATGGAGCATCTTTTTTACTTAACGGAATGCTTGGGTCAGTTTTCACTGTGAAGGGCGGAATTTCATCAAACTTATTATAATCTTCTGACATGTCTGTCTTGTCCTCGATTCCCATGATGTTTCTTTTCCCTGAAAGAACTATGTGACGCTTTGGCTCATCATATGATGTATTCGTTTGCATATTTTTTGTTTTTTCGGTCTGGAGGACATGTCCTTCACATAGAAAACCTGAGACACATCATTGGCTAGGACGAATGGTTCATGTCTATAACCAAGATTGTTGAGATCCACTGTTGTCATTCCGTACAACTGGTCTATCTTTACCCCTTCCCCATTCAGGTTGACCCATTTGCAGCGAAACAAAGGGACCTTAAAAGAGACTCCATAATCTAGTTGCCATATCTTCTATGTGTAACCATAATATGTGTCCTTTTGTCCATTCTCGTCTATTGCATCAAAGCGGACACCGCTATTTTGGTTGGTGCTCTTTTTATCTTGGGTGATCGTGTAGAATGTATTCCCATTTATTTCGTACCCTTGGAAATTCAATACAGTAGAAGATGGTGACGCAGCCAACAAGTATAGCTGATCTCCAACAGTGGTGTCATTCAAGAGATGTGTCCGCATCCAACCACCGAAAGACTTCATGTGTTCATCTGTAATCCATGATTCAGGCTTCCCTGGGTTTTTGTAGCGTACGATATTCTTGTGTTCCTCGATATACGGAGCTGCCAAGGTGGAATTATGTAGAACTGTGTAGTGTGCTTTAGTGAAAGAATCCCCGTCCCTACATATCATTGCTTTCTTTCCCAGCGTGCCTTTTCCACTTAGTCTTCCCTCATGCCGCGAGTCAGAAACACCAATCGGCTTAAGGTTAAGAATAAAGTCAACACAAAACTCAATGACCTCCTCTGTTCCATATCCCTTTGAGATGCTTCCTTCTGGCTAGCACGGTTATGAACATATTTCTTTAAGACTCCCATGAACCTTTCAAAGGGGAACATATTGTGCAGAAATACCGGACCGAGAATGGCAATCTCTTCCACTAGATGAACCAGGAGATGCATCATAATATTAAAGAAGGATGGTGGGAACACCAATTCAAAACTAACAAGACATTGTACCACATCCTTCTGTAACCTTGGCAGAATATCTGGATTGATTACCTTCTGAGATATTGCATTGAGGAATGCACACAGCTTCACAATGGGTACTCGAACATTTTCCGGTAGAAGCCCCCTCAATGCAATCGGAAGCAACTGCGTCATAATCACGTGACAGTCATGAGACTTCAGGTTTTGGAACTTTTGCTCTGCCATATTTATTATCCCCTTTATATTAGATGAGAAGCCCGACGGCACCTTGATAATGTAAAGGACTTCAAAAAAGATTTTCTTCTCTGCTTTGGTAAGAGCATAGCTGGCACGACTTAAGTGACGCCCTTTATCCGTCTTGTTATGTGTATGCATGTTCTTTGGGTCTTTCATAATTTGTTGGTCCTCCCGTGCTTCAGGTGTATCTTTTGTCTTCCCATACACGCCTAGGAATCCTAGCAGGTTCACGCAAAGATTCTTCGTCACGTGCATCACGTCGATTGAAGAGCGGACACGCAGGACTTTCCAATATGGCAGCTCCCAAAATATAGGTTTCTTCTTCCACATGGGTGCGTGTCCTGTAGCGACGTCGTTCGGAACTGATTGACCGCCGGGACCCTTTCCAAAGATTACTTCTATGTCCTTGACCATACCAAATACATCATCACCAGCAGGGAGTTCAGGCTTCTTCCGGTGATCTGCATCACCTTTGAAATGCTTGCCTTTCTTTCTTACGGGATGATTGGTCGGAAGAAATCGTCGATTCGCCAGGTACACAACCTTCTTGCATTTATGCAAACTAGTTAAATGCCCGTGCGTTGCAACGGGAAATTGAAGTTTCTTTCGTTGCACCACAAGCAATATAATGATGTGAAAAATCACATGTATAAAATAATAGTGACATGATAATAATATATAAAAACATCAATATTTCACTTCACTTGGTGTGTAATTCCATTTTGATATCTATTAGGATATACGCCATTCGTTTCATTTGTGAAATTTGTATTGATAAGATTTTCTACTTGACTCCGATGGTGTAATATTGTACTGCTCAAGGTAGTAATGATTGCATCAGGTTGGCATGGCAACATGAAACCGAGAAGTGTTATCCAAAACCAACCCTTGAAGAGAAAAGAATACCCTAACTCATGTATCAAACCAGAAAATAATACACTGAGCTCTCATGCATGACCATCGGAGTCACTGTATGACTAAACATAGCATTCAAAGCCTCAAATTTGCTAAGTTTTACCAATTCTATTACAACCAAGGTAAAAGAAATAAAAAAGGTTCTCCCTTTGATGCATATTACGGATGTATCTAGCACTAAAACATGTCTATATACATCCGATCGAGTGACAATTGATATGGATTGGACGTAGTAGAAGATATAACAAAAAAAACTATGAATACGCATACCGCCAATCCTCTGTGATCCGGAAAAAATCAACTTTGTGATTCTCTCAGCAGCCAGTGAAAGTAAGATCAAATTCTTTTGCGTCCAACGGAAAAGAATTTGGAATAACCTCTGAACACACACAATATTTAACGAATCATGAACAAGAAAAAAAGGATATATAGTTGATTTTGACCAATAAAGTGTTACATGGAGCATGAGTCCTAGCACGTATACCATTCAATATCATATTGCATATGAGTATCATATTGAGAAGGAATTACAGAGTATATGAAGGTCATAATTGGCTTTCGGTTGTACAAACAAATACAAATACAAACAAAACTTGACCAGAAACAACCACGCCAACAAAGAAACTCGAACAAATGCTGTGAACATCTTGTAATTGGTGCTAAAATTCTTTCTCAATTTTGACCTGACACAAATTCTTTACAGCCTAGGCACATCAGCAACACAACTTGTCTGTATCAGCTGAGCTTCTCTCAGATTTGCACACCCCATGCGTCACCTATGAAGTTGTAACTTGATGCGTGAATTCTGACACCATGTGGCATAATTATTCTTTTGAAAATTTATTTGAAGCCATCCCATAAATTAAGCCTGTTCCTATAAGAAATGTGAGTCTTTAATAGTCAGGTCTAATGTGGCCTTACAGTACTAAGTAACGGTGACAGACACACAATGAGTTCCAATTTTTATTCCATAAGTTGTTAGATATTTCTTGGTCATGTTCAAATGTACAAGTATTAAAAAAACCAACCTAGCAGGCTTTCAAAGTATCAACTAATAATTTCAAAAGTAAAAAAACACTCCCTTCATTCCATATTAATTGTCGCAGATTTGTCTAGATTCCTATATATCTACACACTAAGACGCGTCTAGATATACATTCTCTACGGCATCCTGTATCATAATGATTCAATAGCTTTATGAGAAGAGGCAAGTATATTTTTAAGACACATGATTTATTCAATTTAGTCATCAACCAAGATAGCAAAAAGTAACTTTCTGAAGTTTATAAAAAATGTTTATTACACACAAGCATACCAAAGGAAAAAAAAATTAAACTAATACTCCATCCATCTGGAATTAAGTGATTTGGATTTGTCTAGATTCACATGTATCTAGACATGTTTTAGTGTGTAAATACATGCGGATCTAGAGAAATTCAAGTCACTTATTTCCGTACGGAAGATGTACAAAATAAACCTACATAATCTGATACAGGAAGCATTAAAACATGGAAAAGTTACGGGAACATGACCAGAACATGTATCATCTCTAGAGGAAATACAGCACATCATTTACACTCATGTTTTTACCGGAAAAGGTACCTCCCATTTCAAAAGAAAAATGTCACAATCAACATACAAAGATTTGCAATCAAGAACATATTTTACTGAGCAAACTGGTAATAACTGAAAGTGGATAGGAATATAGGATAAATTCCAAAACCCAAGAATCGAATTTTGTAATCATGCAGTGGAAAAGGTAAGAAACGTTGCAAGAGAATTATCTCCCTTTAAGCCAATACTGCCAGCCTCAGTAAAAATAATTGGTCCAGAGTAGCTGGAAAGCTGTAAGTTATTAGTCCGATGTAACTATCCTTTGGAAAACATCAAACACATGTAATGATATGAATCAGGTTAGCTAAATTTCATACAACGTACGGGCACCTGGAGATAATGGGCTTAGGGTAATGTATACCTTGCAAATGTTGTTATCATTGGTCTACCGATGTATAGGGGAGAGGTTCTTCCCATCAGAAATTATAGAATCGCCAACATCTTCAACATGAAGCCCAATAGATGAAATAGTTGAAGAATGATTTTGTTTAACACATATGACATCCGGACATCCAACTACCATTTCAACAATTCACTGCTCGTTCCTTTTCCCATGAAAAGGAATGAGTAGAGAATGCAAGGGAAGGGCTCACCTCAGGTCCTAGGCATCGTCCTATGGTAGGATTTGGCGTAGACTTCATGCTCTTTGAGCAAGAGGATGATGGCCGCAACATGATCCCCCATAGTTGTACCTCCTTCATGCATAGGCGAAGAGGCCGACAACATTGGCGGCGGCGGCGTGAAGTCTCGGCCTGCTAGCCCTTGTTCTGCCGCGTGAAGAAATTGGTGTGCCGCTTCCCCACTTTCCAATCAAGGATTGTACATGGGGGAGGATGTGGTGGCCTGGCGAGGCGAATTACTACGAATAATTACACAAGAAAAAGGAGATTAGTCAATTGAAAAACTCCTAACCAATAATTACCACGACTAAGATAACAAACACAAATTTGGCAGAAGCAAATCAAAATAGATGGCTCATTGCTAAGCTATGCATCACAGCACCAGCGTCTGCAATAGTACAACACCCAGAATTTCTACCCCTGAACTGTGAAGACAACATGGTATGTAGTTCCATAACATAGAGGAGACAGAAAACACACAGCAACCGAACCGACCTCTCCTCACGAAGCCGTCAGCAAGCAGCCTACATGGCTACATGCCCATGAAAACATGCAAGCATTGGATGATGGAACTCCCTAATTAGGAACGACCTTTTTCAGAAAACTCAAAACACATTAATCACAGAATTAATGTGATGCAAAGTTGCCATCGTTCTTTTTATCCCAAATTCCGAATACAGTATGAATGCGTAATTTAGGACACTGTGAGCACAGTACCTTGAGGAGCTTGTGCTTTAGTCCCCCCACTTCTCGAGAATCAGAACAAAAAATCGTCATAGGAAGATTCGACTTGTGAATAAGGAAGCCCGAAACCCTATGCGGAAATCTCACGATTCTGGTTATAACAGCGATGCGTTCCTCTGATCTGTACCTGCACGCACCGAATCAGCACATATCCACGGAGACGACTCGGGCAGGCAAGGAAAAGGGAGACAGAGGTATGGACTTACATGCGAGCAGGGCCTTCATGCCAGGCGACATCGCATGGTTGTGTACTTGGTTGAATGAGGGGTTGCCGTTGACCGTACTTGTTTCCATCACGAAGGGGGCTGGACCTGCAACTAACGGGGAAAGGAGGAAAGCAGTATGAGATGTGAGCTAGGTGAGCGTGCAGGGATGCATTGCCATGGACGCCGCTGCTCGAGGAGGAGGATGTTGTGAAAGACCTCTGAAGAAGGGCAATCGGAGAGGTTACCTAGAGCACTGAGATGAGATCGAACTGGCGCCGGCGCTGCTAGCTTTGCTAGGTCTCACACGCCCCTGATCTGCTCAGGATAGTTGGCGAAGACCCCGATCTGGTTGACCCACACCGCACAGACAGATCCGTGTCCGGCGTTGACGCCTTAGAATTTTAGGAAATGGCGAGGTGAGGGGCTCCCGCGCGGTGCATGCAGGATAGCTTGGTGCCGGGCACGAGGAAGAGAGGGAGATGAGCGGGGGTCATCGGCGTTGCTGCGGGAGATGCGAGTAGGATGAGATGAGAGCGTGAGGGATTGACGAGAAGACTGGAAACGGCTGCGTGAGACAGGGGATCGACTCGGAATGAGCTGGGGCCAGAGCGAGGGCGTGCCTACAAGTAAAGACGGGCGAAACGGAGCGAAACGCGACGAAGGCTGGGGCGAAACGCAGAATGCCAGGAAACGGAACACGAGTTTCTTTTTAGGCTTTCAAAGTATCAAGTAATAATTTCAAAAGTAAAAAAACACTCCCTTCATTCCATATTAATTGTCGCAGATTTGTCTAGATTCCTATATATCTACACACTAAGACGCGTCTAGATATACATTCTCTACGGCATCCTGTATCATAATAATTCAATAGCTTTATGAGAAGAGGCAAGTATATTTTTAAGACACATGATTTATTCAATTTAGTCATCAACCAAGATAGCAAATAGTAACTTTCTGAAGTTTATAAAAAATGTTTATTACACACAAGCATACCAAAGGAAAAAAAATTAAACTAATACTCCATCCATCTGGAATTAAGTGATTTGGATTTGTCTAGATTCACATGTATCTAGACATGTTTTAGTGTGTAAATACATGCGGATCTAGAGAAATTCAAGTCACTTATTTCCGTACGGAAGATGTACAAAATAAACCTACATAATCTGATACAGGAAGCATTAAAACATGGAAAAGTTACGGGAACATGACCAGAACATGTATCATCTCTAGAGGAAATACAGCACATCATTTACACTCATGTTTTTACCGGAAAAGGTACCTCCCATTTCAAAAGAAAAATGTCACAATCAACATACAAAGATTTGCAATCAAGAACATATTTTACCGAGCAAACTGGTAATAACTGAAAGTGGATAGGAATATAGGATAAATTCCAAAACCCAAGAATCGATTTTGTAATCATGCAGTGGAAAAGGTAAGAAACGTTGCAAGAGAATTATCTCCCTTTAAGCCAATACTGCCAGCCTCAGTAAAAATAATTGGTCCAGAGTAGCTGGAAAGCTGGAAGTTATTAGTCCGATGTAACTATCCTTTGGAAAACATCAAACACATGTAATGATATGAATCAGGTTAGCTAAATTTCATACAACGTACGGGCACCTGGAGATAATGGGCTTAGGGTAATGTATACCTTGCAAATGTTGTCATCATTGGTCTACCGATGTATAGGGGAGAGGTTCTTCCCATCAGAAATTATAGAATCGCCAACATCTTCAACATGAAGCCGAATAGATGAAATAGTTGAAGAATGATTTTGTTTAACACATATGACATCCGGACATCCAACTACCATTTCAACAATTCACTGCTCGTTCCTTTTCCCATGAAAAGGAATGAGTAGAGAATGCAAGGGAAGGGCTCACCTCGGGTCCTAGGCATCGTCCTATGGTAGGATTTGGCGTAGACTTCATGCTCTTTGAGCAAGAGGATGATGGCCGCAACATGATCCCCCATAGTTGTACCTCCTTCATGCATAGGCGAAGAGGCCGACAACATTGGCGGCGGCGGCGTGAAGTCTCGGCCTGCTAGCCCTTGTTCTGCCGCGTGAAGAAATTGGTGTGCCGCTTCCCCACTTTCCAATCAAGGATTGTACATGGGGGAGGATGTGGTGGCCTGGCGAGGCGAATTACTACGAATAATTACACAAGAAAAAGGAGATTAGTCAACTGAAAAACTCCTAACCAATAATTACCACGACTAAGATAACAAACACAAATTTGGCAGAAGCAAATCAAAATAGATGGCTCATTGCTAAGCTATGCATCACAGCACCAGCGTCTGCAATAGTACAACACCCAGAATTTCTACCCCTGAACTGTGAAGACAACATGGTATGTAGTTCCATAACATAGAGGAGACAGAAAACACACAACAACCGAACCGACCTCTCCTCACGAAGCCGTCAGCAAGCAGCCTACATGGCTACATGCCCATGAAAACATGCAAGCATTGGATGATGGAACTCCCTAATTAGGAACGACCTTTTTCAGAAAACTCAAAACACATTAATCACAGAATTAATGTGATGCAAAGTTGCCATCGTTCTTTTTATCCCAAATTCCGAATACAGTATGTGGCATAATTCTTTTTATCCCATCGTTCTTTTTATTTGAAGCCATCCCATAAATTAAGCCTGTTCCTATAAGAAATTTGAGTCTTTAATAGTCAGGTCTAATGTGGCCTTACAGTACTAAGTAACGGTGACAGACACACAATGAGTTCCAATTTTTATTCCATAAGTTGTTAGATATTTATTGGTCATGTTCAAATGTACAAGTATTAAAAAAACCAACCTAGCAGGCTTTCAAAGTATCAAGTAATAATTTCAAAAGTAAAAAAACACTCCCTTCATTCCATATTAATTGTCGCAGATTTGTCTAGATTCCTATATATCTACACACTAAGACGCGTCTAGATATACATTCTCTACGTCATCCTGTATCATAATAATTCAATAGCTTTATGAGAAGAGGCAAGTATATTTTTAAGACACATGATTTATTCAATTTAGTCATCAACCAAGATAGCAAAAAGTAACTTTCTGAAGTTTATAAAAAATGTTTATTACACACAAGCATACCAAAGGAAAAAAAATTAAACTAATACTCCATCCATCTGCAATTAAGTGATTTGGATTTGTCTAGATTCACATGCATCTAGACATGTTTTAGTGTGTAAATACATGCGGATCTAGAGAAATTCAAGTCACTTATTTCCGTACGGAAGATGTACAAAATAAACCTACATAATCTGATACAGGAAGCATTAAAACATGGAAAAGTTACGGGAACATGACCAGAACATGTATCATCTCTAGAGGAAATACAGCACATCATTTACACTCATGTTTTTACCGGAAAAGGTACCTCCCATTTCAAAAGAAAAATGTCACAATCAACATACAAAGATTTGCAATCAAGAACATATTTTACCGAGCAAACTGGTAATAACTGAAAGTGGATAGGAATATAGGATAAATTCCAAAACCCAAAAATCGAATTTTGTAATCATGCAGTGGAAAAGGTAAGAAACGTTGCAAGAGAATTATCTCCCTTTAAGCCAATACTGCCAGCCTCAGTAAAAATAATTGGTCCAGAGTAGCTGGAAAGCTGTAAGTTATTAGTCCGATGTAACTATCCTTTGGAAAACATCAAACACATGTAATGATATGAATCAGGTTAGCTAAATTTCATACAACGTACGGGCACCTGGAGATAATGGGCTTAGGGTAATGTATACCTTGCAAATGTTGTCATCATTGGTCTACCGATGTATAGGGGAGAGGTTCTTCCCATCAGAAATTATAGAATCGTCAACATCTTCAACATGAAGCCCAATAGATGAAATAGTTGAAGAATGATTTTGTTTAACACATATGACATCCGGACATCCAACTACCATTTCAACAATTCACTGCTCGTTCCTTTTCCCATGAAAAGGAATGAGTAGAGAATGCAAGGGAAGGGCTCACCTCGGGTCCTAGGCATCGTCCTATGGTAGGATTTGGCGTAGACTTCATGCTCTTTGAGCAAGAGGATGATGGCCGCAACATGATCCCCCATAGTTGTACCTCCTTCATGCATAGGCGAAGAGGCCGACAACATTGGCGGCGGCGGCGTGAAGTCTCGGCCTGCTAGCCCTTGTTCTGTCGCGTGAAGAAATTGGTGTGCCGCTTCCCCACTTTCCAATCAAGGATTGTACATGGGGGAGGATGTGGTGGCTTGGCGAGGCGAATTACTACGAATAATTACACAAGAAAAAGGAGATTAGTCAACTGAAAAACTCCTAACCAATAATTACCACGACTAAGATAACAAACACAAATTTGGCAGAAGCAAATCAAAATAGATGGCTCATTGCTAAGCTATGCATCACAGCACCAGCGTCTGCAATAGTACAACACCCAGAATTTCTACCCCTGAACTGTGAAGACAACATGGTATGTAGTTCCATAACATAGAGGAGACAGAAAACACACAGCAACCGAACCGACCTCTCCTCACGAAGCCGTCAGCAAGCAGCCTACATGGCTACATGCCCATGAAAACATGCAAGCATTGGATGATGGAACTCCCTAATTAGGAACGACCTTTTTCAGAAAACTCAAAACACATTAATCACAGAATTAATGTGATGCAAAGTTGCCATCGTTCTTTTTATCCCAAATTCCGAATACAGTATGAATGCGTAATTTAGGACACTGTGAGCACAGTACCTTGAGGAGCTTGTGCTTTAGTCCCCCCACTTCTCGAGAATCAGAACAAAAAATCGTCATAGGAAGATTCGACTTGTGAATAAGGAAGCCCGAAACCCTATGCGGAAATCTCACGATTCTGGTTATAACAGCGATGCGTTCCTCTGATCTGTACCTGCACGCACCGAATCAGCACATATCCACGGAGACGACTCGGGCAGGCAAGGAAAAGGGAGACAGAGGTATGGACTTACATGCGAGCAGGGCCTTCATGCCAGGCGACATCGCATGGTTGTGTACTTGGTTGAATGAGGGGTTGCCGTTGACCGTACTTGTTTCCATCACGAAGGGGGCTGGACCTGCAACTAACGGGGAAAGGAGGAAAGCAGTATGAGATGTGAGCTAGGTGAGCGTGCAGGGATGCATTGCCATGGACGCCGCTGCTCGAGGAGGAGGATGTTGTGAAAGACCTCTGAAGAAGGGCAATCGGAGAGGTTACCTAGAGCACTGAGATGAGATCGAACTGGCGCCGGCGCTGCTAGCTTTGCTAGGTCTCACACGCCCCTGATCTGCTCAGGATAGTTGGCGAAGACCCCGATCTGGTTGACCCACACCGCACAGACAGATCCGTGTCCGGCGTTGACGCCTTAGAATTTTAGGAAATGGCGAGGTGAGGGGCTCCCGCGCGGTGCATGCAGGATAGCTTGGTGCCGGGCACGAGGAAGAGAGGGAGATGAGCGGGGGTCGTCGGCGTTGCTGCGGGAGATGCGAGTAGGATGAGATGAGAGCGTGAGGGATTGACGAGAAGACTGGAAAACGGCTGCGTGAGACAGGGGATCGACTCGGAATGAGCTGGGGCCAGAGCGAGGGCGTGCCTACAAGTAAAGACGGGCGAAACGGAGCGAAACGCGACGAAGGCTGGGTCGAAACGCGGAATGCCAGGAAACGGAACACGAGTTGTTTTAGGTAGTAGAGATAGAGATACGTACCTTCAGTCTTATCTAAACAGTGGGTGCATGTCTTATATTTCTTGTTTGACTATTTTGAAAGGTTACTAAGAGCAGGCCAATCATTGATGGTTACGAATAACAACCCTCGTAGATCAAATCGCTCCTGTTTGTTCTCATCCCACGCACGTACACCTGGTTTGCCCCACAATTGTAAGAGTTCTTCAACTAATGGCCTAAGGTACACATCAATGTCGTTGCCCGGTTGCTTCGGGTCTTGGATGAGCACTAGCATCATAATGAACTTACGCTTCATGCACAACCAAGGAGGCAGGTTGTAGATACATAGAGTCACGGGCCAGGTGTTGTGACTGCAGCTCTACTCCCCAAAAGGATTCATGTCATCCGTACTTAGAACAAACCATAAGTTCCTTGCGTCACCTGCAAAGTCTGGGAAGTCTCTCTCGATTTTTCTCCACTGTGACCCATCAGCAGGGTGTCTCAACTTTCCGTCTTTCTTAGGACGTCTCCAATGTAGAAATAAGGGTTGGTCATAAGGAAAAAAATAGCTTAAGACCCGTCCTTAGACATTGTGAGAGCCGGCCACAAGCATAAAATTCTTAAGGTCGACCGCACCGGTCTGGCCGGGTCGTAAGGATTAAAAAAAGATTGTTTCTCTCCCATCTCTTCACAGTACGATAGATGCATAGGGTCGTTTATCTCCTGCGAGTTCTAGCAACTCCGGCGATGGCAGATCACCACCACGCCCGACCTCCTCCGCGCTCGCCGTCCTTGGCGACGAATTACTGTGAGAGGTCTCCCTCGCGCCCCACCGCTATAGAACTCAGCGCTCTGCGTCCTTTGCGGCTGGAGATAGTTGGACACCATCAGGACGAGCTCCTTGCAACAGCTGATGAACAACTCCGGGTGAGCACAAATTCGCTTCTTGATTTGGTTTTTTTGTCGTTGTGATGGGAAGAAGGCGAGCAAACTGGGGATTTCTGGTGGAGCTCGCGTGGAGGACGAACAGATAAGGCGGTTGAGAGAAAAAAGCATAAAAGGACTAGCAACTGGGGTCCACCTTAAGGCCCAGGTCGTCCATAAACATTGTGACCATTTTAATCGGCTATAGCACTGTTGGTGGGGCCCAGCTTATGGCATGTTTTGATATTAAGCATTGGAGACGCCCTTACGGTCTTCTTTGTGCCATCGCAACAACCTGGCATGCTCTTTGTTTCTGAACATGCGTTTCAACCTTGGTATTATAGGAGCATACCACATAACCTTAACAGGAACCCTCTTCCGGAGGGGCTCTCCCTCAACATCACCAGGGTCATCTCGTCTGATCTTATACCGCAACGCATTGCATACCGGGCATTTATCTAAATTCTCATACTCCTTACCGCGGTAGAGGATGCAGTCATTAATGCATGCATGTATCTTTTGCACATCTAATCCCAGAGGACAGAGAGTCTTCTTTGCTTCGTAGGTACTCTCGGGAAGATCGTTATGTTTTGGAAACTTCGTCTTCATTATTTTCAGCATCTTTTCAAATGAGGAGTCAGTTAGACCACACTCTGCCTTCCATCGCAACAATTCCAGTGTGGTACCGAGCTTTGTGCTGCCATCTTCACAATTTGGGTACAACAATTTCTTGTGATCTTCTAACATGCCCTCTAACTTCAACTTCTCATTTTCTGTTTCACAGTCTTGCTTTGCATCAGAAATGACCCTACCAAGTTCATCAGCCGGCTCATCTGATGCCCGTTCTTCACCTCTTTCCTCTCCATTGTCTTCCATTGCAGTATCACTGTATTCAGGAAACATATGATGATAGTTGTTATCATCATCTTCTTCTTCACCATCTTCCATCATAACCCCTCTTTCCCCGTGCTTGGTCCAGCAATTATAGTTGGGCATGAAACCTTTCATAATCAGGTGGCCGCGAATGATTTTCGAGGAAGATTACTCCTTGTTGTTCCGACATTGAACACATGGACAACGTATAAAACCATTCTCTTTGTTTGTCGTAGCCACATCGATAAATTTATCCACGCATTTCATATACCCGGCTACGCGCCGGTCACCGTACATCCATTCCCGACTGTTCATCCGCATCATATAAGTAAGTTTATCAAAAAACAGGACATCATAAATAGTGAAATAACCGATTCATATCGACACATGAATTGTATCAATGATAGAGAAAATATAAGATTGCTAACCTCGATCGAGGGAAATAAAGAGGAGAAAGCTCAAGTGCGTCTCGGACACCTTCTATATTTTTGTTCTATGAGAAATTGAACGGGATTATTCACTCAAACATTTCATCAAACACCTTCAATGCATGCATAGAAGAGAAAAAACTAGCACACCCCTCACACCTTCCACCAAGAGAAAAAACAGAGTGGAGGCAGAGGGGGCTGGGGCGTTGCATTTATAGAGGGCGGGAGAATACGTCCCGGTTGGAGCCAGCAACCGGGACTAAAGGTGTGTGCCACGCCACGTGGTTGTGGCCAAAACTTTAGTCCCGGTTGGTGGCTCCAACCGGGACGTATGCCCCCTTACCAACCGGGACGCATGCCTCCTGGCCCCGTGCCCTCTCGAACCGGGACGCGTGCCAGCATTAGTCCCGGTTGGTGGCGCAACCGGGACTAATGCTCTGAGGGGGCGCGAACGGATGGCCCTTTTTCCACTAGTGGACAATGATGAATTTCAGCTCACTCTCTCGGACCTTAACTGCTCCTTCTTTCAATGTTAAAACCTAATCAGCCATAGGCAAAGCTTGGACAACTACTAACTCACCAGTCACCCGCCATAGCCAATGGTTCAAAAGCTATAGCATGATCATCCAAAAAAGTGTTGTACCCCTCCACTACCTCCTCAATAGTTGCACACCCTCTATAGCTATTATTGGATAATCCACAAACTTGTTCTTGGCAGATTCTCCTTGAACTGTACACTCCATGTCGCCTACCTCTGAAAACCACATACCACTAACAAGGCACAAAAATAACACGTAAGGTACAACATCACAAGCATCAATATGATCATAACAAATGATTGGCAAGTTCACACCGTATCAGATACTAAGGGAAGCATGCATGATCATTGCCAAAAGATGATCAGAAGTTCATCCTACTACTACTATGGTGTTATCCTAGCACCACATGGGTCTTTTCCTTCCACCACATCAACAAGTTCACTATCACATGAGGGGTTAGTATATACCACCTCATCATCACCAAAATATACAGGCCATAAGCAGTTTTGAAGCCCTAGCTAACCAAAATGTACAACATCAGTATTTCATCATTAGCATTAGTATGACACATGAATCCCAACCCCTAGTCCACGGTCCTAAGCTCTACGCCTCATCATAGTACTTGCCAAGGTAGGTCACCAGAGCACCATATGCGGTCCACCATGCGCACAAAGCTCGTGCCTTGAGCTTTGTTGTCCACCAGGTGACTGAGTGTTCCCATAAGGGACTCCTCCATGAAGCTGACCATCTCCATAACTATGTTGTTCAGGTCTCGGTGCATATCGGTAGTATTGTTCTTCCTGATGGCCAGTGCGACTTCCTTGACCGCTCTAGTGATGTTTGTGAAGACCATGAGCTCATCATCAACAAGGACACCTGATGGCTGTAAAATATAGTCATCCACATGCGCATTTAAACTAGATATTATTCATATATTTAATGAAATATCTCTCTAAATCCTGCCACTAATGCCTAATGATCAAAGGGGTATGCAATCCTTTCTTGCTATTTTTCCCTGCGTAGATAATGATGTATGATGATGGGAATCACTACATAAAAGCCAAATATACGAGATTTCCAACACGTCAAAGAAACCAGGAGCCATGAAGTGGATCCAGAAGCTTTAATGGCCAGCTTTAACGGCCAACTATATGGCGGGAAATTTATTCTGGCCGTATAGTTTCAGCCATATAGTTGCCATCGACTCCATTAGGTAAAACGGAACAACTTTCATGAAGGGACCCCTATATAAAGAGGCTTCTGGCGACGAGAAACATCGCTTCTTTTTCGACCTCAACTCTCCCTGCCACCAAAAGTCGCCACGTCAGAGGAATAGATCTAGATCTAAATCTGCAAACCCTTCTCCACCACCATAGACATACTCCACCACTTGTAATAGTAGATCTCTTCTTCAATTGGCGACATTGTAAGACTATTTGCTATCAATCTTATGATCTCTATTGCAATGTTTATGATTGTTGATTTCATCTCTTTGTGTGAATAATTCTCCTTAGGCTAAGGGCTTCGGCCTAGCAATGTAGCTTTTTGTGCATGCTATTTATCATAGATGGGATCATATATTAGTTTGTATGACATGATGATTGTAGTATCCTCTCTTGCCTCAATCTAAGGACTTGTCAGGTACCCAAGACCCCGAGGATTGATCCAGGTATAGGGAGTGTGAGTGATGGTTGATCTGCGGGTTGGGAACCTCAGTGACAGAAGGCTGCATGTGAGGGATTTACTTGGGATTAACGGTGACATCATTATGCATATCATTAGTTCTCTTTATTTTATGGATGAGACTAGTAGGTTATTGCTGTAAACGGTTATGGAGGCAATAGCAAGTATGGATGCACTACCCACATATAATTATCTTGCTCTAACAATTACATGCATACTTTATTATTATCTTTTATTCCCATCAGAGGTTTTTGCACAGCTAGTGGTGAAACTGAAGGCCCTAGGCCCTCCCTCTCTCTCCATCGTCAACAACAACAAAAAGATTGCAAACTCTTGGTCTGGTGAAAACACAAAAAGAATTCTAAAACTCACGAAGGTTCGTTTAAGTTATCTCACTTTGCTTTATGCTTTCCGAGGATTTGATAAACCTAGGTCTACTAGGGAAAAAGAACTATACTACATCTGTAATCCGGATCGAAGGTATCAACACCTCTCTTCCTCTTCCTTGGAGCTCGTAGCAGGGCATCAACAGGCTTGTCGGTGCCGTCCAAGATGATCATCTCAGACTCCTGAGTGTTAGCATAGTCAGACGTAGGTGTTCCCATTGAGCCCATGGAAAACTTGCCGGTGGTGAGACCAAAGGATAATATGGTCTGCATCTGGACGTAGTTCGCGATGAGCTTGTTCAGGAACTCAACATCCTTGGGGTGGTCCTAAGATTGGAAGACATTGAGTTTGTTTTGGATGGCATGGCTTTGTTGAGCAATGATCAATTGAAAGTAGGGTGCAAGACAATGTGATCATCGTGATGTGTCCCTCATAGTCCTCACTCTCGAGGAGAGTGCTGCAGGTATCTTCGCACCATTGAGCACCACTCAGATATCTTAGCTTGTTCACCTGAATCCACTTCACCCTCTCCAGTTCCTTAGGTGGTTGTAAACGTGAATAGACATCACCTCAATCCCTCAATGCTCAAACAAAGCATTGGCACAAGAAGTTAGATGGACTTCTTTGAATCCCTTGTTAGTGCGCACACCGCTCTTGATGATCAAGCACATCTTGTTCAGGACAAAGGTCGACATGAAAGGAAGAAATTTCATGGCCTTCTACGCCTTGGCAAGCCTTGCGGTCACCTTTGAAGCAACAGAAACGACATGGCTATGTTAAGGCGACATGGATCCTAACTGTGGAAACTATGGCATGTCAGAATTATATGCCACTGATCCTGGTTGTGTCAAGGGCATAGAAGCATCCACAAAGGAAGGAATTTGTGACTCACCCATGGGCACCAAAGATTGGCTAAAGTCGTAATCAGAGTTCTACAATGGTAAAGTATGACAGAAATTTTTAAAATGCAAGCACAGTTTGAAATATCTATAGCTACGAAACAAGGAATCGAAGAGATACAACAAGCATGAACTGAACATGGAGTAGAACATAGCAAGAAAAATAAGTATCGACTGGCCAAATGAAGTGTGTGGTCTTCCGTACAAAGATCAAGGTGGATTGGGGATTCATGACCTTGAGGTTAAGAATACCTCTCTATTGGGTAAGTGACTTTTCAAGCTGCTTATCACAGGATGGTGTATGGCAAACACTCCTAAGAAGGAAATATGTTGGATCAAACGCGTCGTCTCATGTGCTCTAGAAGCCGGGAGACTCACACTTCTCGGCTGGACTAATGGCCACGAAGAAGCATTTCCTCCCACTTATCACATTTTCTATCAAGGATGGCTCGGAAATTCATTTCTGGGAGGATAAGTAGCTTGAAAAATTATACTCTAGGAACAATATCCGGCTTTATACAGCATTGTCCGTTACAAGGGGAATACCATAGCCAAAATACTGGAATCTACTCCTCTAAATGCGACTTGCAGGAGAGACCTAATTGGATCGAGATTTGCATCGTGGAACGCTCTCCTACATCATTTAACCACATTGCAAATGTCAGATTGTACTGATTTGTTTTGCTGGAACTTACATGAAAGTTGTAAAATCTCTGTATATTCTATGTATAGATTCTTACTCTTGCCTGATGTGCCAGTCGACAATAACAAAGATATATAGATGACTAAGGTACCACTAAAGACGATATTCGCATGATACCGACGTCGAGGGGTAATTCTTACAAAATACAACTGTGTTAAAAGGAATTGGCATGAGAGTAAGCAATGTGTATTTTTTTTATCATGATAAGACAATTAAACACTTACTCCTTTAATGCATTTTTCTCGTTCTATATGGTCAGACATCCAAGTAGCTTCTGGATTGTCTCCTCCCATAGTGTTGCCAACATATTTGGTAACTAACTGTATGGGATTGAACACAAGTTTAGAATGGTTATTAGGGTGAGAGCGCTGGGTCTCTTTGGATATATAGAAATGACAAGGTTTTTAAAGATAAAATGTATTCTCTTATGCAGGTTAACTATCGATGCACCACTATGCTCCGGTCATGGCCGTTTTTACAACATGTGGATTTCCATGACTTCTTTATGGAGGTTCGTACATGCTTGGAGCATACGTCGAGGGATATTTTTTCCCGGCATGGATGGCAGCGTGATCTTAGAATTGGCCCTCCAACTTCTTAGGCATCATGTAGTATCAGTAGATCTCATGTATTTCGTCTTATTTTACTTTCTTGGTCAGACTTTTGGCGGTATTTTTGCATCCTATTTAGGCAGATGTCGGGTGTAATGATTAAATTTTTATGTAATAAAGATCATGTTTCCAAAAAAAGAGTACATACATTTGATTCGATGTTGATCTCATCCATGTCGGCGCCAAGAATATTGTTACCTTGAATCCACGAGGCTTTTGAGGTACCAAGCTGATTATTTAAATTCCCAGCTCATGAAAAGCCTCATGCGTGTTCATATAGTAGAAGGAAACCAAGAACATTAAGACACACCATGATAATGATGGGGATTACAGTGTACAATTATGTCTCACAAATAGAGCTTTCTACACATCATCTGCTCCCCCGGTTGCGACGCCATGTGTGCTTGATCTACTTGCAAGGGGCATCACGCGCCCTTGGAGTCAGGGCTGGTTCACAACACTAGCCAGAATTGGAGAAACTTGTCGTGGTTGGCCAGTGTGTCCTACTGCATGCCTAGGAATGAGCTGAGGCCTCAATGAATGTGTGTCAAACAGTCAGTTAGAACTGAACGAATGTGTACTAAAGAAAGCACACGTCACGAGGCGAGCAACAGCGATAGCTCGGAAGAGGAGCGAATCAGGAATGGCTTGAAGAGAGCCTTGGCACGACACCTCCGACATGTGTTGTGCACACCAGTCACGAAGGATCCACTTTAAGGTCTAAAAAGGCTCAACGCAGGGATTTCCGCATCTGAAAGGCTCCATTCAGCCATTGACCAGATTAACATCCATGTTTTCAAGCCTACAAGAAGACAATAGCGACCAACATTTTACCGACACCTCTCACACCCATCTACATTTTGCATTGTTCTTTCCCTCGACGGAGCTAAGCTCACCTCTGTTGCATTGTAATTTTCTTGCTCCTATAAATCCATCCCTAGCTAGCTGGGAGCTTTATATAGTCACATGCATTTGTAGCGGTTAATGCACTCCAACACACAATGGACCTAGAGGTTGTTGCACCGATCGAACTGAAACGCAGGCGAGATTGTGAGCCACGTTAACACTTGCACTTAAATACTTTACCTAAAAAAAA
This sequence comes from Avena atlantica, assembly GCA_910589765.1. Classification (NCBI taxonomy): domain Eukaryota; kingdom Viridiplantae; phylum Streptophyta; class Magnoliopsida; order Poales; family Poaceae; genus Avena; species Avena atlantica. Next base: position 468,925,637 of record OU342733.1, read on the forward strand.
GAATGTCCAGAAAAATTTCTCGAATAAATTACATTGCAACAGTGTCGTCATCTCTCTCTGGCCACGCGCTGCCTACACAGGTCAAATTGTACAAACAGTTATAAAAATAGTCATAAATAATGCGCACACACAGTAATAAGATCGATGTGAACTTGATATATGCGCCAAGTACGCCGCGCTCGATACGTACTACTAATTACATAATACACTGGACTAAGAGTACGAGACAATAATATATGAATACATCAATTCCAACTAGCGAAAACCGCTCAAGAGTACAGCAAACAAATCGGAGTACGTATATGTAGGTAGTTAAATCTGGTGGACGTGTTGTGCTTCAGTAGAGGTCAATAACATCGTGGTATAGCAAATTAAATCCTCTACTACATGAGAAATCATCAGGAAGGGCAATGCAATCTCAATAGTAGAAATTCTTCATTCAACCCATCTCCTACAACACGTGTGTTGGGTTTATCTGGCTTAATTACCTGAAGGAACACATTCATTTGTCATGGTTCATGGATAGAAAGAAATTCTTGATGCTTCCCTATCTTACCTGCAAGCCATAACATCTTGTTCATGTTAATTTCCCTACCCAACTAAAGTTGACTTTCGCTCTAAAAAAACAACTAAAGTTGATTATCTTTAGACAAAGAAGTGAACTAAAAGAATGATGGCACATAATTCAAGTTTTGGACGATATGTGTACCTCCCCAAAGTAAAATATATGATCATCCTGTGATTAAACCGAATTGAATTAAGAGGTAGTAGATCAGCACTAGTACACATATTCGACTCGATGTTGATTTGGATGCATGTACCAGGCAGTGTATTGTACTTCCCAGCTCAGGAAAAGCCTCGTGTAGGTTCGTATAGTAGAAGGAAACCAAAAATACAAAAAAAATTAGGGAAAAATACAAAAATATACTCTCTCTGTTTTGGAAAGGATGTCACGTATTTTCAAAATTTGTATGAACCTAAACATGTTTTAGTATAGATACATTCAAATTTGACAAATCTGAGACATGCATAATTATTATGGGGATTACATTATAGTAAAACTTACTACTAAACTAGACAACTTCTTTTCCCACCAATACATGTCCTACCAATGTTACTCTGAGCGCTTGCACCATCCACTTTGCGGGTTGAGACGTGTTGTGTGCTTGATCTGCTTGCAAGGGGCATCATGAACCCCTCCCTCATGGCAGCGCCTCTAGAATTTCCACCTGTCCAGGATTCCCATGCCCATGTTATTATGGAAAGGGATACTGACTCAACAGCATCATCACCTCAACCACCATTACCTATAGGGAAATATCCTTCTTCTCAGCCAGAAATGAGGTTTCCAAAACCAACTGGGGTAAAAAATGGAGTAGGCAATCATGGGATACCTGCTAATGGCGAACACTTGCCATCAAAGAATACTTCTCCAAAGACATCTCCTATGAAAGTTTAGAAGCCTGTCAAGATAAAGACAAGATCTTCTAGGACAAGCTCAGATGTTTGGGAGTACTTTACTCAGGAAGATACCGAAGCTGGTCCGGTGGCAATTTGTGCTTTCTGCAAGCAGGTATATCAATGTGACCGAGGTTTTCATGGAACAAACTCATTGCAGGGTCATTTGTTATATCGTTGCTCTAGATGTGCATTCACAGACCATGATAAGCGAAGAAAATTGTCAAGATCATCGATTTAGTGCCGAAAAATGTCGTCGGGCTCTTGCTAAGATGATTATCATGGATGAATATCCTTTTAGTGTTGTCGAAGGTGAAGGATTTAGGGAATACTCAAAAATGCTTCAACCAGAGTTTGAACCTCCATCTCGATACACAGTTGCTAGGGATTGCTTGAATATGTACTTGGAAGAAAAGATGAAGTTGAAGGAAGCTTTGAGGGATCAGCGTGTTTGTTTGACGATTGACACGTGGACATCCATTCAGAATCAAAACTACATAAGTTTGACTACTCATTGGATCAATAATCAGTGGGAGCTAGAGAGAAAGGTGTTGAATTTTTGCATCATGTAGGAGATACTCTTGGCAGAATGATAGAGGAGTGTCTTCTATAATGTGACATAGGACAAGTTTTCACCCTAACTGTTGATAATGCAAGCTCAAATAATACTGCAATCGGGTATTTAAAAACTGCTACCGAACATTGGCCATCAACGATATGCAACAATCAGTTCTTGCATGTGAGGTGTTGTTGCCACATCGTGAATATGGTGGTGAAAAAGGGTTGGGAAAGTAGTAATCCATCTGTTGCAAAAATCAGAACTGCCCTTTTATTTGTAAAATCATCCCCAGGAAGGTTAAGACTATTTCATAAATGTGTGAAGAAGGAGAAGATTGGAGAGAGGGGTCTCTTTTCGCTAGATGTTGACACAAGGTGGAACTCCACTTACCTTATGCTCGAGGATACAGTTCCCTTTGAAAAGGCTTTCAAAAGATTAGGTGAAGAATGCAAATACTTTACACCATACTTTTCTAGAGTTGGTGGTCCTCCCACTGTTGATGACTGGTTGGAAGCCCGAAAACTGATTTCTGTTTTCAAACTTTTCTACAATGTCATAGTGTAAGATTATCCGGACAACTAAATTTCACATCAATTGTCTTCTTTCACGATTTCTTGCTTATGCATAACAAGATAACACAACTGATTCGTGGAAAAAAAGGAAGAACCTGGGCTAGCATCAATGGAAGAAAATATGAAGCTGAAATTTGAAAAGTATTGGGATAACAATGATATATTGAACCCACTGCTACTTATTGCTGTTATTCTTGATCCTCGGTACAAAGTTAAAATTTTGGAATATGGCTTTTCCATTATTTATGACCGAGAGAAAGCAAAATCTTCACAAAGAAAGTTGATAGTTTGACAAGGCTGTTTGAGTGGTACGCTGAAGCTGAGTTAGCTCCAAGTAATAGTGAGGTTTCTCATGTTCCACTTGAAATTGATCTTGAAGATTGTTGAGAACCTAAGAAAGTTATGGGCGTTTGGTTTTCTCGAACATTTGCAAGTAATTGAAATTAAGGCAACAAATACATAATTGGCTATATATTTGGCAGAAGTTTGTGAGAAGGATACGGATGATTTCTCTGTTCTAACTTGGTGGAGAAGGTGACAAATGAAATATCCAACATTATCTAAAGTTGTGAAGGATGTCTTGGTTGTTCCAGTTTCAACAATTGCTTCTGAAGCTAGCTTCAGCACTGGTCGTAGAGTAATTAATCCGTAAAGAAACTCATTGACGCCGAAGATGGTTGAAGCACTTATTTGTGGACAGAGTTGGTTAAGGTCAACACCCAATAAAATTGATATACCACAAACAATTGCAGATTTACACAAGTATGAAGAGCTTGCACAAGGTAAAAACAAGATTCTAATAGATCCTAGCTCTTAGTTCTTTTCTATTCTTGACGTCTAAGTTATACTGAATTTCCTGTTATTTAAATTCATTAGAGCTTGGAGGTTTGGAGTTTGGAGAAGCGTGATGTCGGGCAAGAAAATCGGGTATGTGGTTTCCCTTTTACTGTTGTCTATATTCTTTATGATTTTTATTTGTTAGGATGTATGCATGAGGATCTATGAACATTAGTCAGCCATTGTTATCATGTCCTTTCTATGACACTGATTTGCTCTTAAGTATCTAAAGCTGATAGTTTTAAGTTATGCTTCATCGTTGCTTGAGAAAAGATAGGTAGCTACAAATTGCTAGTTCCATTTGTGTTATTGCCAATTTGTTCGGTTAGATTTTTCTTGACAATTAGCATGTGATTTTGCTTCTACATAGAAGGAAATGTTTCAGTTTTGATGATTAAATTTCTGTTTTTTTATGATTTCATGAAATGATCACCATCATGCATATTTGACCACGTTCATTGTGAAGTTATTGTTGACATCTCGAATTTTCGTCTATCTCGAATCCATATTTTCTTATGGGCATGTGATATACTCTGTTCTGGACTCATGCATGTGCAGTTTTGTTTACTTCAGTGTTGCACTGCTATCTAGGACTCACAGGTTTTTAGGCATGTAATAAGTATTCTGCACATTGATATGTTGTGATTCTGTGTAACATCCCAAAAATATTAAACATGGATCAGCAAACTCTAATCATAAAATTTAGGGTTAACAAAAACTTTACCATCTCAAAATATGAAAGCATTCATATGTATGTGTATTTAAATTAGGAGTTCTTTTGAATTGCCATGGTTCTGTGATTCATTGCTTGTAAAATGATTCTTAGGTGAAATAAACATCATCTAAATCATGCCCAAACTTTTCCCAAAGAAAAACAACTCAAAATGAATAATGAAGTGAATGGTCATTTTTGCCAAATTAACTATCATGCCTACTTTGCCTATTCCTAGCACTCAAAACTTAACTGAAACATTTGTGGAGCTTTGCACCCCTTGTTAGTACACATAATAAGGTACCAAGGCCCACTTTGTTCTTCCAAAAACATTCAAATGCTAAGTTTAAATGACAGTTTAAAATTGAATCTATCTCATATGGGAAGATCCCACTATTTTAAAAACCACTCAAACAAGCTCAATTTTCAAAACCCAAGCACCCACAGAATCTCAAGCTCATGCCTAGCACACCCACCAAAAATCTTTTCAAAATTCAAAAAGAAGTTTCTTGCGGCCATTTCATCAAACACTTGGCAGGCAGAATTTAAACCAAATCATTTTCACTATTTCAAATAGTGTAATGGCCAAACTTGTCTCCCATTTAACATTCAGTTGATCACATTGTCCCCCCTGTATCAAACCAAGACCTAAATAACCCACCCCCTACCTCCTAGCAGCATGGCCATGGCCAAACCGAGCTCACCTCGCCGGCCAACTTGGTCGCCGCCGCAGCATACCACCTCCCCCTCTCTCGCCATGTCTGAGAGCTATCAAGCACCTCACCGCCGCCCACTGTCCCCTTCCCGAGCCAAGGCAAGCCATGGACCACCGAGAACGCCCCGCGCCCAGTGCCACAGCGACATGTCGAGCACGCGCCAGAGCGCCGCACCCGGCACGCGTGCACACGCCGCCCCTCGACCGCAGCCCATGCCCACCGTGTCGCCACGACCCAAGGAACACGCCAGACACCCCCATTCACCGTCCAACGCCCCACAGCCACCGCTTGCCGTCGAAGACGCCGCCTCTGCCGCTCAGAGCGCCAGCCTCGCCCGACCGTTTACCACCGCCCCTAAGCCTGCATTGAATTCCTAGAGCACCGCCAGGAGACCGCGCGTCGATCGCCACCCTCAGCCATGCCTCTAGCAGCCCGTAGCCAGGTCGCCACCATCGCCTGCCCATCCCTCTCGGTCTCGTCGTCGAGCCTATAAAAGGAGGCCACCCCCAGCCATTTGCAGCACACCATTCCATTCCCCTCACCTCACTGATCGTCCCACACCTCTAGCCGGAGCACGGGGAGCAGCAGCTTGCCGGAATTGCACCGGAGCAGGCCGCCTCTGGAGGAGAAGGGCGCCGCTGATTGAGACCACCCTCGGAGCTTCCTCGACCGTCCCTGAGCTCGTCGTCGACCACCCGTTCGTTTGCCCGCCTCGCTGTTGTCGTTGGAGCCCTGGTACACCCCCTATGCACCCCCACTGAGCCGCTAGGGTTAGAGCTCGCTGGCGACAGGTCCGTCGTCGATGACGATCCCCAGCCGTCGATCCCCACTCTAATCCAACGACCCACACAACCCCGTACCGCTTCGCGCGTTATGAGCCGCTGACTAGTAGACCCCCCCTGTCAGCTAAGCCCCGCGCTGTGGAGTGACATTGGGCCGGCCCATTAGCGTCTCCCGCGCAACCGAGCAGTTTGAATTTAGATTTTTCCATTTTAATTCGAACACAGTTCTGTACATAGATTCAAAAATCAACCCAGCTCGACTGAATGAACCAAATTGTATGAAACCAATTTTGTTAGAAAGGTACTGAAATGATTAATCCAAGCCCGTTGGATTCAAATCATTTGGATCTGTGGATAAACCTTGGTAAAAATAACAAGTCAGAAGCTTTTCTGTATTCAAACATTTTTTAAAATTCAACCATAAGAGCTTTTGAGTTGATTCCAACTCTCAAAAATCACATTTGATCATACCTTTCAGAATATATAAAAACACATGGGTTTACTTACAGGAATATTGTTCAAGTAATAAAAGAATGCCACATAGGCATTTCTAGTCACTTTATTTATTTAAAATATAAGGTTAAACCGTATTAAATTGTGACACCACTTTAAATCACATTCCGATGTACTGAAATATGTGGTGATGACATGTGTCGACATGATCCCATGTTTGAGTTGGAGAATATTAAATCTTAAGTAGTTTTTCAATGAGTAGAAATTACTTTTCTCAAATTAAAATAAATAAGACAAAATCTTTAATCTTGTAATGTTAAGTGATGATGCTAGATCATCTATAGCGCACCTTTGTGTGATGATTGAAAATAGTTAAGTATTGTTTGGTGATTGTGTACCTCGTATTTATTTATAGACGCTAGTACCGACCAAGGATACGAGGAGGAAGGAGGATACTACGAGGAAAAAGCCGAGGAGAACTTCAACCATTGCTCTGCTCAAGACAAGCTTATATTGATACTTATGCAAGCTAATGCTTGAAACCTTGCAAGCTAACACTTGCAACTATGAAAGTTAAATAACCTAGGAAATGCATTAAGCATGCTTAGTTAGACACATTTGATTTTACCCAATCCTAGTTTTACTTACAAGCTCTATACTTTATTTCTTTATCAAAGCTTTCTCTTAGAGTTTACATAGTAAATTGTAGATACTAGAAGGATATTAGAAGGTAGCATAAAGAGCATTAAATTTGGCCTAAGTTAGATAATCTTGATGTCATCTTAAGTCATGAGATTGAACTTAATTAATCTCCACTTGTTTACCACCCCTCATTAGTACTTACCCCCACTTGTAGATGCTAGTTCTAAGCATAAAAATTGATCAACTTTAGATGGGAATACTTGGTGGAAATGGTTATGAAAACCTTAGAATGATGAGTCATTCTACTGAAATGTTTTGACATGTGTTCTCGAATACCAGATGATTTTGATGATGAAAATGTTGAGGCATGAGCCTTAGCCCTTGCTAAAACGGATGGTTGTCTGGATGCGATACCATTCCAATTTTACCGTACAACCACAATACCCGAAAATTGGGTAGGGCTTGACTGGAAACTTATATACCTTATTATGGGTTCCCTCGCAGCCAAGGTCTGAGATGAGGCTACCTTGTGAAGATTGTCCACATGTGCAGTTCCCAAGATGACAGTTGGTCATGGTTGGGAGGCCAAACTCACAGGGGAGGTGCCTATTCTAGGGTGTGTAATTGAAAGGTTAGGATTGATTATCCGCATACTGAGTATGGTGAATTCAGGATTTGTTCATGACGGATGTATCAAATGTTGTGGTGAAAGTGTACAATCTCTGCAGAGTGTCAAACTATTCGAATAGCCGCGTCCGCGGTTATGGAGTTGGAGTGGCCATACTGTTCCCTCGTCAGATGTTTTCAAAATGACATATGAAATGAATTGGGACTTTGACTTGCCCACAACAGGGTTGTGCTATGAAATCCAAGTTCCCACTTAGGTGTTATAAAACTTCAACTAGCTTTCTTTGCTTCTAAACTGAGTAGAGGTAAATCTGGCTTTTTGCAAAACAACCCTAGAGCTTAGTGTCCTACTACAAAAAACCCCTTAACTGGTTAGTAATAGTTTGCGAGTACTTAAAGAGTACTCATGGCTTTGTCCCTGGCTATTCCCGTGGCCAGACTATGAAGAGGAGTACCAGGATGATGGACCGCAGGAAGGTTACGACAACTAGGATCATCTCCCATCGTCAGCATTGCCTATGATCCCGAAGATGGAGCTTCGCCTACGCTATCGTTATTATTACGTTATTCCGCTCCTTGAGTTGTATTAAGAACTGGATCATGAGATCCTTATTTGTGTGAGACCTTAGGTATGGTTTGTAATGGATGATATACTGTGGTATCCAAATCTATTATGTCTCGCAAAAATGGTAATCCTGGGATTGCGATGTATGGCATAACAGGCATCTGGGATTAAAAATCCGGGTGTTGACAAGTTGGTATCAGAGCCATCCTGACCATATGAGACCCTAGTTAGAATGGACGTCTGGATCAAAAACTTAGTTTCAAAACCAAAGGAAGCGAGTATTTATAAAAACTTATTCTCATTCTTATCACTTGGATTCTTTCATGAAAATTCATGTTCCTCAAAAACTCTTGCAAAATACATAAAATTTGACACACTTGATCACTTTACTAACTTACTCATCCTATATTCTTATAGATGGACGTGAAGTACAGTAAGTTTTATCAGTTGGGGAATGGAGGAAAACTCATCTTTGAGCGTGACCTGGACCAGCTGTCGGAACTTCTGGAGCGTCCGCACACCGAGTTCTTCGGAGCTCAGCTCAATGATCAAGGAGGGGAAAATCTGCAGTTGTTAGTTGTTGCAAGTCTCCGAGGAAAGATTGAACCTCCCACTGCAGAGGGAAATCAGTTCACCTTAAGAGAGAACAACTGGCTCGATGGACTTGCCAAGGCCATGCAGGAAGCTCTTGCCCGTCTATGTGGGCAGAGTATCAATCAGATCAAGGGTACCCGCTTTGAGTTCTATCCAAGGCGTGATGCTATGGGACAGCCACTGGAAGCCCCACATCACCCCGAGCCGAAGACTCGGTTGGACCACCTTAGCTTCATGATGTATGATCGTCAGCAGGAACTGGACAATGCCCGTGACTACTCCAACCACAACTCCGCCATCGCCCAGAAGAAAGATCAAACCCTCGCCATGCTAGTGAAGGATCACAAGTCTCGTCGCCGTCAGCTCGACAAGAAGGAGCGCATCATTGCCCGTCTTCACCATCGTATCACGGATTTGGAGGAGACCATCCACGAGAGAGACATGCAGTTGGAGGAAAGAGAGAATGCCGGAGAAGACCTTCGTGGAGACCCCTACTCCTATCTCAGCGATGATCATGACTTTCTAGAGGATCAAGCCATGGACTTCTTCACCGATGAGGAGGATTTCGCCTTCATCGATGACAATGATGATGAGGATGATGAGTACACCGACTCCGAGGAGTAGTAGCACTTGAGAACTAGCGTTAGTGAGCTGTATTCGGTCCCACTGTATCATAGTTTCCAGAATGGTTCTTAAAACCATCTGTTTTCCTTTGTTGTGGTGTGTGTTGTATCATGTGCTATGAATGAATGAATGAAAAGCAATTTGCTAGAAAATCTGAGTCAAACTTTAAAAACATTCCAAAGTCCCGGAACCTTAGAAATTTTCCTCTTTTCTCATGATCTATCTCAATCTTCAGCCAATGAGATTTGGGCATGTAAGACTTGTCTATTCTTGCTTAACTTATATGACTACAAGTATATGTAACTTGCTACTATGTGACAACTTCCAGTGTATGCGGTTTGAAGTAAAGCAGGAACCATCCGGGTATGTAAGACGTTAATGCAAGCCTCGACGGGTGCTTGGATCACATCAATAATTGCTTAGTTGAGACACCTCTAGAACCCACTTGCAAGAGAGCTACGTGAGCTCATGACTTGAAAGGTGTTGAACCAATTTGATGTTACAAATGATGGTTGGCCGTGCTTTTCGACCCATTATTCCGGTTGATAAGACCGCAAAGAAAGAAAGCTCAGTGTGTATTAGTTCTTGACACCGAACAATGGCCACTAGTGCAGACGGTGGCTTCTAACACCGGTTCATAAGGCCCTCTAACAGCGGTTATAGAACCGATATTGAGGGTTCGGTGTTAGAGACCCCCCCCGTCCTGAACCGCTGTTAAAGGGTGGCGCACGTGGGGCTGCCGCAGCGCTTTGCCCCCCCCCCTTTAACACTGGTTCGTAAGGTTCTCTGCCGCGGCAAAAAAAGGCATAAATCTCTGCCGCGGCAGGTTCTGCCGTCGCCCCGTTTTGGGCGGATTTCTGCGGCGCGGCGGGGATGGGGGACAGCCGGGTGGGGGGTATTGATCGGGAGAGGTATATACATACATCATCGGTACATACGAGTACATGAATAATTAAGCAACTATTATTATACACAAACATCGTCATTATGGTATTCTTCGTACATGTTGAAGCATCAAGTACAAGACAAACACGTTCAAGCATATATACAAAATAACACGTTCATTTTAGAAATCTAAAGAGTTTTCCGCCAGGTGTGATGACCTCATCAAGTATGAACCCCGCCAATTCCTCTTGAATGGCTCGTATGCGGTCAAATGGTAGGAGTTTGTCCCGCATCCGTTCGATCTAAATATATATGAAGAATGGGGTCAATATATATATAATAATGAAACTCAACACAACTGATGGTAATAAAATAATGTTGTGTATACTTCTTTTACTTACTCTAAGTTGTTAGTGTGGCTTGGCCCGTCGCACATATCGTGTTGCGAATGAACTCGCAAATGTAGTATCCATATAAGTTATTGTCGGGTCCCTGATGCACGCACTTTACAAGAATAGAGAGTTCAATCAAAATAATAATCAATAAAGCATGATATAATGGAATTGGAAGCAGAATCAAAGAGATACGCAGACCTAGCTGGCTAGTATTACTTACATTTTGATCTACAAATTTTAGTTCTTCTGACCATTCACCCACGGCCCTGCCCGTAAACCTTTTTCAAGCCCTGTCCGGCAAAGAAAATGGATAAAAGATTAATTAATTATTTGTTGTCACCAAAGTTGCCGATCTAGTGCGATAATACGATTAAAATTACCTCTGGAGCATCTCTTTAAAGTCTGTCCATAGCTCTTGGTATTTTCGTAATGAGTCCATGACAAGGACTTTTCCTGAGTCAACTTGAATGACTAGCAGAATAAAGTGAAACCTACACGCACGGATATCTCATCATCAGTTACATTTAACATCGAATAAGCCGAAACAAAATGTGTACAAGAGAGGGTAACACTCACGAGAAGTTGTAAGGCTATAGTATTTTCCTTTTGGTTTGTTGTCTCAGTAAAGACCTTAGTGCACTTCGTGGCAGTGCTCTTCCGCTTACGCTGACGCGCAGGAGATGGCTGGCGCGCCGGAGATGGTTGGCGCGCCAGAGATGGCTGACGTGCAGGAGATGGCTGGAGCGCCGGAGATGGCTGACGCGCAGGAGATGGCTGAAGCGCCGGTCTCCGGCTGACGTGGAGGAGACGACAGGGGAGTATTCTGGTGACCAGGAGACGGCTGAGGCGACTCGGACTGCTGACGCTGCGGAGACGGCGGAGGTGCCAGTGGCCTCAAATTTTGAAGCACGATGTATTCCTTCTTCCAAAGAATGGTTGTTTTCACTGCAAATTTGAGTTGATTTTCCCCTTCACTTGTAGCATGGTCAAGCTGTGCTTCCTCGTATGGCTTCACAACCTCATCCACCCCGACAATAGCATAGCCATCTGGAATCGATCAGGAGTGGTAAGTTCCACCAGCTACAGGAGGTAAGGCATAGCCGACCGCCACCTTAATGGATAAGCCCATTAATCTCACATGCAGCTCAGCGTGTTCACTCTCCGTGATCTTATCCACGGGGTATCGAGGACCCGCAATTTCAAGGGTGGGCTGCATGTTCTCTGTGGAAGCCACGCTGCTTTTCCGTGTAGAGTCTGGGCCGCAGGCAGCTTCCAATGCAGGCTCTTTGTGCTGCTGAGATGGGCTGGTAGCTTGTTGGCTATTTTGTGCATTCACTTGCGCTGCAGTGCCACAAGTGCATGTTCTATCTGTGTCGTCCGGTCTGTACGCTCTTTTTCTTTTTTTCCGCGCCATCTGTAAGAGTCGCCCCACTCGGCAAATCCATCCTTCCATGTCATACCCCCTGTGCCTCGTGCAAGTCCAGGGCGTTCTTTTTTACCGATGGCGCGTGTGAGCTGGTCATTCTCTCTGTCGGGATGGAAGGTCCTGGCGGCTGTTTCCTCGTATGTCGTGATGAGTTCAGTGACGGGTTTGGCAAGAATTGTTGGGAAGATACACAATCCCGTTTCTGGGTCTAACCTTGCCCCGATTCTGTAGAACCAAGTCTTTGCATGTAGGTCCCACCCCCTCTGTCTGGGGTGTGATCCCTCTATCGCGCAGGGCCTTCTCAGCTTCCTCTCACTTAGGCCTCTGAGATATGTAGCCACCTGACCCCGTCCTATGGTGATATTCCTTCTTCTGGGCATTTAGCGTATTGGTTTCTGACCTCTTTGTAGCTATAGCACCTTCCTTGTACGTCACAAAATCGGGCCAGTGAGGTTTTATCTTCGCATAATATGCATCTTCGAAATCTGGAGTCTCCCCAGCTTTGACAAATTTGTTCAATTTTGTCTTCCAGTTGCGGAAAGCCATCTTCTTTAGAGTCATTCTTTGACCTTTTCATTTATAACCGGTTTATTTTCATCCTCCTCTGGCGGTAGGATGAAATTTAACAACAGCGAAGTCCAAAGCGTTTCTTTGGATCTTTCATCGACAAAGGTACCGTCGCCCTTCTTTGGCTTATTCCAATATTCAATTGTGATTGGAATTTGGTCCCTAACAAGAACTCTAGCCTAATGTATAAGTTTGTCTGCGGCCTTCTTGGGCTCCATTGGTTTCTGACCTCTCACCCTCTTGCTAAGCTCCAAAATGAGAGAGTGAAAAAATGAGAGAGAGAGAGGGGTGTGGGCTGCGGTGTGTTTATATAGGCGCACCCCCTTTAACACCGGTTCAAGCCACGAACCGGTGTGAAAGGGGGGGCTACGCGGTGCGGTGGTGTAGGGCCTTTAACACCGGTTTGTGGCTTGAACCGGTGTTAAAGGGGGTGCGTCTTTTTTCTTTCTGGACCACACTGGTACGGGCGCCCCCTTTAACACCGGTTCGTAAAAGAACCGGTGTTAAAGCACATTTCCGACCTCAACCAAGGGCCTCGTTTCCACTAGTGGGCGGGTTAGTCAAAAGACATGGAGAGTTCCACGATGCAGGGCTGGATCGTGGCTATGAAAACTCTGCCTTTGCCTTCACAATGCCACCAGCATGGGCTGTTCAAAGGAAGTGAGGATCTATGAGGATGTCTTCCACCCTAGCAATACTACTACATGCGCATATGAGAGCAATGAGGCTTGGATTGCGTGAACAACACTTTATTCTGGGGATGAGTTAGCGCGCGAACGTGCCCGCCGCGGCTCCCGCGCACGATGCCTCCCTGCCCACATGATTTTGATCCAATGTTGCAAGAAAAATTCAGGAAAAAACCCATTCAAAAATGCCATGTGATAATAAAAATGATCTGGCAATTTAGGTGTGTGTATGCTCCGAGGGACTAGAGAAGACACGTTTTCTCCTTAGATCTTGGGTTATTTGTTTAGGAGGGAGGAAAACTCAATGAGGAAGAGCCATCAGTTGAAGAGACACGGCAACCCTCACGTGGGTTGTACATGCGAGTGATCTGCTTCTACATCTGAAAGGATTAATTTGGTATGTGTGTCCTCCACTTTCCAACAAACATTGGTCGTCAACGTTTCCAACATTTTACCGGTACTCCACACCCCCATACCCATGCCTATAGTACTTTGCATTGTTGTAGACCTACTAAACTGTGTTATTGTGTTTCTTCGCGCTGGCCCGTGGATGCATCATAGGATAGGAGCCTTACATAGCTACCTACGTGCATTGTTGTAGTGGGTAATTCCATCGACCATATATAACATGGCGAGGAGGTTGTTACGTCGAACGAACTGAATGCATATATGCAAATGAGTTGGTGGCCTATATTAACAACACAATAAACCATTCAAGTCAAACAGAGTGCATATGTGACGCCATCGATCCGTTCCCTCTATGTTTGTGGCAAACTATAACACTTAAATTGAGTACATAACAGTTAGTCATAATCATTAATCAATTGTACGACTAAGTACACACATATGATTCAATTTGATAGGATATACTCAAAATATCTGCCAGCGTTAAGTAAACGAGATTTCATACATATTATATTACTATTTTATTTCTCAAAATGTGATGGATACCATCAAAAATGGATTTCCTCCAAATGGTTTTTTATGCGCTGACATATGAGGTGTGGTCTGACAACCACACGGTTTTCGATGGCAACAACTAGCAAAAAACGCAAGTTGCAGGTTGCAACCACGTCCACATCCAAGTCACGACGTCCTGCCCACCCTATAAAAGACACTCGTGCAGCACCTGCACTTGAGGACCCACCCTTGTGTGTCGGGTTCATGTACCCTCCTACACCGTCCTCTCTACTATGGCATGATCCTCCACGGAATGCCCATGCGTTTGATCTTCTCAGTCCGGCTTGCCGCTCAGAATCTCATATTCAGTGGTCTTCGTCGGTGTCTCGTGTAGCCTGCAGGTGAGCAAAGGCCACCACAAACTGGCCCAGCTTGATTTCTCATCCATTTATCTGATCCTTCTTTTCTTGTGGGCCAATTAGACAAATGGATGGAAAGAAAGGTGTATATGTTACCTGAGTATTCATTAGAACTGGAGCTATCCAATCCAATAAATGATTCTAATTTGTTATTGTCATTTGCATCATTTACTTTTACCGCTACGGCTGGTTGCTTATGGTATTGTATATTTCGTTCATTATTCCTATACAACCAGTCAATAATGTGTGAGGATTTCTGGCACCTGCAGTTTGATGTGAAGAAGGATCTGCGTGCCACTCCATCGGGATATTTAAGACGTTCATGCAACACTTTCATACTGCAGGAGAGACACAATGTCAGGGCCCACTCAGAGGGCAATTGCGTGAGATTTTGATTCGAAAGGCACTATACTTTCCATCACAGCGAACAAAACAACACAAGACGATCGATCGAGGATGCTTTTCGCGGTAGCAATACATGGAAGCCCTGGCGTGAGTCCACGACATCGATGGGGAGGGATCCACTTTTAGGTGTGAACGGATTCATTCGGCCGTTTCCATCTACGTTTTCAAGCGGCATAGGGGATGCGCGTGCCCAACATTTTACCGACACCTCCCACACCCATTCCTACTCTTGCATTGTTCTGCAACCCTCAGCTCACCTCTGTTGCATTGTTATTTTCTTGCTCCTACTCCCATGGATCAATTGCTAGCTAGGAGGTTTATATATAGTCACATGTATATAAAGCAGTTAATGCAATCCAACACGGATGGGCACGGAGGTTGTTGCAACGATCAGACTGAACATAAAATGATAAGATGGTGAGCCATGATGCACCTAACTACTCAAGTAAATTAGACTGCGGCAGTGTTGTCATCTTGCAACTCTCTCATGTGGTAACTATATACATCAAAATGAAGAAAAAATACTAGTCGTAAATAATTAATGCATACACAAAGTGAAGACGGTTAGATCTGATGCAATCTTGACATTTGCGACAAGTATGCCGATACATGGCATTAATCACATAAAATAATATTGTTATAGTGATCCTTTTATTGTCTGCACTAAGAATATGAGACCAACACGAAACCACTCAAGGAAACACCAAGGACGCGTTTGGTTGACTGCAAGGATTTCTCGTCTCCATGTGGGAAAAGCCCCTGAGAAACGACTTAATTATTATTTTCTCCACCTTGTTTGGTTGCCAAGGTTTTCTTAGGTTGCATTGGATGAGAAACAATCATCACTTTATTTGGTTGGTTGCACACATCATTTTTGGCTCGGATGATTTAAATGATAGATGTTTAGTTCCCACATGAGCTTGCATACAATTACCAAGAATCATTTTGTGTGAGCTTACCAACAATACGTATAATCATAGAAGAATGAGAACAACAAGGGATTGACGATCACCAGAATGAGGATGACAATGATGAATTTCAGCTCACTCTCTCGGACCTTAACTGCTCCTTATTTCAATGTTAAAACTTGATCAGCCATAGGGAAAGCTTGGACAACCACTAACTCACCAGCCATAGGCAACGTTTTAACAGCTATAGCATGATCAGCCAAGAAAGTGTCGTACTCCTCCACTACCTCCTCCATAGTTGCACACCCTCTATAGCTATTATTGGAGAGAATCCACAAACTTGTTCTTGGCATATTCTCCTTGAACTTTACACTCCATTTCGCCTACCTCTGAACACCACATACCACTAACAAGGCACAAAAAGAACAAGTAAGGTACAACATCACAAGCATCAATATGATCAAAACAAATGATTGGCAAGTTCACAGCGTATCAAATACTAAGGGAAGCATGCATGATCATTACCAAAATATGATCAGAAGTTCATCCTACTACTACTATGGTGTTATCCTAGCACCACATCAAAAGTGGGTCTTGTACTACCACCACATCAACAAGTTCACTATTACATGAGGGGTTAGTATATACCATCTCATTATCACCAAAATATACAGGCCATAAGTATTTTTTGAAGCCCTAGCTAACCAAAATGTACAACGTCATTAGTTCATCATTAGCATTAGTATACACGTGACTCCCAACCCCGGCCACTCCCAGCTCTATGCATCTCATAGTACTTGCCAATATCCTCAGCCATAGCACCCTATGTATCCACCATGCCACAGCTAGTTTGTCCATAGCGCATATGTATCCAGTGCGCGCCGTTGTAGCTTGTTGCCACGGTGAGCTGGTGACTCCCATAAGGGACTCCTCCGTGAAGCTGGCCATCTCCATAACTATGTTGTACAGGTCTGGGTGCATATCGGTGGTATTGTTCTTCCTAATGGCCAATGCGACTTCCTTCACCGCACCAGTGATGTTTGTGAATACCATGACCTCATCATCAGCGAGGATACCACTCTTGCTCTTCCTTGGAGCTGGTAGAAGGGCATAAATAGGCTTGTCGAGGCCGTCCAAGATGATGGTCTCAGACTCCCGAGTGTTAGCATAGTCAGACGTACGTGTGGCCATTGATCCCATGGAAAACTTTTTGGTGGTAAGACCAAAGGAGAAGATGGTCTATATTTGGACGTAGTGTGAAATGAGCTTGTTCAGGAACTCGACATCCTTGGGGTGGTCCTAAGATTGGAAGACATTGAGTTAGTTTCAGATGGCATAGCTTTGTTGAGCGATGATCGATTGAAAGTAAGGTGCAAGACAATGTGCTCATCGTGATGTGTCCCTCGTAGTCCTCGCTCTCGAGGAGAGCGCTGCAGGTCTCCTCGCACCATTGAGCGCCACTCGGATCTCTTAGCTTGCTCACATGAATCCACTTCACCTTCCACTTATGTAGGTGGTTGTACACGTGCGTAGACGTCACCTCAGTGCCATAGTTCTCAAACAAAGCTTTGGCACAAGCAGACATATGGACTTATTTGAATCCCTTGTTAGTGCGCACGCCGCTCTTGATGATGAAGCACATATTGTCCAGGACAAATTTCGACATGAAAGGAAGCAATTTCATGGCCTTATACGCCTTGGAAAGCCTTGCGGTCACCTTTGAAGCAATAGAAACCTCATGGTTATGCGAATGCGACATGGATCCTAGCTGTGGAGGAGATAATCTGTGACGCACATTCTATGACGATACAGTAAAAAACGTCACATTTTATGAAAAAACGTCACAGTTCCGATGAATCCCTGACGTTTTTACTGCATCGTCATAGAATGTGCGTCATCTATTATCACATTTTTGTAGTGGGAAACTATGGCATGTCGAATTCTACGCCACCGATCTAGGCTATGTCAAGGGCATATAATCCTCCACAAAGGAAGGAATTTGTGACTCACCCATGGGCACCAGAGATTGGCTAAAGTTGTAATCAGATTCCTATAGTGGTAAAGCATGACAGAAATTTGTAAAATGCAAGCACGGTTTCAGAGATCAATAGATACGAAACAAGGAATCGAAGAGATACAACAAGTATGAACTGAACATGGAGTAGAACATAGCAAGAAAAATAAATATCGACTAGCCAAATGAAGTGTGTGGTATGCCGTCCAAAGATCAAGGTGGATTGGGGATTCATGACCTTGAGGTTAAGAATACCTCTCTATTGGGTAAGTGACTTTTCAAGATGCTTATCAGAGGACGGTGTATGTCAAACCCTCCTAAGAAGGAAATATGTCGGTTCAAAAGCGTTGTCTCATGTGCTCTGGAAGCCTGGAGACTCACACTTCTCGGTTGGACTAATGGCCATGAAGAAGCATTTCCCCCCACTTATCACATTTTCTATGAAGGATGGCTAGGAAATTCGTTTCCCGGAGAATAAGTAGCTTGGAAATATATACTCTGGGAACAATATCCGGCTTTATATAGCATTGTCCGTCAGAAGGGTGATACCATAGCCAAGGTGCTAGAATCTACTCCTCTAAATGCGACTTTCGGGAGAGACCTAATAGGATCAAGATTTGCATCGTGGAACGCTTTGCTACTGTAGGAGTTCGTAGCATGGAAAACAAAAATTTTTCTATCGCATACAAACAAACAAGCCAAGATCTATCTACTAGATTGTAGCAACGAGTCGATGGAATAACTTACCCTCGAAGATTCCAAAGCGGTTAACGAGAGCAGATTCTCGTGGGTGATGTAGTCGTACTCTTTCCGATCTCAAGATCGTGTAGACGATCCTTCCGGCGCTGCGTTCCGGCAGCGCTCCCGCAGTCGGTCACACGTTCGGTACTCGACGAAGACCTTCCTCTCCCTTGTTCCAGCAGGCAGCGGAGGTTGTAGCACTCTCCTCGCGATTCCGGCAGCACAACGGCGTGGTACCAGAAGTAGAGGGGAGATCCCGCAGGGCTTCGCCTTAAGCCGGAGCGAGTATGGTGGAGTATGAGAGAGAACTATTAGTGGTCTAGGGTTTAGACACACCAATTAGAAGGCTCTAAACCGAAGGCTAGGGCAATTAGAAGCTCTAAACCAAAATGGCTCTAAACCGGAGATTAGAGGATAGGAACTTGTGTGTCTAGAGGAGGAGGCCCAGCCCCTCCTTTTATAGGTGGAGGGTGCGGCCAAGGGGAGGGGAGTCCCTCCCCAAGTCGGCCTTGGTTGGCGCGCCGGCTTGGAGGGACTCCTCCCCCAAGTCGGTCCCAACCACCTCTTGCTTGTTTCCCACAGTTTCTTGTTTTAGCCGTTTGACTTTCAAACTGGACATTTGACTTTTCTGTTTTAGGATTCAATTTAATCCTTTATTTGGAACAGCAAGAACACTTAGTACATGATGCAATCATTCAATATGTAATGACACATTCATGTACCCTCCCCCCCTCCCCCGGAGTGCCGGACAATCCAGAACCTTCTAGAATATTCCCGATGAAAACACCGGAATCATTCCCGAACTCCGAAACGGGACTTTCCTTATATGAATCTTATTCTCCGGACCATTCCGGATCACCTCGTGATATCCCGGATCCCATCCGAGACTCCGAACAACATTCGGTCTCTTTCTCATAATACCATAACTACTCAAAACAACGTCGAATCCTTAAGTGTGTCTCCCTATGGTTCGTGAATTATGCGGACATGATCGAGACACTTCTCCGAACAATAACCAATAGAGGAATCTGGAAATTCATATGGCTCCCACATATTTCTACGATTACTTTGCGATCGAATGAACCACTTACATACGATACCAATTTCCCTTTGTCTCACGATAGTTTTACTTATCTGAGGTTATGATCGTCGGTATCTCTGCATACCTAGTTCAACCTCGTTACCGATAAGTACTCTTTTCTCGTTCCCGTGGTATGTGATCCCTTGTGAGCCAGTCACATGCTTGCAAGCTAATTGGATGAATTCCACCGAGAGGGCCAGAGTATATCTATCCGTCATATGGATGGACAAATCCCACTCTTGATCCATGTGTCTCAACCAATACTTTCCGAACACTCAATGCCACCTTTATAGCCACCCAGTTACGGTGTGGTGTTTGATGACATCAAAGCATCCATCCGGTAAAGGTGATATGCATGATCTCATGGTCGAAGGAATTAGGTTACTATGTATCAGAAAGCATATAGCAATTGAACTATTTAAAATGACTTGATCTTTATGCTACGCTTATCTATAGGAGTATGTCCATCACATCATTCTCCTAATGATATGACCCTGTTGTTAATAACATCTCTATGTTCATGATCAGGAAACCATGATCATACATTAACCAACAAGCTAGTTTAACAAGAGGCTTTACTAGGGACTCTTATTTTAGTTTACAAATCACACAAGTATTAATGTTTCTGGTTAATACAATTATAGCATGGTATGTAAACATTTATCATAAGTGTGAAGATATGATAATAACCACTTTATTATTGCCTCTTGGGCATATCTCCAACAGTCTCCCACTTGCACTAGAATCAATAATCTAGTTTCAAACCTTTGTGTATATAACACCTATGGCTTTCCGGTGTTGTATGTACACGATTGCTAGTGGTCAACTGATCTCCGGATCTGACACTTCCAGGTCCGTGTGTAATTGCATGTCTTTGCGTCTCTACGCATCACTCATTCTCTAACGAGATGGCTTTGTATAAATTTGGTCTTTCGGTGTGACCTTTAGCTCTTTGGGGTTAAAACATGTTGATAATATTGTCGCACAATATATCTTCATAGTATTATCCCGCTATGAACTACACCTAGTTTGATAACAAACTACTTGACACAAATGCCCTCTTTTTGTTGCTAAAATAGCAGTCATATACTTAGCCTTTCGTTGTAGTATCTGTCACAATGTCTTAACTTTGGAACTCATCCAAATCCATATGGAACTTACTTTCCATTATATTGTGTCACCCTTAGTTTAGATTGAGATAAACTTAATTTGCACTTTGTGACAAAACTAGTATCAATGTAGTACTTTTACAATGAACTAACCATCTATTTGTCACTTCTACAAACAATATATTCTTAGTTCTTCCAAAAGATCATAAGAATATCCTTACTATTGTCCAATGATCATCTTATGAATCATTCTGGTATATGCTCATAACATTTAGAGCATAGGACATATCTGGATTTGTACATATCACAGTATGATTGATATAAATAATCTTTATGATTTCATACATCAAGTATCAATCTATACTTGATTATTTTATTCACTTTACCAAATGTCAATACACTTGAATATATCATCAACATTGAACTCATTCAATCCTTTCTGTGCGACAAGAACCTCTCTTGTAGTTTCTATATTGAACTCATTCAATATCTTGTCTATGTACTTCTGGCACAACCATATTAGCGTATATTGATGCCAAATATTTGGTTTTCGCCTAAGTCTTTCATCAGGATGAAATTCTTAATATGTGTTAATAAAAATATACATCTTTTCCAATCAACAATATGTCCTCCACATAATGTATTAGAAATATGTCTTAGAGCTCCCACTTAATTTCTTGCAAATGCAAGCATCTTCATTGTCTCTGATGAAATTAAACTCTTTAACAGTTCATCATAGTGAAGATTCCAACTCCGCTATGCTTACTTCAACCATTGATGTTTGCATATGCTTTTAGCATCCTTTGAATTAAAAAAACCCCTATGGACCATGTTATTCACATGTCCTAGGTAAAAATTCTATTAGAAGAACTTGTTTTGTTTATTCAACTACCATATAACAAAATTATATGTAGTGGTTGCTACACTAATCCGTCTAGACTAAATATCACTATGAAAGATCAGATCTTATCATAGTCAACCTTTGAACATTATTGTGAACTTTTCCCAACATGTCGACTATTTCATAGATGTAAACATCCATGTCTATTTCTTTATAGATCCAAACACAACTGTAAGGTCTTACACCTTTCTCGAGGGTCCTTCAAGTTCAAAACTTGATTTTTCGTGTATTGAACTATCACGGATTTTATGGCTTCAAGCCATTTGACGGAGTCAGGGCCCATCATCGCTTCTTTGCATGTAGTCGGTTCATTATTCTCAAATAATGATTCAACCCTCAAATCTTGGTATTTGATTGTTTACCCGACCTACTTGTTTCAATAGGAACTTAGATCTCCATGACCACAACCTTTGAGGCACGTGAGCCATGAGCATTATTGCTGCCTCGGAACACTTTTCGGCGCTGCGCAACTCTGCACATATAGCTAAGGTTCTTTCAACCTTATCAAAGTTCTATTGTGCCTCCCACTTAACTTTTCACGAAAAATTCCTTCTTAAAGAAACTTGACGTTCCAAGCAACAAACACTTTTGTCTCCGGTGTTTATGGAGGAATACTTAACAGTTTATACAAAGACAGGTTCATCCGACTTTGGTTGCACACATCTTTCTTATGCATAGCATACCAATGTTTAAGAAAGGACAACTTGGGTTTTATCCCAAACCATAACATATGGTGTCATTTCAATGGATTATGATGGAGCTCTTTTCAGTGGAAAAAACGGTAGTCTCTAAAGCTTTTAATCTTTAAAATACAATGGCAGTTTTATGAATTACACCTTCGATCTTACCATGTCAAACAAGGTTTAATTACATATCTCGAACGCTCCATACTCTTATGGTGTTTCGGGAAATGCAAATCCACGGAACAATTCCTTAAATCTTAGGTATTATGCTAAACTCTGTAACTTAAATCTTCCTTTATGATCTTTATCATAAACTGTTTATATTCTTGTTACAATGATTTTGCACTTCATCTTGATAGTCTTTGAACTTTTCAAATGTTTCATACTTCATCCTTATTAAGTAAATATTCATATATTCACTCAAAATTTCGGAGAAAGCAAATGAAGTTGAAATCCATCGCTCTTGACTACAATAATGGACTTCGTACAACAATATGTACAAATTCCAATAAGCTAGTCTTTCGTTCCCTTTTGGCCTATGAACGAAGTTTCAATTATCTCTAGGAAAGTTTTACAAGTGTCATTTGATCAAAAATCAAAAGACTCCAAAATTCCATCCACATGGAGTTTCTTCTTCATGTTTTCTTTCCAATATAATTTAAACGGCGATGTCACTTCATAAGTGATCTTTCAATCAATTCGTCTTTCGACATTTTTAGCACTAGTTTTATGGATGTGATTTCTCCAACGAGATTTGTGAATCATCCATCTTTTATGGATTATGGAAATTATTTGAACAACCCTTTTGTTCTCATAATACCTGATAAAACAAATCCTGAAGGCAAGCTTTGATGTTTAACGAGCAACACAATAACCCTTTATTTGTTCTCGATGAACATCATCACATATTCTTTTGCTAGTTACTTAGGCCATTGTAGTTCATGAATTATGTTATTTCGTATGACGATTCACACCAACAAATTCAGTATCAAATACTTAAGAACCACATTGTTTAATAAGCAAAGAATATAGCCATAACATGTATATCATCTATATACTTAAACTGAACAATTCTAGTCTTTTCTTTTCTGCCATATTTTTATAGATTCTCTTTCAGTATTTCCTTTTTGTTTGAAAGAATCTATCAATATCAATAGTGGAGTCATACATATGACACATAGTCCAAAGCGTTATAATTAATACCAATGTCTTTGGACTTGCACTTTGAAGTAGATCACCATCATCAAATGGTTGGTGTTCGTTCAAATTCCTTTCTTTAGTAATCTCTTGGTGTAGTAACATTTTACCTACATCAAACATTTACCTTTATCATGGAATTATCCAAGATCAAGCTAGTTTAGCTTGTAATGGTGAAAATCGCGAGTATAATGTTGCTCTCCAAAACCTTTTGTAGGATTAGGACAACTAGTGTCTCCAACCTTTTGCAAATTCTCATCAAATATGAGAACATGACTTTTGCCAATTATACTCTATCATGTTGCAACCAAAACTTCGTTTCAGATATCACAATATCTTCCACACATCATGGTTTCTGAAACAACTCTTTCAGATCCTAGATAACCTTGATATTAAGACAATCCTTTGAATATCAAGATCATGGAGACAAACATGATACTCATATAA